>OZ038488.1:85968618-86018618 GCA_964036315.1 Acanthosepion esculentum
AGTTTAACATATCTTTACACAACTACTTTTCCATTTATTAGACATTTTTTTTCTCAATGGAATTTCACGTTTACATTTATTTTTTTCTATTTTCTTTTTAAATCGGTATCACCCCATGCAAGGCGGTAAAGCCACTAAGACACAAGGTGTTACACGGTGTGGAAATATTAGGAACAGAAACATTAATAATGAACGGGAAGAGAAAAGAGTAATCAGGAGGAGAGTAGATAGCGATTGATATTGCACTTACATTTTTGCAGATTACAGTTGGCTGGAAATCATGGAACCAGAAAGGACTTCTATAAATGAGAAGTGCAAGAGAGGAAACTAGCCACATCTAGCCGGCTTAATTGTAAACTGATGAGATCTCGACGCCAGTCTAGTACATCGGTGAAATTCATAAAGTCTAGGTACCATAGCTAAGGTCTCATCCGAACAATTACTATGAAAGTATTTATAAAAATTATTACTACTATCATGAAAATCCCAAAATGATATCCTGAATAGTTCCATATGTACGAGGGTCATTCAATAAATAAGGTGAATCTTTCGGTATAAGGACTTCTAATACAGATAGAAGCTTACGCTTTTTTATTTATTTTTTGTTTTACTTTTTTTTCACGTGGATTTAATTTCTTTTGCAGATTAAAAAAACCTGAGAGTTTTGGCGATTAACAAAGATGGCCGACCAAGAAGCATGCTCCAAGATTGAACAGCGGTCAGTTATCAAGTTTTTGGTTGCTGAAGGGTGCAAACCAGTTGAAATTCATAGGAGAATGTCAACTGTGTATGGTGCCACATGTTTCAACCAAAAAAATGTCTACAAGTGGGCTAAATTGTTTAAAGGACGGAGCAGTGTTGAGGATGAAGACAGGCCTGGGAGGCCTACAGAAGTGAGGTCCTCTGAGGTGATCGAATCAGTCAATGACCTCATTCACTCGGACAGAAGGGTGACAGTGGATGACATTGCAAAGACTTTGAGCTTATCTGTTGGGACAAACGCAGGGGTCATCAGTCAGAAGGAGTCATCTTGCATCATGACAACGCAAGGCCTCGCACAGCAGCCCAAACGGTGCAGACCATCAACGAGCTGGGCTGGGAACTGCTCCCTCATCCCCTTACAGCCCAGACCTTGCCCCTTCATACTTTCACCTGTTTGGTGCCTTGAAAGCGTTCACGAGAGGCACGAAGTTTAAAAGTGACGATGAAGTCAAAAGTGTTGTGAGCGACTGGCTGAGACATCAGTCCAAATATTTTTATGCTGAGGGAATACGGAAGCTTGTGCACAGATGGGAAAAGTGTGTGACAGTGCTGGGAGACTACGTTGAAAAAAAAGTAAGCTTCTATTTGTATTAGAAGTCCTTATACGGAAAAATTCACCTTATTTATTGAATGATCCTCGTACATTTTGGTAATGGTAATAATAGCCGTTTCCCTACAAAGTACATTTGGCAATCATTAACCGAGCAGCCAATACTGTTTTCTATTGAAATTTATAAAATCTTTCTCTAAAAAAAAATTTGAAGGAAACAGTTTCCTCAAGTTCAGTAGCGAATAACGCGCTTTCCAGTATTTATGGTGGTTTACTTCCTAAACTTTTTTGTTTGTTTTCAAGTGGTCTTGAATGTTAGCATCATGAAGTTATAAAATTCTTTTTGAGTTATATGTGCTAACCATTTTAGTTGTTGCAGCTGTCGGTAGTCCTCAAGTGATGCGATTTCTGTTATTTGAACAGGTTTTTTTTTTACATTATTCGGACTATTGTCCTCATCTTTGTTGCAATATTTATTACAACGTTTCGACCGTTTTACACTCCGGCTTTCTTCAGGTGGTTGGAATGTCAAACTGAACCCTTTATTTCGCTCACTGCGGTAGACTGTTCTAGTTCGACGTGCCATGTTTAATGGATGTCAGTTATCTCCTGTTAGTTCCCCTCTGAAAGTTCCCCACTGCCTTAAACTGGTATTGAACTCACACTCTTTGAGTCCTGTAACTGGATCAACCTAACGACTTTATCCACTGTGCCATGTGTCCTTGAGGGTTCAGTTCGACATTCCAACCACCTGAAGAAGGCCAGAGCGTACAACGGCCGAAACGTTGTAATAAATATAACGAAAAAAGATAAAGACAATAGTCCGAATAATATAAATAGTGTACATAATATCTCATCTCAGAAATATAGACAGATACTGAATGATCGGTTAATAAATATGGCGACAAAGATGAGGACAATAGTCCAAATAATGTAAATAGTGTACATAATACCTCATCTCAGAAATATAGACAGATACTGAAGGATCGGTTAATAAATATAGCGACAAAGATGAGGACAATAGTTCAAATAATGTAAATAGTGTACATAATACCTGATCTCAGAAATATAGACAGATACTGAATAGTTTGCTATTATCTAGCTCCAGTCCACAATGTGCAAAGAATAAGGATGTTTACCAAGACCCTCAGTCTATACTCATTTTTCATCATTGATCTGTTGTATGCAGCTAAGAGTTTAGATATTTCTGAACAGATTTGGCGCCATGCATGACATCCATAATAACATTTTAAAATTTCATAAATAATTTATAATGAACAAAATCTAAGGATATAAAAGGAATTTAATAAATACAAGAAAAATGGAAAGGCCCGTAAGGCAAGGATATGTCGTCTCACCCGACTTATTGAACCTTTAGAGCGAGGTGATTCCGAAATGAACTGGCAGTTCTACTAGTATTCATAATTGGCGGGCATGATCATAACATATGATAGAATGGTGACACTGTGTTATCAAACAAGTACGGACATTTAATTATCGTGGAAGTTTTGTAACTGTTGTGGTCTTGTTGGGGCCAGAAATAAAGACACAAAGAGAGGAATTGCGTTAAACAAATATATTAACAGAAACAGTAATACAAACATATACAAACGAGAGTGTTACAGCAAGAATGTTCGGTCCGACTGTCAGAGCTGACTGCTGGAAACTTTCCTCTTCAAAATGCAGTATCTGCTCCTGTTTATAGCTGGGAGAGTTCATGCGCACGTGGGTACCATAACAGTAACAGAAGAAAATAATTGTGGCAAAGAAATCCGAAGACGGATTGAAATATGACTATCAAAAGCTAAGCACATTATTAAGAAACAAGAAAACTTCGTAAGAAATAATAATAATAAAATAAACAAAAGAAAATGTATGCTGAACAGTTATGAAATATCAACCCCATTATAAGCGAATGAATCGTGGGCAATGTACGCATCGATGAGGTGACGGGACAACAGAGATGTGCTTCTAAAGAAAGATTCTGAGAATACATATAGAGGAAAAATACGAACAGCGTAGACATTTCACGGAAAATTGAAACGAAAATGACACTTTTCAAATTTTCGGAACACAAAATAAGGAAAGAAAGCCTGAAGAATTTGTCACGCAAATGTAGGAAGAGGGGTAGAGGAAAGAATTTGTAGTCATCTATAATCTCATAAAATCAAAGAAACATACAAACATCAATAGATGTATCTACTGCAAGAAAAGTTGGTTCATTGTTTCTTACCAGAGGTTTTTTTCTCGTCATAGTCCATCCCGCACATTTACAAATCTATCATTCGTCCACGCATTGAATACTGTTGCCTTATCTGGTCTGGTGTCTCTCCTGTTCATCTAAAGGTTCTTGACAAAACTCGAAGAAGGATCTGCAATGTAAGCGGTCCTGACTTGGCATTCCGAGTTCAGTCACTTTCTCACAGACGTGATTTGGCTTCCCTCTGCCTTTTCTACAAATATTTTCATTGCAACTGCTCTGAAGATCACTTTTTTTTCCTGGTTCCCTGACTACATGAATTTAAGCGTACTGCAAGATTGGCATCTAGGTTCCACACTGTTATTTTTTAAATAGTTAAATGTAACCACAACTTCTTATCCAAAAGTTCTTTTTTCGCACTTTCCGACAGTGGAATTCTCTTCCGTTTACTTGCTGCGCTGATAACTAGTCTTCAAAAATTTAAATGCAACGTCAATCGCCATCTTCTCTTGTCTTGAACCACTTTCATCTTTTTTCCTTTCCCCCACTACCCCCTGTAACCAGATTTTCTATCAGTTTCACTTTCTCTAGCCTCCCCCTACGTACTAGTAGCACTTCCGCCTTGGGGTGAAATGCTTAAAAAATACTCTTGAGCTGTTAGCGTGAGATGCGAGCTTTTTTCAGTCTCAGTGAATTCTATTTCTACAGCATGCACTGATATTTCCTTTTTCCTGCGTTATATTGAAAACACCCCATTTCATCCCTGGTAATGACCCTTCAAACATTATTCAAAAGATCAAATATAACGTGAAGCCGATGCTGTTACTGATAATCAGGCAAGATTCTGAGCACTATCTTTGAGGAAATTTTAACATCCCTAAATCCTTGATTTGAATCGGCCGCGTTGTTTCCATATTCATATTCGTTTCTTCCGCTATCAGACACACAGTTAATCTTCGATCTGAGCGCACACAGCCTTGCATTATTATTCGTGTTTGTGTCCGTTTTCGTTCAAAATAATTGGTCTCTTCATAGCATGTTCAAATTTTTATTTAGGCTAGGCTAACGTTTTCCTAGCAGATTTATTAAGCTTCACACAAAACACTTTTGCTCCAGATTCTTTTCACACGTTTTCGAACAACATTATAATATGAATAGGAACAACTTCCTCTACTGCTCGGCAACGAATCTTTTCTCTAATTGGAAACTCGAACAGAGGAAGTTGGAACATGCCCGTAAGTGCTCAGATATACAAGAATTATCCTCCAAAACACCGCGGTCAATCCAAGTATATAATTGTCACACCTCATATTGTAAAAATTAAATGTACTAGTTTAACCCGTAAAAAAGTCAGGGGTTTGATTTTCTTCTTTAATATTTTGATGAATCTTAATTGAGTAAGATGAAAGCAAATTCTACGACAATAAAATATCTGTAGAAATTCCTCTATCGTATCGTTAAATAATAGAGCTTAACAACGTTAAGAGAATCTTACAGTAACAATCATAAATATTAATGATGCTTGTTATTTTAAGAAGTGAGTACAAATGAAAATATTTGAAATTGACAATTTTTTCCCATTTCATTGATACAGCTGAAAAACACATCTATCTATCGTTCCTTCTTTATTTCATTTTCTAACAGAAACCACTTAGGATATTTTTCCTCCGTTCCCACGCGATCAAAACGGAATAGTCCATTGTTTATAGAGTATGGGCAGGAGATGTGGAAAACTTTTATCTTCCTTCCTTCCTTCCTTCCTTCCTTTCTTTCTTTCACTGAAAGCAAGTTCTGTGTTTCACTTCTTTCCACAAGATCAAGGTTTGGTTTGGTTTGGTTTGTTGTGTTTTACGGCATATCAGCCTCAATGGGTTACTTAATGCCAACAACTTTTTGTTTTCCTGGTAATATTTTGTTTTGGCAAAAATCTATTTCTGGTAATATTTTTTTCCTTAAAAATGTATAGCTGGTAATATTATTTTAAAACACGTATTGCTGGTAATATTTTTTTTTCAAAAATATATTGCTGGTAATAGTTTTTTTTTCTTCAAAACTTTATTTCTGGTAATAATTTTTAAAAAAGTATTTCTGGTATTAAAACCTATTTTTACTCTTTTATAATGCTTTTTACCTCAGTTTCGGGGTTAACTATTTACCCATAGCTGGGACTCTAACAGGTACTACCAGCATGGGTCAGGGTGGACCTGGGAAAACCAGCCATTAAGAGGTGGTTCCACGCTCCTCAAAACCTCCTGATCAGAGGCCTTGCTGTTGGACGTAGTTTATCGTCTTACCCAGGACGCGGATGTAGTTTATCCTCATACCCAGGACGTGGATGTAGTTTATCGTTATACCCAGGACGCCACAAGATCAAAACGGAATTTATGAGGTATTGGCAGGACATAACGTTCGTGCGAACTCACGAAGGGACAGACAGGCACAATTATAATAGCGTCTTTTAATTAATTTTAATTATTATAATAGGATTGTCAAAATTATTTATCAATGCAAGAAACGTATTCATGATACCGATGTCACTGTTGTAAAAGAAAATTGAAACTGATTAATTTTTGTAAAATACTGGTTTTATTGAAGACGTACATATTTTAAATTCCAGGACAGTCTATTGCGTTCCTTTCGCGTTAATCTAGCGGGAAAAGGAGAGGATATATCGCTTCTGTATCCACCAGATATAGGTTCAATAGCAGAGCTCTCTAGACATGATTTGAAATTTTTTTATCATTCCCAAATTCGACGTTAAAATCTGTGAGACTGTTTCCATATTCATATTCACTTCTACCACCATTAGTCACCCCATTAATCTTTTACCATCAGTCGCCCCATTAACCTTGAACCATGAATCTTTCCATTAATCTTCTATCGTCAGTCTTCCCTACCATCAGTCGTGCCATTAACCTTGTATTATCAGGTGCCAAATCAATCTTCTACCATCAGTCGTACAAGTAATCCTCTATTATCAGTCGTCCTATTAACCTTCTATCATCAGTCGTCGAATTACTTTTCTACCATCCGTTGTCCCAATAAATCTCTACCATCAGCCGTCTCATTAATTTTCTACCATCACTCGTCCAATTAATATTCTACCATCAGTCGTCCAATTAAACTACACCATCAGTCGTCCAATTAATCTCCTACCATCAGTCGCCCAATTAAAGTAAAACTTCACCATCAGTTGTCCAATTAATATTCTACAATCAGTCGTCCAATTAAACTACACCATCAGTCGTCCAGTTAATCTTCTACCATCAGTCGTCCAATTAAACTTCATCATCAGTCGTCCAATTAATTTTCTACCATCAGTCGTCCAAATAATCCTCTATTATCAATCGTCCTATTAACCTTCTACCATCAGTCGTCCAATTATTTTTCTACCATCCGTTGTCCCATTAAATCTATACAATCAGACGTCTCATTTATCTTCTACCATCAGCTGTCTCATTAATCTTCTACCATCACTCGTCCAATTAATATTATACCATCAGTCGTCCAATCAAACTACACCATCAGTCGTCCAATTAATCGCCTACCATCAGTCGTCCAATTAAACTTCACCATCAGTTGTCCAATTAATATTCTACCATCAGTCGTCCAATTAAACTACACCATCAGTCGTTCAGTTAATCTTCTACCATTAGTTGTCCAATTAAACTTCACCATCAGTTGTCCAATTAATATTCTACCATCAGTCGCCCAATTAAACTACACCATCAGTCGTCCAATTAATCGTCTACCATCAGTCGTCCAATTAAACTTCATCATCAGTCGTCCAATTAATTTTCTACCATCAGTCGTCCAAATAATCCTCTATTATCAATCGTCCTATTAACCTTCTACCATCAGTCGTCCAATTATTTTTCTACCATCCGTTGTCTCATTAAATCTATACAATCAGACGTCTCATTTATCTTCTACCATCAGCTGTCTCATTAATCTTCTACCATCACTCGTCCAATTAATATTATACCATCAGTCGTCCAATTAAACTTCACCATCAGTCGTCCAATTAATCTTCTACCATCAGTCTTCCAAGTAATCCTCTATTATCAGTTGTCCTATTAACCTTCTACCATCAGTCGTCTAATTATTTTTCTACCATCCGTTATCCCATTAAATCTCTACCATCAGCCGTCTCATTAATCTTCTACCATCAGTCTTCCAATTAATCTTCTTCCATTTATCCTCTACCATTACCTGTCTCATTAATCTTCTACCATCAGTCGTCCAATGAATATTCTACCATCAGTCGTCCAATTAAACTTCACCATCAGTCGTCCAATTAATCTTCTACTATCAGTCGTCCAATTAATATTCTACCATCAGTCATCCAATTAAACTTCACCATCAGTCGTCTCATTAATCTTCTATCATCAGTCGTCCAATTAACATTATACTATCAGTCGTCCTATTAATCTTCATCATAAGTAGTCCCATTAATCTTGTACCATCAGTCGTCCCATTAATCCTATATGACCCATCGTCCCACTAAACTTCAATCTGAGAACAGTCATGTTTTTACTATGTATACATTTGCACCACTTCTATTTTTGTTTTCCTCATCGTCCTTTGCATCTTCTCACCATTCCCAGTTGAGCTTGCGACACATAATTATTGTTGATTTCTTAATAGCATGTTCGCCATAAACCACTTGTAATAAAGCTAAATGTTCACTAACACGTGTACGAATCTTCACACGAAATCTGGTATTATTTTACTGATCCAGATTCCCTCCAGTCATTTTCTACCAGCAGTATAATAAGATCATGTAAAAGTTCCTATGTTGCTCAGTAACGAATGCTTCATCTAGTCTGCATCTCAAGAAAGCGATATTTGGACCATACTCGGAAAATGATTGGATACAAATATTTGATTGATGTATTATTCCCCACCACGACACGATGGCGTCATTCTGGGAATTAAATCGACACAAACTTTTATATTTGCTTTACACGATAAACAATTTTTAAAAATGAAATGAATTGTCAAATAACATTTCAGTTATCAATGGACGAAAATCTCGAAAAATTCATCTGAGCTTTTCCCCTCGGGATCTGAAACTAGGAAAAAATTAAAATTCTTTCATTTTTCAAGATATTAATTTTATTAAAGACTTTTATCATGATTTGCTTTCCAGTCTCTTCTGTTGATTTTTTTCGCGTTAATATTTTTAGAGAATACATTGATATATGTCTTCACAATCTACTATGGGTTAAACAGAAAAGTAGACTGGCCTCTTTAGCCTTGAGTAGTAACTTGTCTAGAAGATGGAAATGGCGGCTTTAAAATCTTCCCTGTGTTATTGATCTCTGTCTGGCTTTATCACTAGTTTTTTGTTTCCTATCTCTTATTCAGTAACTTTTCATCGACAAATGTCTATTTTAGGCATGTATTAATCTCGAGAGACTACGGTATGCTAGGCGATGACTTATGCTTACCGCCTATTGAGCCCTATTCTAAAAAGCAATTTCTCCTACAATTTGCGGAGACAAAGACTGACGCTGCACTTTCTGTTAGACTTTTAGCCTTCCTTCCGTGCTGTTTGATCTCTATCACTTCGAAAGTGGAGTGTCCTTTCTGCATCGTTCCACCAAGTTTAGATTAATTACTTGGGCTTCTGCCTCTCCGTTACAGGAATCTTTGTACTGCAGCTGAGGTTCGTCTAGTGGTCGCTGAACCGCCTCTGCGGCGTGCAGGAAGTCTCTGTTTATTTAATTGCCGTCCATTATTACGACGTGTTTGAACCAACGTAAGTGTCTTTGAATTAAGAAGGTGTACAGGCTAGTAATCTCTGCCGTTTCGAGGACGGTGTTGTTGGCGGTGACGTGTTTAGGATACGTCGTAGACGGCGCACGTTGAAGGTGATGAGCTTACGATCGGGTCCTGCACAAAATACCCTGCTGTACGAGATTTTGATGCGAAGACGTTGTTGTGTTCTATTATCTTGCTGTTGTTCCATCGTCTTTTTGTCAGTCTAGACATAGATGTAGCAGCTTTGACAATATGCTTACTTAGCTCAGTGTCTGCGGTCATTTAATCTTGGTAAAGTAAATGACACCTTCCGACAAAGCGGTATATAAGAACATCGTAATCATCTTATACAAATCAGCACCATCATAAACATCTTATACAAATCAGCACTTTGTTCATTTAATATTATATGCGTCTTTTGTCGCCATTATATCAGTCAGTCAATTATGTGCCATGAGTGATACACGTTTAGGCGATCATATATCTTTCGATACATGACTGACGAGGCAGATTTTTTTTTCCGCAGTATTTCGCCATTTCTTTCTGCGGTAGACCAGTTGCCATCCAAGGATATAGAAGCCGGTCTGTCCTGCTATTTACACAGAGCTTTGGGGTGGGGGGAGAAGAGGATTAATACCTTTCCCAAGAGCATTAGCACGTACGTGGATGTAATGGATTCGTCATTATATAAATATGCTAAAAATATTTCTGCAAACACGTGTGAATCAAGGTAATGAATGTGATTCCGTTAAGCATTCTTGCCAATGATGAATGATAAAAGAAATGAGAATATCAATCTGTTTCCAATGAGGACAAATATTACCCAATCTTTTATGTGTAGAGACGCCAAAATAATGGTAAGTACAGATTCTTTTTTGAACAATCCTTAGAAAGTCTTATAACAGACGATGGAAAATGTGAAAGAATCCTACAGGTTCATAGACAAAGCGAAAAGTGTATTCCTTTCGTTGGAAAGAAAAACAAGAATTCAAAACAGCTATGCAATATAAATCCTCCTATGACTACTGAAAACGTTTCTCACAGAAGAAGTGGAGACTTGAAGCAAGAAATATGTGGTCATATGTGGCAAGATTGAGGAATTGGAGAGCCGAGTTCGAATTCCAGTCGAATCCATTACATTCATTTACGTGCTAATACACTTGGGAAAAGTATGAATCCTCTTCTTCTCCCCCACCCCAGCTATGGGTAAATAGCAGGTCACACCAGGTTCTATAGCCTAGGATGGCAACTGATCTACCGCAGAAAGAAATGGCAACCTACTGCGGGAAAAAACTGCCTTGTCAGTCATATATCAAAAGATACACGATCCCTTAAGCATGTATCACGCATGTCACATAACTGACTGACTGACCCTTGGGAAAGGTATGAATCCTCTTCTTCTCCCCCTAGCTATGGGTAAAGAGCAGGACAGACCGGGTTCTATAGCCTTGGATGGCAACTGATCTGCCGTAGAAAGAAATGGCAACCTACTGCGGGAAAAGATCTGCCTCGTCAGTTATATATCAAAAGATACATGATCGCCTAAGCGTGTATCACGCATGGCACATAACTGATTGACTGACCCCTGGGAAAGGTATGAATCCTCTTCTCCTCCTCCCCAGCTATGGGTAAATAGCAGATCAGACCGGGTTCTACAGCCTTTGATGGTAACTGATCTACCGCAGAAAGAAATGGCAACCTACTGCGGGAAAATCTGCCTCGTCAGTCATATATCAAAAGATAGATGATAGCCTAAGCATGGTTTATAACTGACTGATAGAAGGATGCTAAGATATGGTGGACGTCGCATACGACCAACGAGTTTTAAAGAAAGCGGATACATAAAGGACACATTTGATTAGGATCAGACAATTCTGGGACACATAATGACGAATGGAAGCTTTGGAACTTTGGCACTTTCAGGATATATTCAAGGCAAAGTAAAAAGCGAGTATGATACATAACGATCCTGTGGGTGGCACAAGAAGGGATAGTAATATTGTTTAGAGATACAAAGGGTAGTTGTGGAGCGACATGATCACGCATGTCTTGAAAGAATAAGGCACATAAATGAAGACTTTCGCGCAACGGATGTTCCTGATATTTTCAATTTCCACCGGCTTCTGCTGTAGAAATCAGATCGTACCTTTCGCTCTATCCTTTTTAGCTAATTGAAGTGGGAAATAGTGCCCAGGAACCGGGTTTTATTTTTATTTATTTTTTTATTGGTTTCCAGCCAAGAATGGCTAAATCCTCTCAGCGATCTCAGGAGTGTGTTACCCCGAAACAAAATGGCCATTTTAATATGCGAATCAAAAATATGATTTTAAAATATTAAAAATTGAAAAAAAAAATGAGTAATTTATTAAAAAAAATATTAGAGCAGAATTTTGATATAAATTATTTTAGAATGTTTTAGAAAAAACGATATTTAGAAGAAAATTTTAAAAGTCGAAATATTTTAAGATTTAAAATAGTTTTAAAATTTAAATAAGAAATGAAAGCGAGAAAACAGAAGAAAATTAATGTAATCAAACGTAATTAAAACTTGTAGCCAATATGATAAAATATTTCAGAAATTCTCGCTTGGACGTCTCATGGAAGAATAATGTTATCGAACGAGACTAGCATAACGATACTACTGGATAGTGGCTTCGATTCATACTTGGAGTCCATACTTGTGACCTTATTCCAAACTAGGCTGAGCTTATTAATTAATGAGTAATTCTATCTTTTGTATGATAAAAAATGGCGATCATCATCAGAATATAAATCATACAGTGGTGGTTTTATAACATCGAGCGATGCATAATATTTAGGCTATAAATAATGTTTTCTATTCGATTGTTAAGGCACTTTACAGTCGTATGTAAAATATCGGTATCTGAATCTATGAAAAAAACATCTTTCATTTTTTCAAAATATTAATTTTCTTAAAGACGTTTAACATAGTTTACATTCCAGTCTCTTCTGCCGAGTTTCGCGTTAATGAAATTTCAGGACCAATTACATTACAGATTCTTTTTTGGATTTCATCAATTTTGTGATGTTGACGAACTCTCGTTGCCAACTTTTGTGATGTCAACGAATACTCGTTGTCACTTTTGTAATGCTCGTTGTAGTAGAGACTTTGTAATCGCAGATACAACTATAGTAACGCCGTTGAACAATGCTGGTGTCAGACGCCTTCGAATATCACTCGCAATAATAGTACTTGCTCGATAATACTCGCTCGACAAGTAACACGTATAGTGTTCTGAATAGAGAAATAGTGTAGTAATAGAGTAGAAATGGTGATCCAAATATTAATAGAGGATAGACTAGAAATGCGATCAATTAGACATTCTACCTTCCATATAAGCGTTTCCTCTATGGCCACATGGTCTACTTCTTTCAATAATGGGATCGCCCTGTTGTTTACCTCCTGGCGATCTATGTTCAAACTCAAGCGTCGGCAGAGACACCTAACAATCAATAATCTCTAAATATATAGCAGGAGCACCAGACCATATATAGAAGCGATATTCAAAGCATAGACGATAGGCAGACTTATAAATGTGAAAAATGTCGGCCCAAGGCCGCTTCATTTTAATCTTTTTCTTATCAGTCCCATACTTGTTCCATGATCCATTAACTCAAGCTCACTATGTATATCACGCTTTGTTTTCAATCAGGTCCTGTGAGCATCAGATTTTCCAAGCCCCCTTACCTCATTATGTACCCTAGAAAATTCTACTCTCTTCCTGATGTTAAATATTTTTTTCCTAAAATCAATGTTTAACGTAAAACGCGGTATTAGCTAAAAAATTAAAATCGGTATTAATTATAAGTTTTTAACAAATTGTCATTAATTTGTAGGTTTCAAAATGGGCGGTGGGCATTGTTGTGTTAACTTCGTCATCATCGCATTACAAATATATGTGGATTGGGCTGACGACAACAAAATTCAATGATATTATACGGCAATTATTAATTTCTCAACAAAATCTTAATTATCACCGCTGCCGAGCGGGGATTCTATTAAACCAAAGCAAATTTTCTACCGGGATATTTTTCGATAAAAAATACAAAAAGATAATCGTTCACTTCTTCTTTAGGTACCGTGACCCCTCAGGCTATAAGCGATCATGGCATTCGCCAACTTCCTGTCAGCCGTAGCTCTTAATAAAGTTTGACATTTTATCTCTCCCAAAACTTGTTCCACGATCCATTAACTCAAGCTCACTAAGTATGTCATGCGTTGTTTTACTCTGTCCCTCTTGCTTTCAATCTGTCTTGTAAGTATCAGATTTTCCAAGCCCTCTTTTCTCATTATATGTCCTAGAAATTTCTACTCTTTTCCTGATGTTAAAGTTTCTTTTTTTCCAATTTTTCCTAAAATTTCGACGCTGATGTCATGTTTGGTCCACGGTATCCTCGTCATCTTTCTGTAGAAAAGTCTCTTCTCCATCTTTGACGAGACTGTCCAGCGATCACTATGTGACGTGTTAAACTGATATTTCGTAAAATCAATAAGACCAAAATATATACGTTGATTACAATTAAACATTATCGCAATTTGTAATGGTAGACTACGTAGCAAATACATGCTGAAAAGACGGGAGTATTCTCACAGGATCCACAAAATACTGCTGGTTAATAACGACCAAGTTGAGCATACTGGTCCTAATAGCAAAGTTAACTATCCTGATAACGCCATTTCACGACAACAATGACTATTTTTTTCCATTTTGTTTTCTTTTCTGCGCCTAATATTTTTTTAATCATTTCACCCCAAGGAAAGCATTAAAGCCACTAGGATGCAAGAGGTTACCGAGTGTGAGAGAATAAGAGAAAAAAACTACTCTTAAGGAGTGAGGAAAAAAAAAGAATGAAGAAAACATAAGATAACGATTGACAATGCATTTAAATTTTTGAAGATCAAAATTGACTGGGAAGCAAGAAGCCAGAAGAGAATTCCACACCCGAGAAGTACGATAGAAGAAACTGTTAGCATAGAACATGCGGTTGCATCTAGCCATTTCAACTGTAACATGACGAAACGTTGTTGCCAGTCTAGTACTGCGAACAATTACTGTGACTGTATTTATAGAAAATGAACATTGAAGCTACGTTAAGGCGGTAAGAAAGGGAGTGATTCCGAGATGCCAGGTCTGGACCTATAATATTGAAGATTTCATCAATAATGTCTAAATATATAGCAGGAGCACCAGACCATATATAGCAGCAATATTTAAAGCATAGACAAATGGAAGGTTTATAAATATGAAATATTTCGGCCCAAAGCTGCTTCAGTTGTCGTTAGATGTTTTTCTTTTGTTTCCTCTAACTTTGGAAAGAAACCTTTGACTCAAACTTCAACGTAGACAAAGTACAAAACAAACTATCTTTCTTATTGATGTGCTTAATTCGAAACAATAGGGTAAAAATGACGTTTATCTCAAACAAATAGGCGCACCGACCGGCCGAACCTCGGAAAAGGAAGCTATTATCCGCACAGGACAGTGTTCTTTTCGAGTCGACATAACAGGTTGTGTTCAATATCATTTGTTTACATTGTTTGAAGTTGAATGAGAACTGAGTAATAGAAACAGTAAAGAAAATGAAACCGCCTTTATAATTTGTTTTGCAGCTGAATTAGACGTAGGGTATATTTAAAAAGCTTTTGATATTCTTTGACTTTGAAAAAAAAAATCGTGTTGACATCGCATTGAAAAGTCTCTTCATATCAAACACGAATTTCAGACCCAAAATATCCTTTTATCCAACAAAGGTTTCGGTCAAAAATAAGAGCAACTTGAAAACGTAAGTGGTCGATCATTTAGACTTTAATTTCGACGTTGCTGAAAACGCGTAGCTTTTAAAAGCAGGAAATGAAACTTTATTTATTTATTTATTTTTTAGTTATGATTATCCTGTAAATGTCAGTTCTACTATGTAGCTCAATACTACACACCTCATGGCCAGGTTATCGGTTACTAAATCGGTTCCCACCGTTCACAAAACATTTCTGGCGAATAGCATGGCCAAACGTAGAGTAGGATTAAATGCAAGACCTATCTAAAGGCGGATGAAATTTTTTGTAGAGTCGGCTCAATGTGGTAAACGTGCCCCATAGTGTTGACGACAAGCCATCGCTGGGCGGAGGGCTGCCAATGGGGAATTCAACGGCATGAGCGGAGGGTACATTTGATGGAATCAGCAGCTATGTAAACAAGGTGAGCCTTCAAGTTGGAGGATATCGGCTGTCATTGGACCTAGATAGGGATAAACGAATATTTATCCAACTTTCAACCCAGGTATCTAGAGGGAATTGGTCAGTTACACAGGGAAACTAAAACCACACCTGTTCATGGGAGTGGTGATGATGATCATGATGAAAGTGAATTCTAATGTATGCACAAGACTTGAAATGAAATGACTAGATGTAGCCGTAAGTCCTAGGCTAACAGTTTCTTCGTTCGCACTTCTCGTTTGTGGAACTCTCTTCCCGTTTCTAGATTCCGAGTCGACTTTAAAAATTTAATTACAATGTCAATTGTTGTCTTCTGTTATTTTAATTCTTCTTATTTTATTGTTCGTTCTCTTTAACAGGAGTTTCATTTCACATATCCTCATCAGCCCCTTACGTCTTAGTTGCTTTGTTGCCTTGCTTGGAGCGAAATGATTAAGAAAACAAAGCCGGACTTACTGTTAAGGTAATAATTAAAAATAAATTTAAGAAGAAAATAATTAATCTGCAGACGTATTTTTTCGTCCATGTCGTGAATCACATTTTTTTCACATATTTATTTCGTCCATGTCGTGAATCACATATTTTGGGTCTGAAAACCATAAATATATATTTACAAGGGTTCTATCCGTACTCTTACCGGGGTTCTATCCGTCTTTTCCCAGTTAATCATTTTGGGAGCAGTTTAAATAAAATATGTAATAAATTTGGCAATGGTCTATGTTACGACGCTTCTCTTGGTGAATCGTCTAGCGCTTATTACATTTCAATCGAGTAGGAGCTCGATTCGATTTTGGATTAAATGATAATATTTAAATTTAAGAATACAGTGTAACCCGGATATAAGAGACCCGGATATAAGAGAAACCCGGATATAAGATAGATGTTCTCTGGTCCCAAATTAAAGCATGTGTTAATGTATATTTCATAGACCAAACTCGGATATAAGATAAACCCGGATATAAGAGACTTCTTCTCCGGTCCCGACAACTCTCTTATATCCGGGTTACACTGTATAAATTTTAATATAGTCATTTCTTTGTGAATTTCTTTTAAAGTGTTTTTTTTAATCCCGCGTATCTAAATAGTTCAATAATTTTTTTTTCTTAGTTCAACATTTTTATTAAATTTTACACAATACGTCTAAGCGCGACAAGGCAATGTTTTACTAAATGCGGTCTGTGATATGAACGTCAGAGGCGAAAATAGGAAATTGAAAATCATGAGGATAAGGAGGATGGATAACGATTGATCCTCGACTCGAAGAGATTAAGATTGTAGTGTTAGGGAAAGCATCAAAACAAGAGTCAATTCCGCAAAATAGCGCTTCTTTGGAAGAGGTTCTCTGAGTGAAACCTTCTTCTTACCAAAAGAATACTGGGGCAATACTTTGTTCTTTGTAGTTCTGAATACATTTTGTCATTCTCCGAAACCCTGTTCAGTCACCCATTTAATCTAGATAGATTATACATTGTTTTCTTCTGGTCCTCTTACCTTCAATATGTCCTGTGAGTATCAATTTTGTCAAGCCCTCTTTCCTCATGCACCGTAGAAATTTGAATTCTCTCTTTCTGATATACGTGTTGTTTTTGTTTCAGTTTTATCTAAAAAGTCATCGTTACGTGTTCGCTACACGGTATTCTCAGCATCCTTCTGTAGGATCACATTTTTATTGCATCAAGCCTATTCTTCATCTTTGAGGAGATTGTCTAGCCTTTACCGTATTAGAGGATTGATATCCCATAACATTTCAGTACTCTTTTCTTTGTTTCTAACTGTTGTAATTGAGTTATCAAAAACAACGCTAGAAAACGGAATTGGTCCAACAAGTTTATTACCTTTTGGTACAGGGAAACATAATGTAGAATAAAAACTAGGGAAGAGATGTTTTGCCGTGAATGAGTAACTGTTTTTAGCAAAAGCTACTGCTCCTGCTGATACTCCTCTTGATGTAGGAGTATTTTTATGTCTTTCGTCGGGCGGCCGAGTCCGGACTTGTAGTGAAATATTCTCCCTCACAACACTTGCTGAAATTTCTGGGACACATAATGAGAAAGGAGGGCTTGGAGAAACTGATACTCACAGGTCAAACAGAGGGAAAGCAACACATGTCATACCTAGCGGTATGACAGAACACGGCCTGGGTGAAGTAGCAAAGGGTTAAAACTTACTGAGTGTTACAAGGGATACGGGGAAGTAGAGGGCCATGGTCGCTTACGTCCTATGGAATACGGCACATAAAAAGAAAAAAAAAAGAATACGCTGCTTAGCTTTGGAAAGGCATGTTTCGCTGTCTAAACGAGCCTTATGATATCAGTGACGTATTTTCCGTCCTTTGTAAAACGCTTCCCAAATATTTAAATTTTTGTATTTGTTTCATTTCGGTATCTCCAATTTGTAATTTTCACGTTTGTCTGTTTCTCTTGCTAACGATCATGCATTGATGCTTAGTCCTTTCTTCTGGCTTTTCTTCATTACTTTCTGTTATTACGTTACAGCTTCCTCTAAGGTATTTCTTTTTTATTTAAACATCGAATTGATTGTATAAATTGATAGCTGGAAAAACAATTCAAGAATTTATGTAAAGAGTATATTTCTCTCACAGTGATCCATTTATGAAATTAGGACACTTTAAAACTACAAGCGTTTTTACTACTCGATGAAAGCAAGCAGTTTTTCTCGTATATGCAGTATCGCAACAGTTAGCATTTTGGAAAAACAGAACGGCGAGTCTGGTTCGAATTCGAGCCAAGTTTCTTTCACTTTCTCGCAAATACAGTCGGGGAAGTTTTGTGATGTCAACGAACAATCGTTGCCACTTTTGTAATGGCAACGAATACTCCTACTCGTTGTAGCAGTGGTTTGGTAATCGCAGATACGGCTAGAGTGACGCCGTTGAACAATACTGGTGTCAGACGCCCTCGAATAACACTCGCACTAATAGTACTAGCTTGATAATACTCGCTTGAATAGTAACCACCGAATAGTAATCCGTATTGTGACAAGTACAGACAAATAGTATAGTGAATAGTATAGTGAATAAAGATCCACATCGTAATAGAGGATAGTGTAGAAATAGTGATCAATTAGACACCACGCTAACTCCCACATATACATTTCCTTTACCATCACGTGATCTACTTATTCAAAATGGGATCATCTTTGTTTGCTCGCTGGTGATCTGTGTTCAAACTCCAGTGTCGGCATCGACACTTTATTCCTATATAACAGAAATGTAAGACACTATCTTATTCCCCGAGATATGGATTAAATATCAGACTGAGTTCTCTAGCCGTGGTTGGAAGTTAGTCTAGGAAAAGGAAAACTATATTCCAAGTCGGTATTTAGCCCTGATTAAACGCATACTATAGAGCCATTGAAATGATTATCGAGTTTAAAAAATAACATCGGTGCGGGAGGGGGAACTCTATGGTCTCGACTGAGTTCGAATAAAACAAAAAGGAAAATCGGACGAGATAATGTAATTAAATTTGATCTAAAGATACAAAATACTAGTTCAACATCTTGGTAGTGATTATTTAGTCATCTACCAATCAAACTTCTTACATAATGACTGTGGAATGGAAACACTATGGTCATACGATGAAACTAGTGAAAATGTATAATGAATGGGCTTCCTCTAACAAATTCCTACGGCTGTTATCTTTACCCTGCTACTGCTATTATTCGGAGGTAAACAACTTGATGCTTTTCTCAAATATTTCATCATCGTCTAAAAATCAGATAAACTACAAGAATTAACATTTTAGTGCCCTGATATGGTGCAAAATTTATATATTATATCAAACTGATCTCACTGATACATACGTCTGTTATGAGTTCCATCTTTAGAGGTTACCACGTATATTCATTGATAAGCAGAACTTAGTAAATGCAATGACTTTGTTCTCTTGGGCACCGAACATGTTTATGCTATTCGCTCGCGTAGTGGATATGTATTGGACTTACAGCGGAACTGGTCTAAAAAGACCATATATATATATATATATATATATATATATATATATATATATATATATATATATAAACTTAATATAATTACCCCCAAGTAAGGTAGTAAAGCCACTAAGACACAAGATTTTACTGAGTGTGAAAGAATTAGAAAACAGCGAAGCGCTCATCCACACAATTATAATGAAATTATTTATCGAAAAGGCACAGGGAAGTAACATTACGGCGGTGTGAAAGTGACTGGAGCCAATACGCCAGGCCAGGAACAATGATATTACTGATTCTCCTTTAAGAAATTCTAAATATATAGCAGGAGCACCCGACCATATCTGGCAGCAACATTCATGAAAGAATGGTAGACATATATTTATGTAAGATAGATTTTGAAGAAAGAAATTGTCTAGCATGACACTGGGAACAAACTTCTTAGACTTACCACTTCATATCAGCCGAGAATGATTGCCCGAGAAGGAGCATGGAGTCACTCTCATGGCGGTTAATATCAGCCAGGCTGAGTTATCGGCCGACATAACATAATTATATACGCTAGCAAGAAACAATCAGAAATATGATAGGATTATCAATATACTCCATTCTTTCCTTAGTTAAACGATATATTTTACGGATACTAGTGTTTGGGTAGATATACTTGGTTTTTAAACAAATTTAAGTCTACCGGTCTCTGCTTTCGATTTTATTAAGACACTTGAATACACAAGCAGGTAGACGAAAAGGTACACTGTTTAAAACAATACAATTGACCGGAAAGTTAGAGTTATTGCAGATTGAAATTTATAAAATCATATTTGCTTAAACCAGTTTCTCAGGAAATTCGACTTCTCAAATCATCCATAGTGATTTCTAATATTATTGGAAGTGACCTTTCAACCTTTTTACTCATGATAGCGTGGAAAATCAAAAACAGCTTAATTGTATCATGGTTTTTTTCTTCTAGTTTTATTTTTTTGTTAAATATTTCACATTAAGCAAGGCAATGAAGTGTACTGACACGCATGGGATTACTGAGAGTGAGAGACTATGACAAAAACGCTATTAAGGACAGAGAACAATAAAACAACAAGAATTAAGGTGAAAGGAGATAACAACTGAAATTGCATTTGAATGTTTGAAGATCAAAGTTGATTGGAAAACAAGAAAACGGAAGAGAGTTCCACAAACGACAAGTGCGAGAGAAGAAAATGTTAGCATAAAACTTACGGTTACATCTAGATATTTCAACAGTTCTATCCATTTTTCATTGTTGATAGTGCTTAAAGCCTTCAAATTATTTTTTTTTTTAGTAAAGCCCTTTGTGATTGTGTAGTGCCAGTCCATTGGGTCTGAGGTAGAATCGCTTTCTTTAAGATTTAATAGATTTAAAATGAGAAATTGTTTTTTAATTAAAGCTATCAAGGGGTGAATTAAGCCATATTGAAAAAATATGCGATTCACTTAACTAGTTTATGGTTTTGATTCCTTTACTCTTTTGGGACAATAAAACTTACGGTGGCATATCACAAACATACAACAGGTGGCAAGAACTGCTGACTTATTCCGAGGACGTAAAGTACAATCTTCACAGCGATCAACGGACTAGGTTCCGACCTATTTATTACTTGGCCTGTCGGAAATTTCCTCTTCCCAAGTGAAATTCATCTATTTCTGCAAAACTTTTATATCAAATCTAATTTTGAGTTTCTTTTTCCTTTCTATTTTCCGGGCCTCATAAAACTGCTCTTCTTTACGTTTTGCCTAAAATTTTATTTCCAGTTATTAGTTAGATCGAAAACTGGCGGCGGCTACATTTTTTGTTATTCAAAGGCTTTGAAGTTCGACCGGACACAAAAATTGTGTTTCCCAATAATAAATAAATAACAAAGCCTGCAATGAAAACTACATTATTATTATTATTATTATTATTATTATTATTATTATTATTATTAATAATAATAATAATAATAATAATAATAATAATAATAATAATAATAATAATAATAATAATAAATCGCATAGAGAAAATAAAACAAAAAAGGGCTATTCACTCGCAAAGTTTCATTACGAGCGATGTGAGCCGATCAGGTCAGGACTTCCTCTTTAAAAAGTTAGGGTTTCAGGAATGCGAACATCTAAAGCTGGTAAAGCAATCAATACAGTGTATATTGAACAAAGCATCGATAAAACAAAGAGGAAGTCGATTCCGGATCTATTGAAGATGTTGAGACATTCAATAGTATCATAAAAGACTGACGAGTGTAGATGGGACGTAATAGCTGAGCAGCAGAAATAGACCAAAGTAAGAGACATATAGAGCCGGGCAGAGAGGCAGTAGAGAAGGGACAGAGAGGCAGTAGAGAAGGGACAGAGAAGTAGATAGATAGATAGATAGATAGATAGAGAGAGAGAGGGAGAGAGAGATGTGGAAAGAGTGAGCTAGATTTGAACATATAGATAGATACAATCAATCTGGAGTGAATATTGAATTATGAAATAACAGACAGATAATATAGATGTATGTATGTATGTATGTATGTGTGTGTGTGTGTGTGTGTGTGTGTGTGTGTGTTTATATTCGTTGCCTTTGTTTAGCGGCAAATCGGTCTATTTGGGTTATTTACTACCGAAACGTAAATATTTTGGACTCGACAATATGTTTTATTTATTTTATTTTAATTTTTTGGGAGGTAATAATGTTCTAGATAAATATATAGATAGAGACAGGCTAGTGAAACTAAGAAGTGAGAAAGAGATGGACGAAGAGATAGCAACAGATTAAATTAAGATATTAACATACTGATTAAACGTTGACGTGAATTGAACAGAGGAAAAAAACATGAAAATTTTAGGCAATAAGTATATATATATATATATATATATATATATATATATATATATATATATATATGTATATATATGTGTTTATATATATATATATGTTTATATATATATATATATATGTTTATATATATATGTTTATATATATATATATATATATGTATATATATATATATATATATATATATATATATATATATATATATATATATATATATATATATATATATGGTGGCAGCATTAAAAAATGTCAGACAGAGTATCAATCTGAATAAAGACGAAAGGAAAAGTTAACCGACGCGTCTAGTTCTCTGATGGACGAAACGTTCGTCGAAGAAAAGTTTTCCTCTTCTCTTTTATATATATATATATATATATATATATATATATATATATATATATATATATATATATATATTAGCTATTGTTGTCTTGCCTATACACTTCTGAAGTGTATTGACAAGACAACAATAGCTAACATAATTTTTTGACTTGCAGAGACTGTTATGCCTGAAGTGCTTAAAATATTCAGAGACTTCTATATTTCTTTTAATAATTGATGATGAGTAGCTCATTTTAATTTGTGTTTTAATAATTTATGCCGAAAAAGGTTTTTAAATTGTTTTAATGATGGGGAAATAATTAAACCTCTGTGTTAAATCTGTGTATTGTTATTTTTAACATGACATGCTTTCATAATAATAAAAAAATTACCTGCAAAAAAAAAAAAAAAAAATCTGGGGGACTATTTTACCGAGATCGGCAAAATAAACTTAAAGGCATGCTTGTCTTTTTTACCTGAACCGGCAAAATAGCCTTCCTTTAAAAGAAAAAATATCTCAGATGAAGTATATTCACTTTTGACATTTTTACCCGACAAGTAATTTCACATACAACGGTTCCCGTGCGATAAGCAACGTCAAGCCTTGTCAGTACCTAGGTGGGTATCCACTTTGGAATAGTAGGTGCTTTAAGCTTGGATTTTCAGGTGGTATAATGGACAATGGCATGGAAATGTTTATCGGAGAGTTCCAATTCCAATTGGGTTTGTTATATTTACTTATGAGCAAAAGTCCTTGTGCAAAGCATGAATTCACCTCTTCTCCCCGGCCTGCTATGGGTTTTGTATCAGTAAAATCATCATTATCTCCTCACAAAAATAAAATTCCGAAAAAATATTTTGATTTTAGTAATAAATAGGCCACAGAAGTGTTGATATGCCGCTAAACTAAAACAACAAACCAAATAAAACCACATACAGAGTGCGATGGATAAATTGTCGCCATTTTATATTGTTAATTTCGCGCATGCGCGTTGTTTAGATTTGATTTTGTCGTCTGCAGAGTATAGTGCGGTTAGTTGGAAACCGTCTTCGAGAAAAACAGCACCATGACACAATTCACCCCGCCAGAAATTTGGAATGGGTATGCTGTACTGCTTTGTATTCGCGCCGGAAACTCCAATACGAACAATTCAATATCTGTTTATATTTCTGAGATAAGGTATTATGTACATTATTTACATTATTCGGACTATTGTCCTCACATTTGTCGCCATATTTATTACAACGTTTCGGCCATTGTACGCTCCGACCTTCTTCACTGTGCCATGTGTCCTCAAGGACACATGGCACAGTGGATAAAGGCATTGCTTAGATCCAGTGGCAGGACCCAAAGAGTGTGAGTTCAATACCCGGTTAAGGCAGTGGAGAACTTTCAGAGGGAAAATTAACATGAGATAAGTCATAACTGACATACATTAAACATGGCACGTGGAACTAGAAGTCTATCCCAGTGAGCGAATTAAAGGGTTCAGTTCTATATTTCAACCACCTGAAGAAGGCCGGAGCGTACAACGGCCGAAACGTTGTAATAAATATGGCGACAAAGATGAGGACATTAGTCCGAATAATGTAAATAATGTACGACCAATTCAGTGTGTTTGTGTGTCAGTTTGATGAGAGGTCAGAGGATTTGTAAAGAGTTAGATGGGTCTAATGTTCATTACGAATATACGGCAGCTCGGGAAAATCACTCTGATATTTCTGATAAGAAAAGAACACACCAATTTGGTAGTGGGTGCCTCAGACTCAACAGGGAGACCTACATCAAGTGCCCTAAGGGTGTACTACTGTCTTGGGTTAAGAGGGTAGCTGCTAGAAAAACCCTATGTGTGACAACAGGACCCTGCTCCATACCACATAAGCAGGAGCACCCAGTCATGACTGCCAGACAATTTCTGCGACAACATCACACATTACATGATCCGCGGTCTGCAACCACACTTGACTTTTATGTGTGAAACGTGGTTGAGGAAATGGCCAACAAAACTCCTTCTAACACCAAAGATGAACTGAAGGCAAGGATTATGGCAGCATTCACCAACTTAAACAAAGACACCGTCCAGAACAGTTGCAGGAGATTCCGTTCTCGTCTGTAGGCCGTGGGTGAAGACAATGGCGATTTTATTGAAGAAATTTACCCGTTAGTGTTTCAAGATGTTTTTGTGTAGTTTTCGTAAATAGATCTGTTAAAATGAGATGTCAGTGTTGTTTTTATTTCTGCGTAATTTATACGACAATTTATCCCTCGCACTCTGTATATGAAACAGAATTCGCAAAGCGGAATAACGCTGTCTGCATGTAAATTGGTTTTAAATGATCCATATTTACTGTCCATTTTGGTGATAAGGAACACCATTTTATCTGTGTAAAGAGGAATTTAATCATTCAGGTTGACACTTCATTAAAACTACCGTTATTGTGTCCGAGTGTACGTTTATTTATAGTGGAATTGAAAAGCTTCCTTAATACGGCTTAGAGTAAATAGTTAAAATATACAGTTTTCTCATATCTATCTATCTATCTATCTATCTATCTATCTATCTATCTATATATATATATATATATATATATATATATATATATATATAAATAAAGAGAGATAGATAGATAGATAGATAGATAGATAGATAGATAGATATGAGAAAACAGTATAGCTGAAATCCTAACGGATGAAACACGCCCCCAAACACATTTCCAGTTTGTCATGTTTTTCTAAATACATACATACATATCTATCTATCTATCTATCTATCTATCTATCTATATATCTATCTATCTATCTAGGATATATAGGACTTCATCGGACAGGGCTTTGTTGACGTTACCACGTCTACACATGCGCACGAAACGGGAGACACAGGTAGTTTCAAAATTTTTGAAAGAATATTTTTTTCTGATGTGTGCATATATATATATATATATATATATATATATATATATACATTTTGTTATAAGTGATTATAAAATAAACATGTTGAAATCGCTACACAAAAACTCCCATGTTTCAATACTTTAATTGTACTTCTTCAGGCGATGGTAAATAACTGGTGATTAAATGATTTTCAAGAAAATTTAAAAACAAAATGTAACCTGTTTTCCGAATGTTTAAGGGCGGGAGGAGGGGCAGAATTAAAATAGACTTCAGAATTTAAAATATACTTGTATATAATATGTCTTGACTAGTCAGTTAAATGCCAGATCTACGTTAAGTAGAAAAGTAACCGCGAGGGTGGAGGTAGATGAGTTATTTTTTCATGTTATGATAAACCGGAACATAGACTGACAATCACTGACAATTACAGAAAATATGTCAGCCACAAATATATCCTAATTGTAGACAAATATGTTATGTTCAATTTTTCGAAATGGCGTTGAAGGGACGGGGTAGGTTAATCAGACGTAAAGTTAACAGGAAAAATTTAAAAAATATATATTCAGTAAACTTCTTAAAGGGGCCTGTAGATAAAATTAAATATATAAACATCTATATAAGATATTAATAATTCTAACTGGACGTCAATGCATAGCAATATTAAAGCTGAAAAAAAAATAAGTTAATTACCCGTAGATGGTGGACCATTATATACTCATAAATTATGCCTATAAGAAATGGTAATACGTAATTTTTAAAATTTAACCATATTTTAATGCAAAAGATAAACTGTGTAGGCAATTTACAGTTAATTTACACTTTTGGTTTAATAGGGATTTTTTGTCAGCAAAAAAAGCACTGTTCATTTAAAGATTTACAGGTTCTAGTCTTTTTTAGTATTATTCATTTTACACTAGGGATTTTATTAACTTCTTTTAAGTTCCAAAAATATTTAAAAAGGAGCATCCTATTTCTGTACGCCTTATTCGAGAAAGATAATATATGTTGGTACCACCTAGTTTTAAAGTAATTCTTGGTACTCTCGATACATTTTTTTAAACTTTTGGATTTTCTATAGTGCTTAGGTAAACAAAAAGTCTATAACCTCAAGGAAATCTACTTTCTTTAAATAAATGTTGATCATAAATTAAAAGGTTGAGTCTTTTAAATTCTCTATGTATTAATTTCCTGATTTTGTCACCTTTGACATTTTTATGGAATTTTTCACCATCATAAGGCCATCATCTCTATATAACCTTATATTATCAATGCTGATATCTTGGTGGGCACTACGATTATATAAGATAAATAAACCAACAAGGTCGGAAGACTCAGTCTGGAAATATCAAATTGGCCAACAGAGTTGTTCTTAATCCACTGTTTTTTGTTATGGATAAAAACAGATCTTTTACAGTTCATAATAATGTCAAGTTCCTCGTTGAAAAAATCAGAGTATCCCTGTTAAATTCCAAGGCCAAAGTAAAAAGATGCCTGGAAAGACATGAGTAATAATCCACAATATCAAACTGGATAAATGAACAATTGCTTTTATCGTTTATACCATTAAACCAATTTAGGACATCTGTGGTATTAATCCATTGTAAAGCGCTTTCTAATCAGCTGGTTGACTCTGTCGAGGATGTTCTTGCTATTTTTCCAATTTCTGGCCTAGTAGGTTTGATAATCCTGATGGGAAGATTATCTTCAGAATCAGGTTTATGGTTCTTGATCGTGACATAGGAATCTTTAGAACAGTATTTGCTAAGCCTGCTGCTGAATTTTAGTTTGTCAGTTATATTCTATACACGAGGGACAAAAGTAACGCCCTTGTATAAATGGTTAGCAGAACATGATACAGGGAGGAGGAGGATGAGGAGGCGGAGGAGGAGGATGAGAAGAAGAAGAAGAAGAAGAAGAAGAAGAAGAAGAAGAAGAAGAAGAAGAAGAAGAAGAAGAAGAAACCTTTTAAACAAGAGTCTTACAACCACACAATTCTGATAGAGGTAGAAAAATATAAAAAAAAATTCTGCCTTTGAAAGATATGAAACGTAGGAAAAAAAATTAAATTTTGTTTAATGCTTGCGTTTCTTTATTTCAAATGAAACTTGGAAATTTTCCATCATATTTCATTGAAATATTCAGTTTCCAAAAATATAATTAAGAGTTATATTTTATATATATAGACAAATATAAGGCTTCATTTTAAACTGATGCCAGAAAGATTTACGTTAAATTGACGCCTTCTGCGTTACATTCCGAAACTGTTGTGACCCATTCCAAAAAGTAATGAGAAAAATAGTAATACAGTAATAAAAAGCACACGTACTGGATTCAGTTTATACACTTTCATTGACGCTGTCGCACATTTTTCGTTTTCGTAGTGACTTCGCTGATCGTAGAACAGATACCTCCCTGCACATGCGTCCATTCGCGCTGATGGTCGACCTGTTCTCGTTCGCGCCGCAGAATCAGGCCAGATATAGGACAAGAAAATTGCGGGTATGTTAAAAAATCCAGAAAAAGGAACGTGATATTCATGCTCAGAATGTTATCAGAAAGAGCGATACAAATATACTACGCTAACGCCTTCGATAAAGTACGCCACAAGGATCTGTTGGAACTACTCAGCAAACTTGATATATTCGGGAAGGATATTAGAATAATCAAGGACCTATACTAGCAGCAAACAGCATGCCTGCTCATAGAGAAGGAGTTCAGCGAATATAAAAAATAGAAAGGGGCGTAAGACAAGGATGTGTCTTCTCACCGGACCTGTTCAACCTATACAGCGAAGCAATTCTGAGAGAATTGGAAAGCCCACCGGGATTCAGCATTGGTGGTCACAATCTTAAAAACATAAGATACGCAGACGACACAGTACTGATAGCAGACATAGAAAAGAAATTACAAAATCTCCTACAGAAGGTATCGACGGAAAGTGTGAAGAAAGGACTAAGCACAAACTACAAAAAAACGGAATGCATGTAAAGGGATAAGCTCGAAATACGATTTGCAGGTCGGGAACACTAGAATCAAGCAGACGCGGAAGTTTTATTATCCGGGCAGCGTCTTAACAGAGGATGGTAAATACGACGCTGAGGTCCGTAGACGTAGTAGGATGGCCAAAGACGCATTCCAAAAGCTGGGCAGTGTAGCGATTTTCTAAGCCCGGCTTAGATGTGGCGCAAGGCCGAAAGTATGGGGCACCCAGTGAGGATCGAACTCACTACTCAGTCGTAATTGATCTAGCAAGACAAGCTTTCTAACCATTACACAGCGTCGAGGTGCCCAAGCTGGCCAGTGTATTGCAAGACAGGAGGATTTCTTTGGTAACAAAGAAATGATTACTCAGCTGTTATGTGACATTTGTCTTCCTTTACCGCAGCGAATGTTGGGCGATTTCCTCAAAGATGAAGAAGGGAATCGAGGCGATGGAAATTTGGTTCTACAGAAGGATGCCGAGGATATCACGGACTGATCGTGTGAACAACGATGAGGTCTTAGAGAGGCTCCAAACAAAGAGGAGGCTTATGCGTAGCATCAGGAAGAGGCAGCTGAAGTTTCTGGGACACATAATGAGGAAGGAGGGCCTGAAGAATGTGATACTCACGGGTCGAATAGAAGAAAAGAGATACAAGGGAAAACAATGTATGACATACCTAGAGAGCTTAAGCAAGTGGATGACAAAAAATTCTCTGGGGAGGTAGCAGAGAGACGGAACTTGTTCAGAGCTGTAAGTGAGAGAGGGAGGTGGAGAGCCATGATCGGTTACGTACTGAAAGGACATGGCACAAAGAAAGAAATACAGTTATCGTCCTCTTCGGAGGAGTTAGTTTGCCGAATCTTGCAATGAAATCATGTCGCACATCCTCCATGCTCTTGCCAGAATGCACATGATCATGCGTCCATACACTTGAAAGCAGGCTTTCATCCAACCTGTAGGAGTTCGTGTAACTTATCTGAAATAGAAAAGTATATTATGTAGGTGTGATAAGACTTTCAGACAACCCTGTACATATTGTAGCCATTTTATTTAAATTCATACTTTTATATTTCATAGGAAAACAGGTATTTTCACAGTATATTTTAGTGAAACTTTCACTTTCCAAATTTATAGTTTAGATCTGAAGAGTACTGCGAGTGTAGGCGTTTGTAATATAACTTGGATGAGATTGATTTCTATCGGAGAAATTTGTATGCAAGATTTTCAGGAAGTATTATCAACACGTGGATTAATTTTCCTGCATTTTTATATAACGTATAACATGATCCATAGAGTTGCAGTAGAAGGAACCGGAAGTCTAATCCGAAACAGGAAACATGGGATGAAAAACATGGGGGGAGTATGATCCGGATGACAGGCGAACTTATCTATACCTATTGAGCAAAATTACAAAAAAAACATATAAGTAAAAATATACATTTGAGAGTTTAGGAGGAGACGTTAGAAGTATAGATTTCAAGTAGAATTTAGAAGCAACCGGAAACTCAATCCTGAACAGGAAACAAGCGATAAACCTCTACCCCTATTTAAAAGGCCTTGGAGATAGGTGAATCTATCTATGCTTATTGAGGAAAAAATAGAAATAAATAAATACTAAATATGCATTTCATAGTTTAGGCGGACACGTTAGAAGGATAAAGTTGCATTAGAATTTAGAAGGAACCAGAATCCCAACCCTAAACAGGAATCAACGGTTAAAACTCTACTCCTATTCAAAAAACCTGGGAGGAGTGTAACCCGGACGATAGGTGAATCTCTACACCTAGTGAAAAAAAAAAATAAGGAAATGTATAATAAAAATTTCAGAGTTGAAATTACATTGTTACACATGTAATTAATTGTATGCAATTAAATCTAGCTCATCCGTCGGCAACAATCGCTATCAGCCATTATCTTCCGCATCGATGTCAATGTTTCCATCTATTCTTTTAAATAAAAATTCTGAAATGGTTTATCTTTTTAATGAATAAACCAAAAGGAATCAGCTTTGAACTGAATATTCGAATTGAGAAGAATCGATTGAAAGAAAAAAATATCGACCTTCCCCCGTCGAATGTTTCTCTGGTCATGGCAATTATAACTTCGAAGATTTCATACTGAAAGTGTATCTTGGTAACAGGCGAATACAACTTCCTGTAGTCGTTCGTTATTCATCTCTTATTATTAAAAATGCTTCCTCTGTTTTGTAAACTCTAAGCAGCCGCTTAATTAAAAGCAGTGATATTAAGTTTGGTCACTTCAAAGAGAAAGTTTACTGAACTATATTAAACGACTTGCATAAAAACAAAAAAGAAGGGAAAAAAAATATCTAGCAAATTTTAAAGACAAAGGGTGTTTGAAAAATGTATAGATCTTTCCGTTCTTATCGTGGAAAATCGGCTCATGCGACGAATGTATAACATGAAGCAGTTCTGGAAATCGAAAGACATCGATTTCCCGTTTATTCTACTCCAAAGATCAAAGTGTAAACATTAATTCTAGTTTGAGTCGGGTCTCTTCACCCTAATTAAATTTCTTTCTGATGTCAGATCGTCTTTAGTTTTCGATTAAGCTGAGGTCATCTATGCTACGAGGGTATCACAAGGACAGGGCACCCAGTAAGAATCGAAGTCACTACGATAGCAATGATTTGACAAAAACAGTCTTGAGCATGCAGCCTTTTTAGTGGTACCTAACCAGTCTAGTGGTGTTGATACTGATGAAACAACGACTTTGGTTTAATAAGAAGTGATCAAGGGAGATCACTGGGGTAAGAATTAGGAGAGGCAGAGTCAAAATTTATATATTTTTTTTATTTTTTTATTTTTTAAGCTTTTCACCCCAGGCAAGGCTGGAAGCCACTAGCACGCAAGGGGTTACAGAGGATTTGAATCGAGGGCAAATAAAAGTGTTAGAGGAAAGGATGTGGAGAAGGATAGAGGATAGATCAAGGCAACTGGAGATGTCGATTGACGTTACATTTGAATAGTTGGAGATCATAGTCATCAGGGAAACAGGAATGAGGAAGGGAGTTCCATAGGCGTGAGGTGCGAGATATGAAGCTATTGGAGTAGAAGAGACGTCTACATTTAAGTTTCAACAGTGAAAGGGTTGGAATGGGATGCCAGCCTCGTAGGACGATTGAATTCATGGAGCCTGGGAACCAGCGATAGCAGTTCATCGGAGCAATTACCATGGAATTATTTATAAAAGAGACAGAGAGAGGCGACGGTGAGTCTGTGAGAGAGAGAGAGAGACTGCAGACGAGAAGCCAGATCCGGGCCAATTACATTGAATACCCGTCTCTGGATCTTATCAAGAACCTTGAGGCAAACAGAAGGGGCTCCAGACCATATATGGCAGCAATACCCCATGCAAGGGTGGATGGTTGTTTTGTAAATTTGGAGGATCGATTCAGGGGAGAAGAATTTCCTGGCCCGGCACAGGGAACCAACTTTCCTTGGCGTGGATGAAGCAATCGACTCAATGTAGTTGTTCCATCTCAGGTCAGCAGACAGAGTGAGACCGAGCAGCCGCAGAGAGGAGCTCTCGAGAAGTTGAGCTTCAGACATTCTAATGGGATGCAGGGAAGGATCCCTGTGGTGATTAATGGAGAGCAGTTTTGTCTTGGAGGCGTTAAAGTTAACCAGCCAAATCCTGCCCCAGTTGACAACCGATTGAAGTATAAAAATTCTGTTAATCCATATTTTCGGCCTTGTGCCACAAGGACGCTACGCTATACTTAGAATAAATCGTTATATTTAGCTATATACTAAATCGCTATATTTATCTATATACTAAATCGCTATATTTAGATTTAGAAAGAGATATTTGGAATTTCTAGTATATATAATGAGGAAAAGTGGATTGGAAAGTTTAACACTCATATGACATAGTGACTGCAAGAGGGACAGAGGAAACGGCGAGTAACTTACTTAACGAGCTCGTGTAAATAGTTGTCATAACAGGGCCTGGGAGTGATTGTGAGAAGACAAATATTGGTAAGATCTATAAAAGAATGGATTTTATGAAGGGCCATGGCCGCCACGTGCTAATGGGGCATAAAAAAGGAAAAAGAAGAATTGTCTAGTGACTGGGTTTGAAGTGTTAAAGTGAACAATCTTATAAAAAAGCTGTTTCAATTCTTTCACATCAGGTGGAACAATCGAAAAACATATTTTGTCTTCTCTGTTCATTGTTTCAGATAGGCTCCCAAAGATAAATTTTTGGCTTGATGAAAATTAGTGTTTCACTGGCTCTAAATTACAAATTGAAACTTAATTTTTCATATCCAAATTTTATGTGGGCTGCGCCTCTTCTTGGCGACAGAATTTAATGCATTTTTAAAACATGAATTTTAAAAAACTGCAGTTAGTTCACCTGTTTATTTAATGATCAGAATTTAGTTTTGGTACGGGAGACATAATTTTGTCGCACCCAGTAAAGGCCAAACAAACTACACTAACAAAAGCTCATGAGTTGAGTGATTCAAGTATTTACTGGGTTTAATCGCCATAATAGTGAGAAACTTAGTGAGTCTGGGATTTACTATTTCATAATAACTCACTAGATGGTAGTCCTGGGTATGACGATAAACTGCATCCGCGTCCTGGGTAAGACGATAAACTACGTCCAACAGTAAGACCTCTGATCAGGAGGTTTTGAGGAGCGTGAAACAACCTCTTAATTGCTGGTGTTCCCAGGTTCACCCTGACCCGGGGTGGTAGCACCTGTTAGGGTCCCAGCTATGGGCTAATAGTTAACACCCAAACTTGTGTAAACATAGGTTTTAATACCAGAAATACTTTGTAATAAAAAAGAAGTTATTACCAGCAATAGTTTTTGAAGGAAACATTATTATCTACCAAGTGAGAAATTTAAAACTTTTTACGAAAATAAAGCCATCCAAGATTGTAAATTTCCTAAAAGAAGTTGAATTGTACTAAAAAATAAAAGTAATTGAAAAATAGTTCAAATATATATGTATATATACGCACCTTTTTTTTTTAACAAACTATCGCTATGAATCTATTTCAAAAATTTTGTTGGCATCAAATGACCCACTGAGGTTGATATGCCATAAAACAAATTAACCAACAACCAGCCAACTACAAGTTGGCAGATGATCTATATAGTTATTTGTTAACCTTAGTTTAGTCTGGCACAGGGTTATGATACTGGGTAACTCGGTGAAGATCAAACTGATTTCAAATCGAGCCTGATTAATCTTTTGCCAATTCTAGTCGAATTTCTGTCTTCGCAAGTCGCATTTCTTTCATGATTTTTAGTACCAGTTCCTCTTAATATTCTTGCTTTTAAAGATCAAACAACGTGAAATCAAGCATGAAGTTGCCTTTGGCCTCCAGACTTAATCAGGTATCTACTTTAGGAGACTGCATTTCAGGGACGTTGCCTTAAGAATTTATTTCTTCTTCTTTATGCGCCGTGTCCCCTCAGGACATAGGCGATCATAGATATCCATAACTTCCTGTCTCTTTTAGCTCTTAATAAAATTTCTGTTATTTTTCGTAAGCCATGTTCTGTCATCTATTTACTCAGGCTCATTAGGTGTGTTATACATTGGTACCCTCTGTCCGTCTTGCCTTATATCTGTCCCGTGGATACCAGATTTCCCAACCCACCTTCCTCATTATGTACCCCAGAAACCTTAACTGTTTTCTCCTTGATGTTAAGTGTAATTTTCCTTTTTGTTTTCGTTTTCTGCAAAAGTTTATCGTTACTCACATAATCGGTCCATATTTTCCTCCGCATCCTTCTGTAGAACAACATACAAGTCTCCTCTTCATTTTTGAGGCCGTACTGGGTATAGCGATAAACTACATCCGTGTCCTGGGTATGACGATAAACTACATCCGCGTCGGGGGTATGACGATTAACTACATCGAACAGCAAAGCCTTTGATGAGGAGGTTTTGAGGAGCTTAGAACCACCTCTTAATTTCTGATGTTCTCAGGTCCACCATGACCCGGGGTGGTATCACCTGTCAGGGTCTCGGCTATGGGCAAATAGTTACCCCCTCCAAAAAAAAACGTGTCAAAATACTATGAAAGTCTAAAAATAGTTTTTAATACCAGCAATACTTTTTTGGAAAAATTATTACCAGCAATAAAAATTAAATAACTCAGGCGGATTTGTATGCCGTAAAACAAACCAAAACAAAACATCTTTGAGGTGGTCGACCAGTATTCACTGCCATATAAGAGGACAGACATCACGTAGTAGTTTATTACTTTTTTCCTTGTTTCAAGCGAAATTTCCCAATTTCTTAGTACAGTGCTTAGCTTTTGGAATGCTTCCTTGTCTATCCGAATATGCTTTCGGATCACGGTGTCGCCCTTTTCCGTTCTCTATTAAAAGACTTGCTAGACATTGAAATCTCCGCGCTTGTTTGATTTTGACACCTCCGCTTTTTGCAATACACACATTGGGGTCAACATTTGGTTAACAACCATGAATTCTGTCTTCTTGTAGTTGGTGTTAAATCCATTCTTTGCGCTTTCCTTCACTGCCTTATATAGGATTTTTTAGCTTTCTTTCTGTCTGCTATCAATACTCTGACATCTTCATTTGATGGAGTAAGGGCATAAGGTAGTAGAAAAGATACAGATTTACAGATTCAGACTTTATCACCGAATCGTTGTACCTGGACAGGTGAGCTAGAATTGTTATCTTGTCATGTGGTGACTAGACACATTAGGGAGATAGCTGTTATTAAGAGAGAGAGAGAGAGAGAGAGAGAGAGAGAGAGAGAGAGAGAGAGAGAGAGAGAGAGAGAGAGTTTTGAAATTCACAACGGCTTTGAAGAGCTATGTAAAAATAACAATTTCAGCCGATTGTGTTTTCTGGAAACAGGTTCGTCGATATTTAACTCAGAATGTAACTATTTTTGTATATATCCACCTTTTTACATTATAGCATAATTGGAGAATAGGCTCACAAGTCTACACCCAATTCTTTTCGTGAAATAACATGGGGTAGTTTGAATTTACTTACATGGCATCAGCAGCATGGAAGCAATCGTTGATATGATCAACCTTTCCTCGGGAATATTAACATGAAGTGAGCTCCGAACTTTCTCGGCTTCGAATTGAACTCGCTTCTACGATTCCGTTTTCTGTGCTATTAACTAATTTACTCAACCACCGAATGTATGTTCGTTATCTGTCGAATATAAAAACCAGACGTTTATTGAGGATTCTGATTATTTCCCAACGAGGAATATTTCACTTAAAATACCACAGAGAAATGGAGAGCTGTTACTACTTTCGTGTGCATTTGTATACTAATACGAATATTTATACTCTAGCAAAAACATCTGTCTGTCTGTCTGTCTATCTGTCTTTCTCTCTCTGTCTGTCTCTCTCAACGAGAGAAAATTGCATATTTTAAAAAGAAGAGAGAAGGTTTTTGGTTATAATGCGGCTATTTTTTTATATACACATTATATTTTATAATCCAAGAAACCAGTCCAAGAAAGACATTGGGATTACTACTAGACAAAACAGACAATGGTTAGACATCGAAAAACATGAGAAAAATTGGTTCTTTTTAATAATACGTGGAAATATCCACTTTTTGCCTGAAGAAGGTCGCGAGACCGAAAACACGTGTAGTAAAAATATGGAGATAATATATATATATATATATATATATATATATATATATATATATATATATATATATGTGTGTAATAAAAAGGCTTAAACACTAATATTCCATGATCATACTTTATTCCATTGGAATCGTAAATACGATCCAATTCATCAGAAGTACAAATTCAAAAATTTTTTTTCTTTTTTTTTTGAATTTGTAGGTCTGATGAATTGGATCGTATTTACGATTCCAATGGAATAAATTATTGCCATGTGATATTAGTGTTTAAGCCTTTTAATCATATCCTTACTCTGTGCTGGACATTGAGTTCTACCTGGATTTATCCTCTTAGAATTATTTTTATACATATATATATATATATGTATGTGTATATATGTATGTATATATATTTATATATTTTAGATATATGATTGCATATGTATGTGTATATTTTCCACTAATATTTTATAAATATATGTATATATATATATATATATATATATATATATATATATATATATATATATATATATATATATATATGTAAAAGACAAAAGGAAAACTTATCTTAGCCGACGCGTTTTAGTGTCTCTTAAATTTGAAAATAACAAATTGTTTACTCTTCATTATAAATATTTGTTGCAAAATAAATAAAACATTTGACATGATATAGGTCATCAGAGGTAGAAATTCATTGCCTAAGGCAAGTTTTCATTTGGTCTTTATTCATATTCTCCCTTTACAGATATATTCTAGTTATATCTGAAAAATGTACACACAGACACAAACACACACATACATCTGTCTGTACGTATATATATATATATATATATATATATATATATATATATATATATATATATATATATATATATAGTTGCGTTTATGTGAGAAACTGGTATTCACACCCTTTGCGATCGTCTGACGATAGCAAAGGCTGTGGAACCCAGGCTCACAATCTCACATCAAATGGTAGGTCTGTCACTGACATTGAACGCTTATCAATCAGTACTGCGCATATAATATATATATATATATATATATATATATATATATATATATATATATATATATATATATATATTATCTTTATTATGAAAGATTATAAAAAAAATATGTTGAAATCCCGACGCAATAGTTTTCGTGTTTCGGCAAAATTTTGTCTCCTCAAGCAATGGTATGTAACTGGTGATTAAATAATTTTAAAGAAAATTTCGAAATCAAAGTGTTACCTCTTTCCTGAAATGTGAAGTGACAGGTAAGAAAACACAAGGTCAGAATTAAAAATAGACTTCTGGATTTGTCTTGATCAACCAATTCAGATCTACGCTAAATAGAAAATTATGTTCAGAGGGTGGTGGAGGGAGAGTTATTTTTTCATGACATGCTAAACCGGAACTTAGACCCGTCATCATGTACAATTGCGGAAAACAACAAGCAAGCAATAAATTACTTGTTGCTTACTTGTTTTCTGCACTTGTAAATGATGACCTGTTCTTTCTCTCATTCGTATATATATATATATATATATATATATATATATATATATATATATATATATACGAGGGTCATTCAATAAATAAGGTGATTTTTTCGGTTTAAGTACTTCTAATACAGATAGAAGCTCTTTTTATTTTTTTTGTTTTACTTCTTTTTCACATGGATTTAATTTCTTTTGCAGATTAAAACAAAAACTTTGAGAGTTTTGGCGATTAACAAAGATGCCCGACCAAGAAGCATGCTCCAGGATTGAACAGCGGTCAGTTATCAAGTTTTTGGTTGCTGAAGGGTGCAAACCAGTTGAAATTCATAGGAGAATGTCAACTGTGTATGGTGCCACATGTTTCAGCCAAAGAAATGTCTACAAGTGGGCTAAATTGTTTAAAGAAGGACGGAGCAGTGTTGAGGATGAAGACAGGCCTGGGAGGCCTACAGAAGTGAGGTCTCCTGAGGTGATCGAATCAGTCAATGACCTTATTCAGTCTGACAGAAGGGTGACAGTGGATGACATTGCAAGGACTTTGAGCTTATCTGTTGGGACAAACGCAGGGGTCATCTGTCAGAAGGAGTCATCTTGCATCATGAAAAACGCAAGGCCGCACACAGCAGCCCAAACGGTGCAGACCATCAACGAGCTGGGCTGGGAACTGCTCTCTCATCCCCCTTACAGCCCAGACCTTGCCCCTTCAGACTTTCACCTGTTTGGTCCGTTGAAAGCGTTCACGAAAGGCACGAAATTTAAAAATGACGATGAAGTCAAAAGTGTTGTGAGCGACTGGCTGAGGTATCAGTCCAAAGATTTTTACGCTGAGGGAATACGGAAGCTTGTGCACAGATGGGAAAAGTGTGCGACAGTGCTGGGAGACAATTTAAAAAAATTTTTGAAAAATTCAAAAAAAGTAAGCTTCTATCTGTATTAGAAGTCCTTATACCGAAAAATTCACCTTATTTATTGAATGACCCTCGTCTATATATATATATATATATATATATATATATATATATATATATATATATATATATATATATATATATATGAGTGATGATGAGTCCCAAATATAGGACGAAACGGCCATCCAGTGCTTTCTGCATTCTGTTTAGGTTTCTTTCAGACTCAATGAATTACTTAATTATAATTATCAAATCCTCCTAACAATTTCTATCATATGTATAACATTGCTTGATCCGGCTTCTAATGCTTCAGTTTGAGCGGCTTGATGATAGTAGTCGTAGCTCCAGGGGGCACAATCCTCTGGTTACAGAGAATTTCAGTTGTGTTCCACCACGGAATATGTGAGCGAGCGGCGCTATATTGAGTCTGATTTGTTACCTCTTCGTCGCCGAGGCCCGTTGGAACCGTTGGTATAACGTTTACATGAAAACTCAACTGTCAGGGTTTCAATTCTCGGTAGTGGATGCGCACTGCTGGTGAGTCCCAAATGTAGAACAAAACGACCATCCAGTGCTTTCTGCATTTTATTTAAGTTTCTTTCAGACTCAATGTATTACTTTTATTTATTTATTTATTTTTATATATATATATATATATATATATATATATATATATATATATATATATATATATATATATATATATATATATATATATATATATATATATATATTACATTACATGAATCATTCATACAAAAAGCAGATAGTGAAGTTAATGATATCATTAACTTCACTATCTGCTTTTTGGATGAATGATTCACGTAATGTAAATCGAACTGCACCACATACTTTATATATATACACACACACACACACACACACACACACACACACATATATATATATATATATATATATATATATATATATGCTAGAGTTGCTAGATCATCCCTATTGTAGATGTTAGCACAAAGAGTCTATATGTGGTATATACTGCAACTATACTGACCAAACTTTAGTTTCTGCTACGAGGTGAGACCATCATTTGGCGTCATCACTAGTTAGAACAAGGACATTACATTCAAACCATCGGTCACAATTACTTGTAATATCCGACTAGAGCAACCATCTGTGAAACAATTCGTCTGTGCAGTCTAACTTAGGAGGCATAGGTCAGCCCTCTTGTATAGTTTGCGAGTCGCTAACATCGCAGATATTTTATGTACAATATATTTCACTTTGTACCTATCCAGCTTTTTGCATTATGATCGATATTATACATATACAGATATACAGATATATACAATATACATGGGAAATGGGTCTATAATTCATGTGTGTGCATGTGCGCCTCACTGATTGTCTATACACAGACTCGCCATATTCTAGACATTTTGATTGTGTCAGTCGAGAGTGGGATTATTTTGGACAGTATAACCATAACAGCCATTAAAATTGGGTGTTTATTGTTATATATTTCATATAGATTTCTTTATTGTTATATATGTCTATACATATATTCATATATATATATATATGTATATGGACATATATATACATATATATATATGTATATAAATATATATATATATATATACATACACAGAGAAATATACATATATATATATACACACACATATATATATATATATACATACACACATTATATATATATATATATATATATACACACACACACACACACACACACATATATATATATATATATATATATATATATATATATATATATGTTGGGTAAAGTGTTGCTATATATATTTTTAATTTTTGTGTAATTTTGGTAAATATATCTGTTCAAATGAGATGTCAGTGTTACTTTAATATTACTGTAATTTTGAAGACAATTTATTAATCGCACCCAATGTCTGTGTGTATATTTGTGCGTGTGTGTGTGTGTGCGTGCATATATATATATATATATATATGCATATATATGTGTACACATACACACACACGCATATATATATATATATATATATATATATATATATATATATATATATATATATATATATATGATGTTTATTTCCACCAGGTCACTTTCTAACATAAAACTTCCCCTTCCCCGACTCGTTGCCAGTTGAACAAACACATATAAATGTTCCTATTTAAAGGTTTCCAATCAGACAAACTGAATATACAAAACAATCAATTTTATTGGCCGCGCTATCCGCATTGTAAAACGTTATGCAGAAGCTGAACAACACGACAGATCCTATTTTTAACTCGGCGTTTCAGGGAATCATTAGTTATAACTTAGTCCGGGAAGTCGCATTTCTGCTACAACAGACGATCGTTAATGGCCACGATTTATCAAAGGTTGCTATATAATAACATATTATTTTGAAAGCATTTCAAACTATAATTGACCACCTAGCAATATGCAGCCTGTCTCTTTCCTTTTTGCTTTTCGCCTTTTTTTTTTAATTTCTTACTCAACGAGAGACGAACTCGGCTTACAGTTATTCAAATATGAGGAAACACTAGCTTCTGATATGCATGGAAAAACCCTGTATCTTTTGAAATAAATTGTTTTCTGTATCGCAAATAATATCCGATAAATAGGATTCTGGGATATATGTCTCAAAGAGATAGATAGATAGATAGATAAGGACGCTGGTATCGACCAAATTAGAATAGACAGCTAAAACTTAACTAGATAGATTGATAGATACAGTGAGGTGAAACAAGTATTTGGACAGTAAAAAATGGATTTAGAATCATATATTGAAAGAAAAACATTGTCTAAAGCTCAAAATATATTCGTAAAACAATTATAAATGCAAATAAACAGCAAAAATAAATTATTTGACACGTATATATATATTGTTTTTTACTGTCCAAATACTTGTTTCACCTCACTGTAGGAACATTGAACAAACAGCTAAGGCATACTCATCTACATAGAGAACTAGAAACTTCGACTAATATAAAGATAAATATCCCCTTAATTACGCAGAAACGAATATAACATTGACATCACATTTTAACATATATATTTACCGAATATTTACGCAAAAATATCTTGAACTACAAACGAGTGAAGGTATTCAATAAAATCGCCATTCGCTTTAATCACTTCCTCCAGAAAACTTCCGATCTCCTTCTACTTTTCTCGATTGTCTCTTTGTATAATTTGGTGAATGCTACCGTAATTCTTGGCTTCAGTTCATCTTTGGTGCTAGAAGGAGTTTTGTTGGTTTCTCGCTCAACTGCACCCCACACATAATAATCAAGTGGGTCGCAGTCTTGAGAGTTATGTGGCCAGATGTAATGGTTTGTTTACGTCTAGGATACGAAACTGATCAGATATGGGATATTGATAATGAGTGAGGAAATGTGGTTTCCGTAAGAAGGGAAAATAGAGCCATGCTGAACTTTCTCCTACCTGATGAAGAGCGCACTTTCTTTATTAAAATTTATCGAATGCTTTCACCGACAGAAATAATATACACTTTCAATACACACACACACACACACACACACACACACACACACACACACACACACACACACAAACACACACACACACACATATATATATATATATATATATATATATATATATATATATATATATATATGAGTAATTGAATTTGGGGATTTAGGCTAATTTTTATAGTAATTCGTCGAGCTTAGAATCCTCAACCTATCTGGGACTCATCAGCAGTGCGCATCCACTACCGAGAATCAAATCCGGATCGCTTCGATACAACGCAAACGTCATACCAGCTGTACCACGGGACTCGGTGACGAAGAAGACATAAACTAGACCCGATATAGCGCCGCTACTCACTCAGTTCCGTTCACCGATACCCATCCAAGAGTCCCCGAATTATCGAGGTTATTTGGGGACTCTGGATAACTCTGTATACTTGGATGGGTATCGGTGAACGGAACTGAGTGAGTAGCGGCGCTATATCAAGTCTAGTTCATATATATATATATATATATATATATATATATATATATATATATATATTAAAATTAGCATGATCAACAACCTAGGCTATCATGGTTTCAACCACTGAGGTATCGTCTATCAGTATTTGCTAATTAATTTCCTAACGCTTTATTTACTTATTTTATCTGTGCATAACATGAAGTGACGGGGAGGGGCGAGGTGAGGAAATTGGATGGGATGGGAAGAGAACACAAGTATTATGCCTACCCAACTGTCTTCCGGGTTCGTATAAATCCAAAATATACTTTTAGTGTGACTACACCTCGACATGACTTCAGACCTTTCATTTAACTGCTTTTTGGTGTCTGGATACGTTATTATTGCAAATAATTTTTCCAGGCTCAGTCTACAGACATCGCTACCATTCTAAGGACTGGCTCTTCTCAATATGCTATACCTTACATTACGTCTTTTTAAAAATTATTTTCCTTTAGATCCCACGTAACGTTGTCCAGTCTACTACAATTCATATGACGTTCTATTCTGAACGATGACTTGGGGTTTTTCCATCTCTTTTTGAATGTGCATTTAGTATACCCTATCTAACTTTGACCCTTTGCATCTTTTACTTCCGCTTTGTAAACCACACCTTCCGTTTTGCAAACTCCATCCAGTGGAGATTTAATTTTATCCCTCCAGTTACATGCTTCGCTATGCAATTTAGCCTTGAAATTCCAGGCGTTTTGTCTTTTTATTGTAGTTTTCAAATTGCTAACGTCCCTTTACTCTGTTTCCCTTAAATATTCGAGTTTTGCCTTGCATTCAGTGCAAAATTCTACTTTGCTCTTATAAATATTTCTCTTACGTTAATATTTAAATTTTGTTTATTTATGATGTGAAGATTTATATCTGCATTAATTCCGATATGCTTGATAGCTTCTGATATGCTTCTGATGCCCAGAATGTGACGTGCAAAATGGTATTCGTATTCCATGAGTAAGAAGTAAATTTAATTCGGACAGATTCTTCCCAACGACTGCTGCTTTGTGGAAACAGACTCCCGTTAGTATGTTTTCCAAGACTTTCCTGCATAACACCATGAACTTCAATTCTTGCCTTTTATTAAGCTCATACAATATCACGCATAACTCTCCACCTTGAGTGGATCTTCGGTCTTTTATTGAGTGAACATTGGCATAAAAAATCATTACGTTTTAATAAGTGACAAGTGAATCTACGAGAGTGTGCACTCTTTGTAACCAATGCTGCTTTCCAGTTGCTGGCATTGAAGATGCAATCTTCCAAAGGACACTATAATTTTAAAGTCACTATAAAATATTTTAATGTAATAATAATAATAATAATAATAATAATAATAATAATAAAACATATAAAATATCTGATAAGTCCATATTCCAGTGCTGCCAACTTATTCTACGCATGATATCTTTTAAAATATATTTACACAATGTAATATTATGTTGTATTTTCTACAATTTCGATTTGGAGGTATAACAGTACATTCGAGAATAAATACAATAAAAACTTGAACAGGCAAGTTTTGTCAGTTTGAATTAATCTGAGATAGGTATGACAACATTGACAGACAGACAGACAGATAGCTATCTATCTAGCTAGATAGATAGGAAAAGACTGAGAATGTCTGATATACGACTCTTCGATAGAACTGAGTCACTCTCAGTCACTGTGTGTTTATCCGAATCTAAAAATAAACACGCTAAAATTCACCTTCATCCCGTACCGTACGCTGACGGCTTAGCGGGAGAAGTTCGGGTTTCGATCCTAGCTAGAGGCAACCGGACGTCTAGCCACACTGATGAGCTGTGAAACAGCGAAACAGTCTGTCTGTGGATGACAAAAAAATATATATGTATATGAATGGGCAAACAGAGAGAAATTTAGCTATCTACTTAGTTACCTAACTATCCAGCTAATTATCTAGTAACACACACACACACACATATATATATGTGTGTGTGTTACATATATGTGTTATATGCATATATATATATATATATATATATATGCGTGTGTGTGTGTAAGTGTGCATACATATATATATAAATACAAAAGTGAACATAGAAGTCAATACTTAGATGTGACAGTATGTTTCATGCTGTCGCCTCTAAGTGTTGACGTCTATGTTCACTTCTATATTTATCTCTGATATTGAGCACTTTATCCCATAAATATAGCACATCTTAAGACTATATTTCAACATGTATATATATATATATATATATATATATATATATATATATGCAGATATATATATATAAATATATATATATATATATATATATATATAAATGCATATATATATATATATATATATATATACGCACACACACACACACACACACACACACACAGACACACACACACACACACACACATATATATATATATATATATATATATATATATATATATATATATACAGAAACAGTTAAATGAAAGGTTTGAAGTTATGCCGGGGTGTAGTCACATTAAAAGTATATTTTGGGTTTATACGAAGCCCGGAAGACAGTAGGCATAATACTTGTTTCCTCTTCCTATCCAATCCAATTTCCCCAACCTGGCCTCACTCCTCCCCGTCACTTCATGTTGTGCGCAGATAAAATAAATAAATAAAGCGTTAGGAAATTAATTAGCATATATATATATATATATATATATATATATATATATATATATATATGTGTGTGTGTGTGTGTGTGTGCGTGTGTGTGGAGAGAGTGATAGAGAGAGACTGAGATAGATAGATAGATAGATAGATAGATAGATAGATAGATATATAGCTCTATCCCAAAATTTGCTAATTCACGTTCTGTTACTAGACAAATTTACTTTAAATTATTATGTCTGAAATTTTTATACCCCTGTATTTAGGATTTCCTGAATGTAAATTAAGTCTTCAAGACTACAGTGTAAATTATTGTCTCAGTGTGACTTCCACTATTAGAAAAAGAAATGAACGAATAAATTTCTCACTGAATGTAATCTACAATAACATATCCGAATGTGTACAACAATATATATATATAAACATACAGATATTAGACGCCTTAAAATCTTAGAGGCATTACATATTAAAAGAAAAAGACCTCTTATTAATCGTATAGATTATAATATATCTGGTAATATATTGCAATGTTTATAATATATTTAAATTTTGTAGCGTATTCTTCGATCTTTTGGCTTGTGTATTGGAAATCTTTTTCACGCTGTCACATGATAAAAATCTACGCCATGCACGTGATATAACATCATCGCGTCTTTTGAATTTAAAAGGATTTTAGCGTTTTTTGTTTGTAAAAAAGTAGCAACATGATTATGCTACAAGATAATTGGCAAATGTTTGTTTAAAAAAAATTTAGACTAAAAATATTGACCCTGAAGATGAACAATGATGTTCTAAAGCGCTAGGTCATCGTATGGACAATATATATTTCGAAACTATTTTCAAATAAAAAGTCTCATTAGAGAATATGAGAAAATTCAAAAGAAAATATGTAAGACTATGTTGTCTTTAACATTCAACACTACATGTTTGAAAGAAAAGTTGCTGCCAAATTACACACACACACACACACACATATATATATATATATATATATATATATATATGAAGGGAGAGTGAGAGAGAAAGAGAGAGAGAGAGTGAAAGAGAGAACAGGAAACCATACTTTCGTTATAAAAAGATGATCAATATATCCTAGTATATAAATATCATACCACATAGAAATTGAAGGATTACGGTCACATCACGTTCCCATATGATCACCGAAGCTAAGTAACGCCGAGCCTGGTTAGTACCTAGACGGGTAACCGCTTGGGAATACCAGGTGCTGCAAGCTCTGGTTGTGCGTGTGGTGTAGCGGATAATAATCGGAGAGCCGTGTTCCAATTCTTGTTGGTTTCGTTGCATATCACTTACTCGCAAATACCCATGGGAATATTGTGAATCCACCTCATTCCCCCCAGCGTTAATTAATATGACTTCTATTACTAAACCTATTACCCCCCCCCCGCATCGTCAAAAAATTACAATCTAAATATAATGTATAGCTTTAAATAACCTTCAACGGTTATTTAAGTCTGCCCTGTCGCTTTTTCATTGGTATGTCTTCAGATGAACTACATTCCTTAATTCTACCGGCTTTAACCATCACAGCTAATACCCGACATGCTAGGCACCTTGTAGCGAACTACCCTGATTCTCATAGAATTCCGTTGGTGAGATGTAAGTAACACTTGAACGAGTTCTTTTCGCGAGGCGCTACTTTGTGGAACAGACTCCTATGAGGAAGCTTCCCCTATCACAAAATCTTAACCTGTCCAATCTTTGTACAACCGTTATCTACCTCGGCATTATCTGTGCCTATTACTTTATAACCCACCCTCTAACTCGAATAATTCTCGGGCCTTGTGCAGTGTAAAAATCGTTGTAGAAAACACATATCTCTGACTTCGAGTCTCCTTTCAGTTGTGTTATATACCATACATATGAACACTACGAGATTCCACGAGAATGAGATGTGACACAAGGTCTTTCTAAAGTGGGGACCCGAGCGCGAGCACCCGGGCGGGGACAAAAATTACCCACAGCCCACGCAACCGCCGGTTGCACTGGCCTGGGTGCGAGCACGATCCCTCCCTCTTGTGCAATGGGAGGGCGCGGCCTCGAGCAGCTGTTCCCCAGGGCTGGGCACCTCTCAGTATTATTTTCTAAGTTGCCCCTCTGCCCTTTGACAGAGAAGACCCTGAGAGCACTCTGTCCAAGGACGGAAACGCAACTGAGAGATGATAAATAATGTATAAATTACATTATAGTAATGTGTACAATCCTCATAAATACGTTGGACACTATTGATATGGGGGTAATATGCTGTCTAAGTAGTCGACCACTAGCAGTGGTTTACCTACTTCACGCCGCTGGCGAGTATTGTAATTTGTTGATGTTATAAAGATTACCATTTCATTTCCAACCTTCGTTTTGGTTATTCCGCATTCAATAACCCTTTCTAGGTTACAATACTCTCTGTTTTTTCTTTCTCTCTGTCTTTCTTTCTTAAGATTATCCATTCGCACAATACTCAGTTCTTTTCGTAGCTTTTGCCCGTATCTTCACTTTCTCTACCTTATCCCTTTGAATCATCTTCGCTCTTTCTGGTTCTTATTTGAATCTTGTACAGACATGGATCATTTTCATATACTGTTATATACCGTATCTATGAACACTAATGAACACCAATCCTCATAAATATGTTGGACACTATGGTAAGTGTGGGGTAATATGCTGTCTAAGTAGTTGACCACTAGCAGTGATTTACCTACTTCACGCCACTGGTGAGTATTGTATTTTGTTGATGTTATAAGGGTTAGCAATTCATTTTCAACCTTCGTTTTGGTTATTCCTCATTCAGTAACCCTTTCTAGGTTACAGGTTTTAAGGAAATTGTCCAGCATTCATTCATTCATTCATTCATTCATTCATTCAGAGGAAGATATAAATTACATGACATTTTAGCATTTTTATCTTTGTTTTTATGTCTTAATACTATACTTAGCTTCTGGAAGGCATGTTTTACTTTTCCGATGAGACTTCGGATCTCTGTGTCACTCATTCCGACCAGTTATTACACTACCCAGATAGTTAAATTTATCTACCTGCTTGAATTTGACGCCTACAATTCAACGCTGAGGCATAAATAAAACTGTACGTAAAAAATAAGCAAAAGCTGTAAGTTTTTTTTTATATATCAAAAAGAAAAATTAAGGGAAAACTATAACAAAGTGGAAAAATATGCCGTGTGATGCGTTTCGTCAATGAGAACTCCATAAAACCAAAGTGAGGTTGACGTTAATGCGACTACATATGCGCACGAAGGCAACGGGACTCTGAAATTTAAAATTTAACACTTTTAAAAAATATACAAGAATAGACTATGTTTCTATTATTTCTGTTATTAAATATCCCCCATTTACATAAGACAATTTCTACCAAGAATAGAGGAATGTTCTAAAAACCAGAATATATATATATATATATATATATATATATATATATATATATATATATATATATATATATATATATATATATATATATATATATATATATATATTAATGTATGTTTCATTCAATAATATAGACAGGTTTTGTCTATTTATTATAATAATGGCTCGCCCTTGCTGTTTGAATAAGCTCAAAGTAACGACAAACTCTTATTTACGAGGCAAGGAAACGAAAATCGCGTCGTAGCTCATTATTGTGGTTTCGTATATGTGTTGTTTGATTTATTAAAATTGTTATCTTTGATAATGGCTTATGTAAACTGAAAGCTTAGATTGGATTCAAACATGTATAAATATGGTGTTTTCCTTTCGTCTTTCAACATTGAATGTGGTTAAGCTTATCAGACAATACGAAAGGAACTTACTTAAAATAAATAGACAAAACATGTCTATATTATTTAATGAAACATGCATTAATGAAAATTTGCTGCCGAAATATACACAATATATATATATATATATATATATATATATATATATATATATATATATATATATATATATATATATGCACATTTCCTTGAATACAACAGACAAGATCCTTTGATTAATTCTTTAAATAATTTCTCATATGATCTAATTTCTTTCTTTTCGGATGATAAATTATATAAAAACTGTCCAATTGTTCTTTTTAGCCGAGCGCTTTCGGTTATACATTTAGCCATTTTCAGGTTTGAAATATATTAACTGTTAACAAGAAATACACGGTCAAGATATTGTGTCCATTAAGGAATTCTATTCCGGATCAATCAAAATTCGTAAATAATTATATAGGCCATACTACAAGGTTTGACACGAAGACTCACACTACACCTGTCTGACCATAGTTCAACTAGGTCACATTTAAATACTCATCGTGACCTATCGGACCTTATTTGTTGACAACACAAATATAATAGCATCATCTACATGCAAAAAGGCTAAAAATTAATGGAAACCTTATTAATAAAATGAAAAAACAACAACACTCAGTAACATCAACTATGAAAATGGACACACTGACTAATCATCACGGTTTCATTATCCGAACAAATATGATTTTGGATTACTACTACTACAAATAAAAAAACAATGGTTAAAAAATCAACATAAGAAAAATAAAAAATTATTTCCTTTAAATAATATGTGGCGATAACCATTCTTCGCCTAATGAAGGGTAGAAGACCAGAAACCGGCGTAGCAAAAATATAGAAAATAAAATATAATATAACCCAAATATTTTGTCGCCGTAACTGCTATAATCTCTCCCTAATATATATATATATATATATATATATATATATATATATATATATATATATATATATATATATATATATATATATATATGTATGATATCAATTGATAATTAGTATGGAGGGCATTAGTCAAAAGAGAGCTTAATGTAAGAACAGAGTAATATAATTTTCCTTTTTTTCCTTTCGTCTGGATAAATTGACTCCATTTATTTTAA
>OZ038488.1:86023618-86036118 GCA_964036315.1 Acanthosepion esculentum
ATTTGATTACGATATAGGAGATTAATATGTTTGAGATTAGTAGAAGCAGTATTATGTACTATTTGCTTAGTATTGAGATTTCTAAGAAAGCATCTTATTTGTTCATCAATTATATAGTTTGGAAAACTATTATTAACAAGTGTTTGTTTTATATTCTTTAGTTCACTGTAAAAAATCTGTTTTGTGGATGAATTAGTTTCTGCACGGTGTATTAGATTTTTTATAATTGCTATTTTGTAGTAATATGGGCATTCGCTCTTGTAGTTAAGTGTACATGAATTTATGCTAGTAGGTTTTTTATATGGCGAAATAGTAAATTTGTTATTATTTGTGTTTATCAATATGTCAAGGAAAGGAATTTTATTATTAGTATTGAGTTCATACGTGAATTTGAGGACAGAATTATTTTGGAAACATTTTTGTAGTTGAAGTATTTCATCTGTATTTTCAACTAACATAAGAATATCATCAACGTATCTTACATAGATGGATGGTTTTTTAAAGTCTGTAAATATCTTATTTTCCAGGTTCGACATATAGAAATTGCTAAATGTCGGACCCAGTACTGAACCCATAGAGACACCATCACATTGTATATATATATTATTATTATGATCTAAGAAAGGGACTTCAGTAGTACAAGCTAATAGTAGTTTCCGTAATATATTAGGATTAATTTTAAGTGGGGGTAAAGATGAGTTACTGTATATATTTCTTATAATTATGTCAATAGTTTCACTAACAGGGACATTGGTAAATAAGTTTTCAACATCAAGTGAAGCTATGATTTCATTGTCGGGTTTTTCGCTTTTTAGGATTTGGATTACTTCTAATGTTGACTTAACACTATATTTACTAGAAAGATAAGGAGTAATGAGTTGGTTGATGTATTTTGTTAGTTGATATACAGGAGTTGGAATTTGTGATATGATAGGACGGAGAGGATAGTTAGGTTTATGTGTTTTTATATTGCCGTATATGTAACCAGGCCTATAATCACCAACAATCTTAGGGAGTTTTAATGAGTTCTGTTCGGCATTATTAGCATTAATGAGTTTATTAAGCTTTGATTTTAGTTGGTTGGTCGGATTATTGTTGAGTTTTTTAAATTTTATGTGATCATGGAGTATGTGGTCAAGTTTTTTGTTATAATCTAATTTGTTTAGAAGGACGAAAATGTTGGTCTTGTCAGCTTTTTTTACGATTATATGCACGTGTTTATCGTTGCTTGGAAATCATCCATGTAAACAAATAATACTATCATCAATTTCTTGTTCGTGTATTGCATAAATATATTCTGTAATTGTCATCTTTGATAATGGCTTATGTAAGCCGAAAGCTCAGATCGGATTAAATAAAAAAAAGTATGTATCAATATTGTGATTTTCTTTCATTATTTAATGATAATGTTATTAAGATTATCAGACTATATGAAAAAAACTTGCATAAAATATATAGACAACGCTTATCTATATTATTTAATGAGACATGTATTAATGAAAAAATGCTGCCTAAATACACACAATATATATATATATATATATATATATATATATATATATATATATGTATACCAAATAACATATGTACATATTTTTAAATATATATATGTAAATTTATGTATATATATATATATATATATATATATGTAAATTTATGTATATATATATATATATATATATATATATATATATATATATATATTGTCACGTAGCCTCGAATTTCATTAACAACATAGGCGTAAGAAAGAGAAATCTCAGATTCTAGATGAAAGTTAGTTAGGTATAAAAAGAGAGAGATAAATAGATAAATCAAAATAGATAAGAATCTACAAATGCCTTCAACTTGCGAGCGAATATGTTCATACCCTCCTCTTCTCTTCACAACTTATTTCCCTCTTTACCTACTCTTCCACCCACACACCACGGGTCCATGACTTTGAAGCGACCCGACGCGAAAACGACCTGGTACCGAAACCCAACAGCTATCCGGCGGTCGACCATGATTGAATTCCAGCCATTCACGTGATCAGGCCATCCTAAGGGCAGATTGAAATTTTGGCCATCACGAAAACGATGCGTGATCACTGCCCCTTCATCCCGGGTGCCCGGTCAAGGACGAAGAAAAACCCACGTGACTGTCTTTGGGGACAGCAGGAGCCGAAAAAGGGTTTCTCAGTTTCCGTCCGATGAGTCGCAGACGAACATCGTTGGAACGCGATCGTCCCGATTCCAAAGTGGACTGCCCACTGAAATGAGGAAGACAACGAAGTCTGTCGACTAGAAGCGAAAGGGCTGCTATAAACGGTATCGACCAACGAAACGCCTATACGTGATGCCGCAGAACATTGGACATTCCCGAAAGGAAAACATTCTGGAAAATTGTCGGCCGACCAAAACGTTATGTTAAAATACAAACTCTCGCTTCGGCGAATTTGAACTTTGTGCAAAACGTCAACTCAACGGTCAGATAAGTTGATTCTTTTGACTTGATCCCCTTTCTTTTTTTTTGTATGTATATGTATTCGCTCGCGCCTTCTTTTCTTATAGGTCCCTTCCGCGTTGTTAAATGTATTTCTTTTTTTCTTACCTGTTTGTATATTGGTAAATAAATGTTTTATTTTGAGAACCATCGTCTTGCGTCTGTTCTTCGTTGACTCCCTTGTGTTGCTTTCATTTCTGAGTGAAGACCGAGAAAGGATTCCACGTTTTCTTTTTGAACCCGTCGTTATTTTATTCTATATGCTACAAGTTCGTAACATATAAAATATTTTATTCTATATGCTACAAGTTCGTAACATATAAAATTGGGGGCTCGGTCCGAGATATCTTTTCTCCCTGTGTTTTTTCACTCAGTAAGAATCGCACAGCTTCAGGTTGTCGGCGAACTACAGGCCAAGATGTCGGTTATAGATAGCTTTCTCGCATCACCCTCTATGGAGAAATTATGTAAACTCAAAAAAGATGATATTGTTGAAATAGGGAAGGAATTAGAACTAGATATAACGAGGTCTATGAGAAAAACACAACTAGTTAGAATTGTCGCTGAACACATGGTAGATAACGACGTCTTCGACGTACAAGAATTATGTCAATTATCTATAGACACGTCGGAACTTTCGCAAGCCCACCTCGAGCTCGAGAAAGCGAAAATTGAGGCCGAGGCTAAGGTCAGAGCCGAGGCCGAGAGAGCAAAAGCGGAAATTGAAAAGGCTCGAATCGAGCAAGAAACTCGATTTCGGGAGTTAGACGAAAGGCGGGAACTTCACGAAGCTAGAAGTAGGGAGTTCGACTTAGCGAAGCAGGTCCGACTCGTGCCACAATTTAACGAGGCTGACGTCGACAAGTATTTTCAACATTTCGAGAAGGTCGCCTCAAATCTAGCATGGCCCATAGAAATGTGGCCAATTTTACTGCAGACCGCATTAAAAGGCAGAGCCCAAGAAGCGTATGCCGCTCTCTCAGTAACAGACTGCGCTGAATATAGCATTGTTAAATCAGCCATTTTAAAGTCGTACGAGCTAGTGCCGGAGGCATACCGGCAAAAGTTTAGGGCCTACCGAAAAGGAGACGAACAAACATACGTAGAGTTTTCGAGACAAAAGGAAACCTATTTTGATAGATGGTGCTTATCGAAAGACATTGAGGGAGATCACGACAGGCTGAGACAAATGATCCTGATAGAGGAGTTTAAAGAATGTGTCCATGATAATTTAAAAACCTACCTTGATGAAAAAAAAGTAGATACCTTATATGAGACGGCCACTCTCGCCGACGAATATGCATTAACGCATAAGCGGGGTACGTTCGGTCACAGCAAGCCATCCGAGTTTGGAAGCGGTCCACACCCAAGACGTGGGTCTGGCTCTGGTCCGAATTCGAAGTCTGGTCGATCGGTTAGTTCAAGCTATCCACCCAGCCCGAGAGATACCAAATCTCAAAATCATAGTCCTCAGTCGCCAGTTTATCGGCAGACGAATAGGAGAGAGAGGAAACTCCCGATGTGCCACTACTGCAATAAAGTAGGACACCTCGTGTCGAATTGTTGGACGAAGCGGAAGGACGAGTCCGAAGCCCAAAGTCAAAACAGACCCCAAGGGTTAATTTCTTCCAACAATGTAACCATGGATAGGAAGCCCAATGACGAAGATGTGAGGGAGGAGTATAGACCATTTGTGTCTGATGGATCTGTATCCCCCGTGGGTAACCCCACGGAGAAGGAATCCGTGAAGATCTTACGAGACACTGGGGCGACTCAGTCCCTGATTGTGGAGAGCTCCGTGCCGTGTGGATCGGATTCGGCCACTGGCGAATCTGTTATCATACAGGGTGTTACCGGCAGCTTTGTTAGCGTACCCCTTCACCGAATCCATCTTACGTCTGGGTTAGTGTCCGGCCCCGTCGAGGTTGGAGTAGTACCTAGTTTGCCTATGAAGGGCATATCCATGTTGTTGGGAAACGAATTGGCGGGCGGAAGGGTGATACCCCACCCTAAAGTAGTTTCGGAACCGGTTACCTCGGTAGACACCGAAAATATCGAGGAAGAGAATCCCGGTATATTTCCCTCGTGTGCCGTGACCAGAGCACAGGCTAGAAAGAAGGCCTATGAAAAGATAGACGAGAGAATCAACAGGACAGAGGACGAGGTGATTGACCAATCGCAAACATTTGTAAATCCTGATATGGGATTAGGTTATCCTCTCGATAGTCCCCCTCCTGGGAATGGCGATGGTATTGTTGAGCCCGCTATAGATATTCCGTTATCGAGGAGAGCACTCGTAACAGAGCAGGGGAGAGATTCTGAGCTCACCCCACCTTTTCGTCACGTATTGCCCGAGGATGAGTTGGAGAAAGTTCCAACCGGATATTTTTTTAAAAATGATCTAATGTTCGCTTCTCGCGAATCCGGACAGGAATCTTTAGGGTTCAGCCCATTTGAGTTGATATTTGGACATTCAGTCCGCGGTCCCTTAAAGGTGCTGAAAGAAGGCTGGTTGCGGGAAGATCCAGTAACAGAAAATTTGCTGGATTATGTTTCCCGTTTCCGAACCCGACTAGCAGAAACATGTGAACTGGCCCGCGAGAACCTCCGATCGGTTCAGCATGAAATGAAAGATCGATACGACCGAGAAACGGTCGAACGAAGTTTCGATGTCGGGGATAAAGTACTAGTTTTATTACCCTTGCCCGGACATCATCTCAGAGCTCGATTCCGTGGTCCGTATGAGGTGGTCGGGAAGGCCAGTGACCTCAACTACGTTGTAAGAACTCCTGATCGCAGGAAGTCGACACGGATGTGTCACATCAACATGATTAAGCCTTACTATGAACGGGGAAAGACCACCCCTGTTTTAGTGATCCGTGGGCCTAACACTACGCATGCGCCCACAGAGATCCGAGGAGGAGTTACGGAAAGGGGTGATCACCCCACCAAACTTTATAACTCTGAGGTTCTAGCTAACCTAAGTGCGAAACTGTCGCATTTAGCCCTTGAGGAGAGGAAAGATTTAGCTTCCCTTATCGAGGATTTCGATAAGAACAGACGACTATTGTGTTGGAGTTTAGCGTTACCAGAATACGATCTGACTATTCAAAACATAAGAGGCGTCGACAACGTTTGTGCTGATGCCCTATCCCGTATCTGACCGGTAAAGCTTTTGCGGGTCAGACGTGGACGAAAACCCTCTTTTCTTTTTATAAAAATGCCATTAACGGCATTTTTCTTCTTTTTGGTAGGGAGGTGTCACGTAGCCTCGAATTTCATTAACAACATAGGCGTAAGAAAGAGAAATCTCAGATTCTAGATGAAAGTTAGTTAGGTATAAAAAGAGAGAGATAAATAGATAAATCAAAATAGATAAGAATCTACAAATGCCTTCAACTTGCGAGCGAATATGTTCATACCCTCCTCTTCTCTTCACAACTTATTTCCCTCTTTACCTACTCTTCCACCCACACACCACGGGTCCATGACTTTGAAGCGACCCGACGCGAAAACGACCTGGTACCGAAACCCAACAGCTATCCGGCGGTCGACCATGATTGAATTCCAGCCATTCACGTGATCAGGCCATCCTAAGGGCAGATTGAAATTTTGGCCATCACGAAAACGATGCGTGATCACTGCCCCTTCATCCCGGGTGCCCGGTCAAGGACGAAGAAAAACCCACGTGACTGTCTTTGGGGACAGCAGGAGCCGAAAAAGGGTTTCTCAGTTTCCGTCCGATGAGTCGCAGACGAACATCGTTGGAACGCGATCGTCCCGATTCCAAAGTGGACTGCCCACTGAAATGAGGAAGACAACGAAGTCTGTCAACTAGAAGCGAAAGGGCTGCTATAAACGGTATCGACCAACGAAACGCCTATACGTGATGCCGCAGAACATTGGACATTCCCGAAAGGAAAACATTCTGGAAAATTGTCGGCCGACCAAAACGTTATGTTAAAATACAAACTCTCGCTTCGGCGAATTTGAACTTTGTGCAAAACGTCAACTCAACGGTCAGATAAGTTGATTCTTTTGACTTGATCCCCTTTCTTTTTTTTTGTATGTATATGTATTCGCTCGCGCCTTCTTTTCTTATAGGTCCCTTCCGCGTTGTTAAATGTATTTCTTTTTTTCTTACCTGTTTGTATATTGGTAAATAAATGTTTTATTTTGAGAACCATCGTCTTGCGTCTGTTCTTCGTTGACTCCCTTGTGTTGCTTTCATTTCTGAGTGAAGACCGAGAAAGGATCCCACGTTTTCTTTTTGAACCCGTGGTTATTTTATTCTATATGCTACAAGTTCGTAACATATAAAAATTTATGTATATATATATATATATATATATATATGTAAATTTATGTATATATATATATATATATATATATATATATATATATATATATATATATATATATATAAATAAAAAGAAAGAACAGTAAGATATAAAGATATATTTTTATTTTTACACAATAGTGCTCAATGTAAATTTACAGAGCATTAATATTATAAATTAATTGATTTAAAACATGGGTTTTTCGCTACACAGTGATAACCATGTTTCAGAAATGGAAGCTAAAGCTTTCGAATTTAATTTTGTTATTAAACCAAAGACATTAGTTCCATTTCCTCGTCAAACGAATAAATGGAACTAATGTCTTAGGTTTAATAACAAAATTAAATTCGAAAGCTTTAGCTTCCATTTCTGAAACAGGGTTATCACTGTGTAGCGAAAAACCCATACTTTAAATCAATTAATTTACAATATTATATTATTTATATATATATATATATATATATATATATATATATATATATATATATATATATATATACCAACTGATATTTATAAATATGCAGTGTATGAGTAAACAGAAGCTTAAAATCTTTAATACAAACCAATAATTATTTATACCTGCTGAAATTTAAATAATGTATTTAAAAATGCTAATAATTTAAATATCTCTGTAGTGTTATTTGAGATTTTGGAAAATAAATATTGGAACACTGAAATCCGAAATAACATCCGAATAGCATGAGAGTTCTTCCAGAATCTAAACAAAGAATTAAGACACGGGAGCTTTTTTGGTATTATATATTTTAATCTACATAAATGCGTGTGTGCACTTTTGGTAGAAAATCTTGTAAAATCTCCTAATTTTTCATCTTACTTAAGTGTGTATCTAAGAGAAGAGACCAAAATTGTTGGTATTTAATCAAAAGCGATTTAAGAAGATATCACCAATATACATGCAAATGGAAACAGTATCAAACAAATAAAGCACAACAAACGATTTCGGAAGACAGATAATTTTCCAATTTTCTTCTCGGAAAGAAAAAAAGGATTCCATCCTTGTAATTAAAGTTTTTATTCGCTGCACACTAGCTTCCTTACTTTAAGCCGTGTTATATCTTAGATAAGAAACATCTATTTGTTGGGTTCGTAGTTGATATCTTCAAAGAGACGCCATTAAATAGATGTGAAAAATAATTTAAAAAAAAAAAAGAATCTTTTATCCGTGGCCAACTGCGTCGAGTATAAATTATATTATGCAAATTCTGTTTTGAAATTTGACACCGGGAACACTCATTCTTATAAAAGTGATCTTTTTGGATTAGTGACTATAACTTCGTTGTTATAGTTAGAATTGGTGATGTCCCGAAACGGCTACAAACGAAGTGTAGAAACAAAGAATGCATGATTGTCAAGAGAAAAAAGACAGCCCAAATGTACAACAGTATATGCACTGTATGTATTTTCACACACACACACTCATACTCACACAGAGTCATTAGAAGAAAATTCACTGTTAATAACTGATACTCGAATTGCACACTTTAAAAATCAAATTTCACCCCCATCCCGTGGGGCGAGCACTCCACTTTGGTCTAGCGTGACGACATGTGCAACGGGTTTTGGGAACGAAGCAGCATGAAAAGAATGTGGTTTATTTATTTTATTTTATTTATTAATACATCTGTAGTAAAAGCAGAGCCAGTTAATAAACTCATACCAAAGCTTTATTGCACTTTATTCTGACTACTCGTCTACTTTCCTCAGGACATTTGCAGTGGCGTGCAGTAATATGAATCTATTTTCATGGAGTATGATGAAATTTGTTTGGCCATGAAAAATATTGATGACAACGGATTTTCATTACGCCCAGAGACCATTGTCTCGACTGTCGATTAGTTGTCCTACGGCCATTGTCAGCGATAGACGTTACTCCAAGGAAGTGTACGAAAATTGTAACGCGCTGCACGAACACCCTGGCACTTACCAGTGAACAAGTCAAAGTACTATAGACTGGCCCGATTTAAATCCAATCAAGAAGCTGTAGTCAATCTTCAAGGAACGACTTCGTGGAATGGACATACGAAGTGCTAACATGTGCCCTGGGTCATATTTCATTGGATAAATATGAAAACAAGTAAAAAATAACGGAATTATTCGTTTTGTTTCAATTAATTTGCTCAAGGGTGTACATGCATATACAGGGGTTGGACAAAATAATTGGAACAGGTGCAAATTCCACTCCTATATTTCAAAAACCTATTATATTAAGAACTTTAACTAAGACTTTGTAATTGCAGGTTATGTCTATTGTAAATATGTTTATTTATCTAATTTACTGTCTTTTTCTTATTTATTTTCAGAATTTAGTAAAATTTAAGCTAAATGCGTGACCTCTCCGAGTTCGAAAAAGGGCAAATTGTTGGAGCTCGCATGGCAGCAGACTTGATCACTAAGATTGCTGAACTGTTTGGTTTTTCAGGAGCAACCATATCAAGAACTATGACGCAATTCGGGAAGCAGGGTAAAACATCCAGCAATCGTAGCAATACGGGTCCGACTTGCAAAATTACTGACAGGGACCGATGTGCATTGAAACGAAATGTGGCAAACAATCATCGGACTACTGCGGCTAAATTGACTGCTGAGTTGAATAATAATCTGAATAGTCCAGTTTCTACTAAAACTGTTCGTCGTGAGCTCCATAAGTCTGGATAACATGGAAGAGCCGCCGTAAGGAAACCTCTTCTCTCCACTTGCAACATTCAAAAGAGGTTGAAGTGGTGCAGAGATCACAATGCCTGGTCTGCAGACCAATGGAAGCAAGTCATATTCTCAGATGAGTCCAGTTTTTCTCTTTTCTCAACTTCAGGTCGAGTTTAAGTGTGGAGGCAGCCCAAAGAAGTTTACAACCCTGACTGCGTTCTTCCAACAGTGAAGCATGGAGGTGGATCAGTGATAGTTTGGGCCACCATATCATGGAAATGCCTCGGTCCAATAGTTGCCCTGCATGGTAGAATCAACAGCAAAGATTACCTGAACATTTTGGGACATCATATTCATCCAATGGCCCAGACTTTATTCCCTGTTGGTGACTGCTTCTTTCAAGACGATAATGCTCCAATACATACTGCTCGAGTGGGTATGAATTGGTATGAAGAGCATGAAATGATCTAGAACACATGGCCTCCCCAATCTCCAGATATCAATATTATTGAACATTTGTGGTGCATTTTTGAAGTGACAAGTTAGGAGCCGCTATCCTCCACCATCGTGTCTTAAAGAGATGGAGCAAGTGTTAATGGAAGACTGGCGGAAAATTCCTCTGGATGAAGTCAGGAAGCTATGATTCCATTCCTAGACGTATTAAAACTGTATGTGAGGCTAAAGCCTAACTCCATATTAAATAAATTTTCTTTGAATTTAACAAGCGTTTCAATTATTTTTGTTCAACCCCTTTATATATCGGAATTAAGCTTCTACCATAATTAACAAATAATACGAAAATAATACATCTCTTCTTCTTTTATGTACCGTCTGCTTCCGTACATAGGCGATCAAGGCTCTCCACGTCTCCCTTTTCCTTGTAGCTATCAATATGTTTTGTCCTTTTGCTACTTCTCCTAAATTGTTCCGACATTCCACTTGCTGAAGCCCGTTAGATTTGTCACGTGTTGTTTTCCCTTTCTCTTTTTACCTTTATCCGCCTTTTGAGTATCAGAGTCTCCGAGTCCTCCTCTCTCATTACGTGTCTCATAAATCTAAGCTGTATCTTCCTGATGTAAAGTATAAGCTTCCTCCTTGTTTGCATCCTCTCCAAAACCTCATCATTGCTCACATATTCAGTCCATGGTATCCTTAGCATCCTTCTGTAGAACCATAACTCCAATGCCCCGAGACAGTCCAACATTCGCTGCCGTAAAGGAGGACAGAGCTTAGGGCAATGGATGGTATAGACAGTTTTTGAACAGGAAAATGTCAGACAGCTGGAAAAGTAAATAAAACATCAATAAAAGTTATCATGTCCATCATATGTAACGAAAGATGTTTAAAAGAAAGGTCACTGCTCAAATATACACTAATCATATATATATATATATATATATATATATATATATATATATATATATATATATATATATATATATATATACCTGAGATGAAATATTGTAATTATTTAAACTATTTACATTGTTCGGACATTGTTGGCGTATTCACGACGTTTCGGCCATTTTACGCCCCGGCCTTCTCCGGGTGATTGGAATTTTAAACCCTTTATTTTGTCCACTGGGGTAGATTGTTCTATTTCTACGTGCCATGTCTCTTCCGCATGTCTAAGTTATCTCCCTCTAACTCAACTCTCCAAGTTCTTTTTCACCTCTGCAGTAGCCATGTATTGAATTCATAACTCATTGGGTCAAGTCACTGGATCAATTCAACGGTTTTATCCGCTGGGCCATGATGGTCTTAGCTTATCCACCCAAATCTGAGGGGTGTTCAAGTATGATAACCGCCTGATATAAAGGCGAAAAAGGCCACCCCAAGAGAAGACTGCAAAAACGTTGTAAAGCCGTAACACTAGGGGAAATAGAAACATCAGGTATAGATGACCATATATGAAGCGTAAAGCTAGATCAACGCGCTTTGTGAAAAGAAGTTGAAATAATAGACAGAAAACATTACTGAAAAATACGTAAACTTAAGGAATCAGCGCAAATGGTAGGCCACAAAAATCTCCTAAGCCGGCCAAGGATATAAATGAATACAAAATGGTAACCAATAATACGGAGTGCTATAGAAAAGCAATAATAATGCCAAAGAATTGCAATATATGCTCTGGTAAAAAATGATTAATGGGGCATTAAGTTTATAACTACCGAAAATTCATACACTGTGGCTAAAAGGGTTTGTTGGATGCAGACTTGACCCAACGAGTTGTCGGTTCAATACCTGACTACTGTAGTGCTGAACAACAACAACTTGGAGAGTTGAGTTAAATGGAGGCAAGATAACTGTCCGGAAGAAGCATGACACGTGGAACTAGAACAATTTACGAATGTGGACGAAATAAACCAGTTCGAAATGCCAATCCCCTGAAGAATGCAGGGGTGTACAACAGCCGAAACGTCGTGAATGTGGCAACAAAGATGAGTACAACAGTCAGAACAATGCAAATAGTGTATATATATATATATATATATATATATATATATATATATATATATATATACATATATATATACATATATATACATATATACATATATATATATACATATATATATATACATATATAAAAGTGTGAAAATATAAAAGTGAACATAGAAGTCAACACAGAGAGGCGACAGTCTGTTTCATACTAGTGCAATCGTCAGGCAACTATATATATATATATACATATATATATGCATATATATAGACATATATACATATATATATACATATTTATATACACACACACATACATATATATATATATATATATATATATATATATATATATATATATATATATATAGCGATCGTCAGACAAACTCACATCCATGCAACTAAGTATGTTAGCTCTATCACTGATATTGAGCGCTTCCCAATAAGTACCGCGCATATGTAATATATAAATAATATATATATAGAAATTGCACACGCACACATATATATTTATATTTGCATACATGTTATATATATATATATATATATATATATATATATATATATATATAT
>OZ038488.1:86041118-86061118 GCA_964036315.1 Acanthosepion esculentum
ATATATATATATATATATATAATAATGTAAATATATATATATATATATATATATATATATATATATATATATATATAATCTAGGACTTGACATATGTGATTGCTGTTTGACCTGAGGAACGGCAATGGAAATGGTGTATGTTCAACCACGCTATACGGATCCATAAAATAAATATATAATGTAATAAAGTATATATATATATATATATATATATATATATATATATATATATATATATATATATATATATATATACTTTATTACATTAGGATATTATATTTGAACTATGTAAAACCGCTACATAAATGCATTCATGTTTCGATGCATATCGTATCTCATCTAGCGGTAATCAATGCTCTTCAACTAGAATCGGGCTCTTCCAGCCACTGACGTCTTTCGTATAGTAAAAACGTTAAAATATTCCTTTCTCTCAGCCGCGCGTCGGTAGTTTGGGGGTAGAATCTCTGACTAATGCCAAATCGGATGGGTTTCGATCACGGCTTGAAGCAATGGGATGTCTAGGAACCCTGATGATATCTGATACAGCGAAACGATCTGTTTGTGGATGGCTACATCTAACTTTTGGTTTTTAATAATAAATTGGTTTTAGTCGTGTTTGGAAATCTTCCCCTCCTCCTTTTCTATTTAGAAAATATCGTCTTGTGTCTCGTCCCAATTACACCGACGTATAATTCATAAGACGTGTTTGTCGCAAGTTTCTTAAAGAGAAAATGTCTACACTTCTTCTGAAGTCATTATATATATATATATATAAATATAAAAGTGAACATAGAAGTCAAGACTTAGAGGCGGCAGTCTGTTTCATGCTAGATGCAATTATTATTATTTATTATTATAAATTACAGCACTCGTGGCCTGACGATTGCATCTAGCGTGAAACAGACTGTCGCCTCTAAGTGTTGACTTCTATGTTCACTTTTATATTTCCACACGCTCTATCTCTGATATTGAGCACTTTATCCCATAAATATAGTACATCTTAAGACTATATTTGTCCATATATATATAAATATATATATATATATAAAACCTAGGGAACCAAAACCTACTTATCAAGGTTTTACCTAACCGATCTTCAGGGTACTTGTTAGGTAGGTTCTAGCTCACCAGGTTTTTTAGATATTGTATTGGGAACTTTTGCGTTTTTACGTAATTTACTCGGTCGGTGATTTCTCTTTTGACTAGGAATTGCGGTGCTGATTGATTATTTTCGACCAACACGAATTTTATTAGTCTTTTCTTTTTTTACTGAATTTTTTCCCTGATATCGGTGTGTTCAAATATATTTTTACAAATTTATTATATATATATATATATATATATATATATATATATATATCATCTAGGACTTGACATATGTGATTGTTGTTTGCGTGTGTTTGACCTGAGGAACGGCAATGGAAATGGTGTATGTTCAACCACGCTATACGGATCCAACGCCAGCCATCATAATGCGAAGTGTTCTAAAAACCGCTCGACTTTAGTTGTTGTGACGGTAAGGTTTACCATGTACGCATGTAATATGGTCCAGTTCATCCTACTCCCGTTTATACCGTCGGAAATAAATTAGAAAATCTCCTGCTGAATGTGGCGAGGGAGAGTGTGAAGAAGGGACTAAGTATATACTACAAGAAAACAGGATGCATTGTCATCAGTAAAAGGATGAGCCCTAATGCGATTTGCAGGCAGGGAACATTAGAATCAAGCAAGTTAAAGTATCAGAAGTTTAAATATCTGGGAAGCGTTCTGACAGAGGACGGTAAATCCGACACTGAGATCCATAGACGTAGTGGGATGGCCAAGGACGCATTCCAAAATCTGGGCAGAGTATTGCGAGACAGGAGGATTTCTTTGGTAACGAAGAAAAGAATCCTTCTTTACTGCGGCCAGTTTTGGACGATTTCTTCAAGGATGAAGAAGGGACTTGATGCTACGGAGATGTGGTTCTACAGAAGAATGCTATGGCTATCATGGACCGAGCGTGTGAGGAACGATGAGGTCTTAGAGAGGATACAAACAAGGAGGAGGCTTATACTTAACACCAGGAAGAGGCAGCTGAATTTCCTGGGACACATAATGAGGAAGTAGAGCCTGGAAAATCTGATTCTCACGAGTCGAATAAAGCGAAAAGAGAGACAAGGTAAAACAACACATTACATACCTAGCGACCTTAAGGAAGTGGGTGACAAAACCTGGTCTGGGGGAAAATGGCAGAAGGAACTTGTTGAGAGTTGCAAGGGGTAGAGGAATGTGGGGGAGCTATGACCGCTTACGTCCTGAAAGGACACGGCACAGAGAAAGAAATATTTCTTATCCAGTTAACTTCCCGCATCTTATTTTCTAAAACTGGCTCCTCGCAGATGAAGAAGAGACTTGAATAAACAGAAATGTGGTTGTACAGAAAGATGTTGAGAATATCATTGACTGGACACGTGAGCAAAAACGAAGATTTAGAGAAAAGTAAAAGTAAAAAGGTGCATATACTTAATATAAGGAAGAGAGAGTTGAAAGTTATAGGACGCATAACGAGGAAAGATAGCTTGGAAAATTTGATACACACAAGACAGTTTAAAGGTAGAGTGACAGAGGAAAACAAAACTAACATACCTGACGTGATTCAGTAAATGGATATCGGTTTAGGAGAACTACCGGCAGTCACGATGAATGGATGCACTGTCCGGGAGTCGCCGTGCACTGAGAGACTTTTGAGTCTTAAATTCACCCCCGACCTCAAGAGGAACTTAGACGTACGATCTATCACTAAAGATGCAGGAAAAATTGTCGGATCTCTGTACCGCTCTAGTAAGTACCTGACTCCCCCTGTTAATCTCTACCTTTATAAGAGCCAGATCAAACCGAAAATGGAGTACAGTTGTTATATTTAGCTGCTCAATCCTCACTCCTGTCTCGATAGAGTCCAAAAGCGTTTCTGAGTCCTTTTAGGTGACAAATTATTTTCTACCCTCCACCCCCCTCTCTCTCTCTCTCTCTCACACACAGGCAGGACCTGGCAATCCTCTCACTGCTCTATCGCTACCTTTAAGGCAAGTTCTCGGACGAACTGCATTCCTTGGTTCCGCCAGCACTAACTTTCACGGATAGAACCTGCCATGCCTCTCACATTGCAGCAAACCACCCATAATTCTCCCCGTACTCCACTGATGAAAAGTTCCACTCGAACAGCTTCTTCCCGCGAACCGCTGCTCTGTGAGGATGTTTCCGCGATCTCTGCAATGTTAACCTGTTCAAGTCTAGAGTTAAGAGTTATCTTTCCCTCCTACCCGCATAAAATGCTTCTTATTCTGTAACTCTCTAACAGGAGTTGCTCCTGGCCTTGTACAGAATGACCCACACTGTAAAAAAATAATAAAAGGGTGGGAAACTCACAGGCGTTACCACCCAGGGTCAGGGTAGACCTGGAAACAGCAAGTAAGAGATGGTTCCTGAAATCCTCCAGTCTCCCGATGAGAGGCCTTAATGCCAAATGTAGTGTATCATCATATCCAGGACTACTTCTCCGTTGAACAAGTAAGGGACATTGCAGCGAGACGCGTATGTGTTTTCAAGATGAAACAAGTCAACTTTCGTCCATTTTCATGGGCTATCAAAAGATAGCCTTTCCTTACTGCCTCAGTTTTGTGATGTCAGCGAACACACGTTGCCACTTTTGTAATGGAAATGGATACTCGGTCTCACTTTCGTAATGCTCCTTGTAGTAGAGACTTTGTAATTGCAGATACAACTATAGTAACGCCGTTGAACAATACTGGTGTCAGACGCCTTCGAATATCACCCGCACTAATATGGCTTGCTCGATAATACTCGCTCGACAAGTAACGACCGAATAATGATCCGTATAGTGATCGGTATAGAGGAATAGTATAGTGAATTGTATAGAGATAAAGGATAGAGTAGAAAGCGTGATCTGTATAGCAATAGAGGATAGAATAGAAATGGTCATCATAAGACGCCACGCTAATTCCCATATATACATTTCCTTTACTATCACGTGATGTACTTATCTAAAATGGGATCGCCTGTGTTTGCTCTCTGACGATCTATGTTCAAAATCCAGTATCGCCACGCGACACTTTATTCCTATATAACACTCTGCAATGTGGCATAGTACTTCTTCATTGATGGTTTGACCCTTTTGAAGTAAACACAATGCGTTTTGAATCCCAAAGGCCAAGTTAATCACCTTATATGTAGATGAAACGACTTTCACCTTCTTTGGAACAGGTTAAGATAGTTGCTTCCCCAGCACATGGTTTGTATCTAACTCAAAGTGATGAACCCAAAACTCATCCTGGATTAGGAAATGATGAAGTAAACCAGCTGGATCTGCATCAAACAATGTCAGATTTTCCCCTGATGTGATTAGTCTGGTGCGCTTTTGATCAGGTGACAGAGGACGTGGTACACATCAGACAGAAACCTTCGTTATGCCAAGTTCATTGTTCAGAATATTCTCAACTGTCTCACGGGATATACTAAAAACATTGGCTATTTGATTTATAGTCAATCGTCTGTCATCCATCAACATGTAGCCAACACGATTAAAGGTTTTTCTCGGTGGAGGTAGTTTCAGGATGTCCAAACTTTGGGTCATTATCAAGACTCTCTCTTCCCCTCCTAAAGTTAGCCGCCCACTTTTTCCCTGCTGATAAATCTGGAGTATCATCCCCTAATTCAGCAAACCTGTCAACAGGAATGTCCTTGGTGTCTAAACCTCTTTCCATGCAGATATTTTTTAATACGATGACAAATTTTGTCCATTTCCAAGAGAAGTCGCAACTAGTTACTTTTAAAGTCTACTTTGATCAATTAGATGTCAGTGTATCTAGAAAGAAAGAATGCAGTTATTAATAAGAAGAGGTGAAATGAATGCTTTTCACAGTTCTAACGACACTCCTTCATATTCAGTCTGTGAAGTTTTCAGCACACCCTCATAGTTTCACACAAGTTCTAACAGTCAAAGATGCTGTAGACATACAAGAGATGAGTAATTAGCGTTCCAGGGTGTGTGTTAACTGAATTTATGACGTAACGTCTGTTGTGAGGACAAAGCGGCTAATCTGGCAATGAAGCATGGGAGCTGGAACGTCGTTGGAATATCTGTCCTAGCGTACTCTTGAAGTGAACTGGTGATGTATTAAGTGACAAGCAGGCTAACGGTTGCTTCATGACAAACCCCGACTCTGCATGTCATAAATGATTAGTAATACGAAAATAAATGAATATAAATAAAGTTTTAAACATTCTCTTTTAAATATACGCCTTACATTTCGCTGAGCATAGACAGGTCTAGATCCTAGACCATGATATCGAATTTAGATTTTTTTCAGGGGATTCATTTTTTTATATATATATATACCCACATGATGTTAGGAAGAGTATGACAAAGTAGAATTTATTTCAGTGTGACGCGTTTCATTCTTTAGAACGTCATCAGACTAAATTAGTGTTTATGTTGATGTAACTACTCATATGCACAAAAGGGAGGTGTTTATAAAAGACGTTGGTGTATAATTATGCACTCTTAGGAACCTCGGAAAATACATTGTGTTTTCTAAAAAAACGCTACTGTTGCTATAAAAACGCGTGTTGAACAACTTTCTAATAGCGATTTAGTAAGCGCAGTTTACTTGCGCACAAGGCCTAGATTAATCAGCACCCAGTGTGGGTCGAACTCATTGCTTTGTCGTAATAGGTGTAGCGAGACAAGGTTGCTAACGATTACAACACGTCGAAGTTCTCTAAGGAATATGGTGAGTTGCTAAGCATAGCTTAATTGTGGTACATGGCCTCGGTTAAGGAGCACCCAGTGCGGATAGAATTCACTAATCAGTCGAAATTGATCTAACGAGACAAGCTTGCTAATCATTATGAAACATCGAGGTGCCCCTGAGCTGTAAAGTAATATCACTCCTCCTTTATGGCATTGAATCGTAGAGAATTTCCTCACAGATGAAGAGGTGACTTGAGACAACAGATATGTGTTTATAAGGATCCTGAGGTTATCACGGAGCATTTGAGTAACGAGGAAGTTTAAAAGTGTTATGGGAACTTATCCATAATATAATATAATATAATATAGTAAAGGACTATCCCGTACACCATAAATACTGCGCCTCAAGAGGAAGCAGTAGTGCGAGTTCAGTCCTTTTTGGACGACTCAGTTAGCCGGTCGAACTCTCTGCCTCTGAGGCAGAGAGGAACCCGGACGAGGCTCCGCCGAAGGGCAGAGCCTCGTTCGGGTAGGTTGACCAACCCGATCCCGTTTTTACGGGTTCTACGGGCAATTTTTGCCCGGGCCTACGGGCTCGGAAAGCCCACATTAAACCGGCCTTGTGACACATTTGACACACGTGGGCGTGTTAATGAACATCCTGACTCACTCACTCTGTCTGCTTCCTCTTGAGGCGCAGTATTTATGAGGTACAGAATAGTCCATTCTTATTATGGGTATTATTGATAATTTCATTATAATTGTTTTCGTTTAGCAGCATATCAAAGTCTATAGATGATTTAACGCCGAAATATAAATATTTTGAACACAATTTTGACTACAACTAAATATATAATACAAATAGTTATTGTTATCAATTTCCTTATAAATAGGTAATGTTGGTAATTTCCTTATTGTTATGGTCCAAGTTCCTTGTACCACGGTGATGGTCCAAGGTAGAACCAATGAAGAATAACTCGAACACAGGTATGGAATAACACAGATATATTACAAACAGAATATGTACAAAAGAAGTAGAAGTGTTAGTAATAACAATCAGGTTAGGTTAGAGAGAACTATGTTGTCTCGACCAGTATCACTATTCCAATGTCTTACAGTAATCGTCTGACGCGACTCTCTGACTGACTGGCTGACTGCCTGATTCACTCTGTCTGCTCCCTCTTGAGGCGCAGTATTTATGAAGTACGGAATAGTCCATTCTTATTAAATTAAATAGGTATTGTTGGTAATTTTCGTTATAAATAGGCAATGTTCGTAATTTTACTATAAATATATTTTGTTTTTTTACTGTAAAAATGTATTTTTATAATTTCATAATGTTTTGTTTTTTGTTTGGCTGTTTATTATTTGCCCATAACTGGGACTCTAACAAGTGCTTCCACCACGGGTCTTGGTGGATCTGAGAGCAAAATCATAACAGGTGGCTCAACGCTCTTCAAAGCCGGCAATCTCCCGATCAGTGACCTTGGTGTTGGACGTAGATGCTGCTGGATGAAGTTTATCGTCATACCCAGGACGATTGAAGAATAGAGGACAAACTGAAGGCAAAGGTCATAGTGAAGAAAGCGAGTAACCAACCTAAAAATCTTTCATAAATGGATGACAGAACAGGAAGTGGAATGGAATTTGAAAAGACCACAGGAAAACGTGGAGAGCAATGGTCGCTAACGTACTGAAGGGACGCGTCACATAGAAGAGAAAGACTCGTGTATGCTAAGGCATTAACGGTCATTCAGCAAGGCTTTCTTTTCCATTTGCAGATATCAGTCGTGATCAGTAAATATCTAACTAGAGTAAGTTCTCTTTGTGCCCAGTGGCACTCAGATGCATTCGACGCCACATTGCAGACAGAGCGACCACAACAAGATTACTTTGGATAACTGTGCATTTCAGCCGGTGAAATAAAAAAAAAAAGACCCACTTCTCTAATCCTCCAAGAAAAGAAATTGCTTCGTTTCCCTCAGTCTTTTCAAAGCGCATCCTTCTACAAATAAGTGTGTGTGTGTATTTGTGATTTTGCTGGAACGCTGAGTTGGTGTAGGAGTTAGTACAGAATATGTCTTTGTTGTGTTTTAAAACAAAACGCCATCCGTTATTGCTTCGAAGAGCAAGAAGTCAATCATACTTAGCGGCCGATCCCAAGAGATGTTTAGAATGCCAGTAGAACGGCACTGATCAATCAGTTGTCCAGTGTTTATAAGCAGTAAGGACAAAGAATTAGAAGAAAAAAAAATACATATATCAGATGGAGAATTACGCTAGAGATGACAGTCCTCGGGTTTACATACATGGCAGGTGAATCAATTTTGGGACACGGCACAAAGAAATGAAATGCCAGGAATAATCGAAGAATTTCGCCAATTGTTGATGGGTACAAAAGAATTCAACATTAAGAAAAACTTTTTGACTGATTTTCATTTAAAAAATCGTTTTTATTTTTGAATTATTCAATAAAATATCATTTGTTATACTTTAGCCATTAATGACTATAAATGGACATCAAATAAAACTTGCATTATCATAAGCCTTTCCTTCTTCTTTGATTGTTGCACTCACATGTTTCAGCCGCTGAAGAATGCCTGCTAGTAAAACGGCCGGAACGTCTTGAACATATGAGTATTGGAAAGTGCTATACAAATCATTTGACTTGTGAAGCATAATTTCATGAGGAAAACTGTTTACAGAAGATGATTTTATAAATTTAAACCTAAAGTAATACTAAATCTTCGATCAAAGGGGAAACGTCTAATACAGCTAATACGGCTTACGGCTACATCACATTTGTCCTGGGTAGGACGATACACAACATCCTCTGATCGAAAGGTTTTGAGGAGCGTGGAACCACCTCTTGTAGTTCTTCAGATCCACTCTGAGTCAAGTTGGTAGAACCTGCTAGGGTCCCAGCCATAGGGAAATAGTGAACTCACGAACTGGGGTTAAAACATTATGTAAATATAAAAAATATATTTTTGTAGTAAAAATACCAGCAATGCATTTCCTTATTAAAAAATTAGCAGCAACACATTTTTTAAATACAAAAATTAACAAATCATTCAAGAAATTAAATGTCGTCATTAAATGACCCCTCAGGAGTTAATATTCCATTAACCAAACCAAACCAAACCAAGGCACATCGAATTGAAACAACCGTTCTCGTACGAAGTTAAGCAAAGCCGAGCCTACTCAATACCCAGATATGTGACCACTTGAGAATACCAGGTACTCTAAGATGGGTGTTCGGGTGATGTAATGGATAATGGTAAATTGTTAATTAAGAGGCTAATTACAATTCCATTTAGGTTCGTTATATTTACTTATGCGCAAATATCATTGCGAAAAATTTGAATCCAACTCTTCTACTGCAAGCCATGGGTTAATTTGAAAAGCTTGTATCTTAAAACCATTAGTACCTCCAATAAAAGAAGATATCATAAAATTGCGTAGAAATATTTAAATTTCGACATTAAATAATTGTTGTGGAGCAAATAACACACTCCCGGTACCACAAATGTACTAGGCAAGACGCCTTAAATAAAGAGCTTAATGCGAGTCAGCAGTGTGTCGCAGTCCCAGGCTCGCGCCAAGACAAGGCCTCCGTATTCGAACGCAGGATGACTCAGACGGGGCTCTGTCTTCGGATAGAGTCTCGGCTGAAAAAGAAAACAGATAAGTTAGAGACAGGCAGTTCGCTGTCAGGCTTGCGACTGACAAGACCTCTGACTTCGGGCTGAGGATGGCTCAGTCGAGGCTCTGACTTCGGACAGACTTTACTGTAGCCGAACCCACTTTTGTGGGGGCTGGGTAAATTTTAACTAGTGGCACAGGTGGAAACGCTCGGGTTCCCCAAAGTAAACTTGAACTTGTGTCGCATTTAGTTTGCAGTGGTGCTACCATTAAATACCAATGCGTCGGAGTCGGGATGTCTGGCTTACGATTGTCAAACTTTCTGTCTTCGGACAGACAACGACTTAGCTGGGGCTCTGTCTACGTACGGAGACTCGGATGAGAAGAATACACAATGTAAAGTTTCCGATCCCGATGTTTTTGGGGCTGGGTAAATTTTGACTATTGTCCCGCGTGTACGCGATCGTGTTCCACACACTAAACTCGGTCTTGCGTCACATCTCGTCTCAGTAGGGAGACTGGGTAAATACCGGTGCGTCGCAGTCAGTCGGAAAAAATTTATAAGGTCTTCACGGCGAGTGCCTAAGCGAGATATAATATTATAACCACCTGGAGTGAGTTATACCAATAACCCCTAGAGTTTGATAGACTGCTAAACAAGAACAATCTAAACCAAACCATTAGCATAACAATCCATATTATATACCCCCATATAACCATATATTAAAATTATGGTTCATCGAACTTGCTTATTTCCATTGTTTTTAGTTTCTATCCATCGAAAAATAAACCTTAAATAGCGCATACAAAAAATTAAATATCTGGGAAGCGTTTTAACGAGTGACAGAACTAATTCCAACTCGGAATTAATTTCAACTCGGAATTAATTTCAACTCGATTTAAAATCAAGCTTATCAATTTTCATGAATTCCTAAAGAAAATGCAGTGAATTGGTGTTCATTTTTTAACTTAAAATTAAAAATCCTTAGTAGATAAGATCTTTGCATCTTTTCTGCAACTTTCATTTTTTGTTTTTGCTGCAAATGAATCAAGTATTACTTTTTTATTTACTTTTATTCATTTAAATCTGTTCTAATGAAAATGCAATGTTCTTTGTAGGAAGAACAGTAGATTGCTTAGCTGTTTTTGTAAAAATTCATTCTCGTTCAAAAGAAGTCGTTATTGATCAAAATTTAAGAAAATCAATAAATGAAATTTTATTAGTTCTGAGTTGAAATTAGTTCCGAGTTTAAATTAATTCCGAGTTGAAATTAGTTCCGAGAGGAAATCAGTTCCGAGTTGAAATTAATTGTGCACGACGTTTTAACAGAGGACGGAAAATGCGACACCGAAATCCGAAGTTTTATTGGGATAGCGAATGATACCTTACAAAAAGCCACGCAAAGTATTAAGAAACAGGAAAGTTCCGTTCGAAACAAAGACAAGAGTAGTGGACTGTTATGTAATATGAGTCCTCCTATACGGCATTGAATTCTGAACAATCTCATCACAGATGAAGAATGAGGCAACATCATAAAGGTGCTTCTACATAAGAATGCCGAGAATACATGAGCATTTGAGCAACGACAATGTTTTTATAGCAAATGGAAACAAAAAGTACACTTATGCTTAACATAAAAAAGAGACAAATGGAAATTCTAGGGCAAAAAATGAGGAAAGAAGGTTTGGAAAATTTGATACTCATAGGATATGTTGAATGCAAAATGTCAGACGAAAAGAGCGCATGACCTATCTATCGAGCTTATGTAAATAGATGGAAGAACAGAGTGATAGCACAAAAACAAAATTTCTTTTTAACTACTACAAATGACAGGAGATTGTGGAGAGCCAGCATCGCCCATGTCCTGAAGGCGCACGGCACATAAAAGAAGAAAATACGATGCAAAAGCAGAAGATTGGCCCTCTTCCTAATATCATCGACAAAAAAAAGAGATAAAAAAGAAAAGAAAACCCGTTCTCAATGTTTTAAACTCATCACAATATACACATTCCTTTTCTCACCAGTATGATAATCATTTGTTTCGGTCGTTGTAACTTCCGGTCATCATCAGGTAAGAGGAACAGTAAAATTCTTGAAATTTTGAAATATACGCTTTATTCCATCCCCGGGAAGGAGCAAACGTTTTCGTTCCGCTTTCAAAGTTTAGGTTTATTTTTTCGATGATCACAGATTTTTTTTTTTTAAATTGATATTTTTAAACCGCTTGTAAGCATAACAGTATCATGGAAAGGAATTATTTATTTGATGTATCGATTTTTCTTTGTTATTATTTATTATTTACTTTGAAACTTTTCTTTTATTATATGATTTGTAACTACTATCAGTTCTGTCCGAATTTTGAAATTTGAAACAAGTGACCAAATGTTACATTTAATTACAGATTCAATCAACAATGTATTTTCCCTGATTATCTATGACTTCCTTCCATCTATAACACGCTTACTAATTCCATTACTGTAAAATTCTTTTGGCTTTGATTCGAAGAACTCACAAATGTCAGTTTTAACCTCTTCCTGTTTTACAAAAGCTGTTTCTTCCAAATGATTCTGTAAGTTACGAAACAAATGGTAGTCTGAAGGAGCAAGGTCGGGAAAATAAGGTGAATGAGGAATTTTCTCCCAACCAAGTTCTTCGATCTTTTGTGACGTGATTCTTGCTGTGTGTGGTCACGCATTGTCCTGATGAAACATCACCCGTTTTCGATTCACTAGAGCAGATCTTTTTTCCTCAAAGCTTGGTTCAAACGCTCTAATTTCTGACGGTATATTTGAGCATTAATTGTTGCATTAGGTGGTAAGAATTCAAAGTGGATTATTCCTTGGCAATCCCACCAGATTGAAAGAAGATCCTTTTCCCCATGAAGTTCCCTTCTCGGCTGTGGCTGGGGTCCTTCCCCTTTACCAAGCCACTGACTACGACGCTTAACATTTCGATAAAAGATCCATTTTTCGTCGCCAGTCACAAGTCTATCCAAAAAAGGTGAAACATGTTAGCGAGAATGGAGAGAAGAGCAGATGTCAACTCGGGATTTGAGGTTGTTTTCAGACAATTCATGAGGCAAGTTGTTGAAGATGACTATGAATAGTTGTAGGGTTTGAACTGAGAACCACTGCCAATTCCTCAACTGATAAAGCAGGATTTTCTTCAAGGGCTGCTTCAAGAAGCTTTTCATCAAAACTCAACTGTACGTCCGGTTCGATCTTCATCTTCAAGGGTGAAATCTCCACCTCTGAATTTTGCAAACCATCTTCTGCAAGATCTTTCATTCACACATTCCTCTCCATAAACTGAGTGAATGTTTCTAGCCCCTTCGGCTGCTGAGTTTCCTTTCCTGAACTCATAAAGCATTATGTGCCTCAAACGATTCTTGGGTACTTCCATGTTAGCAGGGTTTTAATCAAACAAAATTTAAATTTTATTGTTCTCTGAAATAAGATTTGATCGGTTTAAATGCATCTAAACATAAAAATAATATTCATCTCCATTAGACATTATAAAATACTCTTTAAATTTCGTTCATTTTAGCAAAAAGGTAAAATTCGGACAGAACTTATGGGATAACCTAAAATATAGATCCGTGAAATGTTCATGGTTTTCGCAAAGTGTTTGATGAATCTTAATTCACACTAAATTGTTCGGACAGTAGTCCTCAACTTTATTATCATATTCCCGGCCTTTCGGTAGTTGTACGCTCCGGCCTTTCTCGTGATACATGGCCCAGTAGATATTAGGTTTGGTTGAAGTATTCCACTGACTTGACCCAAAGAGTTTTGAGTTCAATACCTGAGCACAGAGATCATGCTATAATTCTTAAATATGTAAGAATGCGAGAGACTGTCCCTAATCTAACTTAACCAAAATAAACGAAGTTAATTAATACCAATCTCACAACACAATGCTGCTTCTGACGTGAAATACATGTTTACCTTCCATTCTAAGTCATTCATAACGGCCACTACGAGCGCGTTGTGTTTTGTTTAACGATCAAATCAAACGTTTTTTTTTAACACAAGGTCGAAAGTCAGACTTGCAGTTGCATAAAAAAATTGCAGAAAATGATAGGTATACACAAAAATCAATCTCCTGCCCGGTGGCACCAGGAGTGGCAGTACCACTAAGCCACCGAAACTGTGAAACCTCGCCTGGTTGGCGACTGATGAGGACAGGTATCGCACGTACTTTCAAACGTTGTATGGAGAAAAAAATATAACTAGTTTATCAAGATTATTGTGAAGTAAATTCAATTTTCATAGGGCATTCCAAACTTGTAATTTTTTTAAAGCGTTTCACCCCAACCAAGGCGGAAATCAGACAAGGGGTTACAGAGAGTTGAAGCGAGTGATAGAGGAAAGGACAGGGGATACATCAAGGTATCTGGAGACGTCGATTGACATTACATTTGAATAGTTGGAGATTATAGCTATCAGGAAAAAAAGAAAAAGGGGTGGGAGTTTCACAGGCGAGAAGTACGAGACATGAAGCAATTGCAGTAGAAGAAACGGCTACATTTAACAGTTTCAACAGTGAAAGGGGGTGAGCGAGATGCCAGCCTAATTGAACGATTAAATTCATGAAGTCTGGGAACCAGCGAAAGCAACTTATCGGAGCAGTTACGTGAAAGTATTTGTAAAAAAAATACAGAGGGAGGCGACGGCACGTCTGTGAAAAAGCGACTGCAGACGAGATGCCAGATCAGGGCCATTTACATTGCATATCCGTCTCTGGATTTGAGACAAACAGAAGAGGCTCCAGACAATATATGTCAGCAATAGTCCATGCAAGGGCGAATGGTTGATTTGTAGATTTGAAGGATTGATTCCGGCGAGAAAAATTTCCTGGCGCGACACAGGGAGCCATTTTTTCTTGCGGTGGACGAAGCTATTGACTCAATGTATTTGTTGCATCTCTGGTCAGCAGTCAATGTGAGACCGAGCAGTCGCAAAGAGTAGCTCTCGAGAAGTTGAGCGTCAGACATTCTAATGGGGGCAGGGATGGTTCTCTGTGATGAGTAATAGAGAGCAGTTTTGTTTTTGAGGCATTAAAGTTAACCACCCAATCCCTGCCCCAGTGCACAGCCGATTGGAGGTCCTTTTCGAGATAAACGGCCAGGTTAGTTTTGTCAGCGACACTAGATTTTTTGGGGGAGGCAGGAGTAAATAGTAGTGTCGTCCGCGTAGATGCCTACTTGGGAACTTATGACATCAGTACTAAACTTTTAAAATTACTCTATTAATATCAGCTTTGTATGCATCAGCATTGCGTAATGGTTAACGAGCTCATTTCGTCAATCAATGCTACTGAATAGTGATCTCTATCCTCAGTTGGTGTCCCATACTTGTAGTCTTGTGTTGAATCTAAACTACTTTAATATAATGAGAATGTTAGAGTTGCAAAACCCAAGCAATGTTGGTGATTTTCTAAAGGTAGCTTAGATGTGGCACAAGGCTGAAATTACGGGGTACCCAGTGACAATCGAACTAACTATACAGTTGTAATTGATGTAGCGGGACAAGCTATAGAGAAACGATTCTAAAGGGATAACTTTCGTGTAATTATTAGGTTGGTGCAAAAATAATGTCGTTATTTACATAAGTAACATATGTGAGAAAACGACATTATCTTTGCACCAACCTAATAAATACAGTCCTTCTTTGATTATATGTCATTCAGTCTTTCTGATCTGGATTATCTGGATGTGAAATAAAGAGAAAAATTCAAATTCTGAACAGTTTTAATTATCCTAACTATAAACATTCTAGTATTTCATCTCAGACAAGGGTTTTGAGATTTTAGAAATCCATATGTTTGATAAGAACACTGATTAAATCGGTTCAATTAATTCTTGCGGGTTTACTCATTGTTCTCATGCAAATAATATACATTTGAATTATCACAGTTGGGTCACACCAGAGATTAGCGGAAACCAATCAGAAACAAACAAATATTGACAAATTATTTCCTGAAAAATAAAGTAGATAAAACCTTGAAGAAACCGTTTGAAAATGTTATGTCTAATTTGCAGTGTAGGGCCCGCGCTCAGCTTCTATTGAAAAGTTCCCAAATTGTTACATATACGTGTAAATGTACATGCTCAATTCGTAAATAACGACAAAAATTGGATAAAAGTCTACCGTTTTGGACTTACCGACACTAAAAGTTCGGACTCATTCGCATCGTGGGCGTATACAACTCGGCTACCATTACTGGCGTTGTATGTATAGATTCGATGCTGAATAGACATGAGCGGAAGATTACCTAGTTAACGGCCTTTTTACTGATCTACTTGTCTCAATTACTGCGCAAATAAGGACTCATTGCGTGCTCAATAATCAAGACAAATGAATATGTATTCCGCAGAAAATGTATGCATAAAATGCCAGTAATGGCAGTTACGACGCGAATGAGTCCGAACTTTTACTGTCGATAAGTCCAAAACTCTAGATTTTATTAAATTATCGTCGTTATTTTTTAATTAAGCATCTACATTTACACATCAATGTAACCATTTGGGAATTTTTTTAATAGAAACAGCGCGGGATCTACACTGCAAATTAGACAATTTTTTTGATGATATAAATACTAAGTACTTTCAGAAAATGTTCTTTATTATCTTTCGATAATTTAGTTATTCAAATACCAGGAAATTAGAATTCGAATAATTCAAATTTCCGGGTATTTGAATAATTAAATTATCGAAAGATAATAAAGAACATTTTTTTTCAACCTTTGTCCTTAGATTTTCGGATAATCGAGGGACTGCTGTACGTTTTAGCTCATTGTGAAATCATCACTTACGTTCACTAAAAAAAAAAGGTGCAGAGTGTAGCTCTTCAAAATAGTTTGGCAGATAATTATTGCTGTGCACTGTACAAAAAGCTCGAACCTTACTGGGTATACCACATATTTAATCTTGTTCTAGACTAAGATGAGATCAATAAATACCTATATCCCAGACTATGGCGTTCTAAAAACTGTTAATAGTAAACAAAGAATATAACAGATAATAACTATTAGGAACCGAACTTTATTATCAAAATATGTACCTAGCTTAGATTTAACCAGATTAAACAAAACTATCTGTTTTGCTGGACTGGGGAAAACCAGCGTCGGATAAAGATATCTAGCATGTTAGACCATTAAAAATGTGTTCGATCGTCACTTGATGACACACGTGCGTGATTTTACTGATGTATGGTAAGCATTAGAACAGCTTATCTGAAGAGAGAATTAAACTCACAGGAGACACTCACCTTAATGTGTAATGTTTTGAATAAAAAAAACATATATATATTAAACTCAATTTATATCAACACACACGCGTACACACAAACACATCCACACATATGCATATATGATCAAGTATTACGAAATGCAGTCGACAAAGTCTAACGATATGTTTAATATTAAATTATATTTCCAGTTTTCATAACAAATTATTGCGGTAGTTATCCACATACTTTATCGAGATTTGCGACAAATATAATAAAAAATTGAAGGGTGAATTTAATATAACTAGTTTAAAAATATTTTTCTTGCTACCTTTTATATATATAATTTCTGATCAGCTCCCTTATGTTGGGACGCTTGTTTTTCAAAAGATTCCATAGCTGAAACGAATAAATTTAACATTTTAAAATAATTATGCGAGAGCGGGTACACGGGTGAGTTTAAAAATTACCATCACAACGAAATTCAGATTTTATCACAGTTACAATAAATTTTTCTTTGTAATTCAACTCTGAGGATGATCTTGGAGGACATCGAAAGTACTTGGGTAGGAAAAAATACGGTGACTTCCTTGGTGAATTCCACCATAACATCAAGAATCTGATTAGAGAACCGTAAGGAATCTGCATAAAAATAGACATATGTGTATATTATTCAATGAAACATGTTTGAATGAAGATATGCCGCCTAAACACACACACACACACACACACACACACAGATATATATATATATATATATATATATATATATATATATATATATATATATATATATATATCGGTTGAATCAAAAAATTTTACAAACTTTGGAGGCAGGTTCCAAACACCAAAACAAGAAAGAAATGTCTATTTAAATATGTCCGCAAATTCGTTTTTGAGTTTTTAAGTTTAAATAAAGCATAGTGCTGACATATAGACTAGGTTATATTTGTCATTCGTGTATATTTGTGGCTAGTCTGTTTTCAATGTTTAACGTGTGTTGTACCGAGTTAACTAAGAAGTGTTCCTGTAAACAATCGGATGACATTCATATCGTTAGCAGTCAGACATGATTTTTATATACGGCCGCGCGTATGGTAAAGGCCGCGAGGCTGCATGGCTGTAACTGATTGCGTTTCTAGACCGAAGGCAGCCAAGTCATCCAACCTTTGTTTATCGTTACGTTACTGAGACAGAATCAGTGGTGCCACTGAATCGAGGATGACTGATATCCGGTCGTACGTCTGACCACGGAGAATACATTCTATGGTCTGTCGGAGATGATCAAGGTATCAGCACACGTCAAGTGGCCTACATCTCATAGTACCGCATGGGGCGTACTTCAACAGTATCTGTCATTGTAACGTGTGCAGGATCTTTCGCCCTCTCATCACTCACCACAAAAACACTTTTGCTGATGGTTTATTGCACAAATTGCCTATCAGTGTTTTGTTTCTTCATTCTTGTTTACGGATGAGGCATCATTTGGAAGAGATGGAATAACAAATTTACACAGACAACGTTTGTGGGCAGATCGGCATCCCCATGGGACAATTCAGGCTAGACCTCAGGATTAGTTTACGATTAATGTGCCTGTACATATTGTAGGTCACTGTCTGTCTATTCTACCAGCACGTCTTACATGAGCTGTTTACAGGGACGTTATTTCGAACACACTTCCAAAGAGATTAGAGGGTGTACCCTGCTAATATGAAGAGACATTTTTCATGTATGATACGGTTCCAGCACATTTTACTTGCATTGTTCGCGATGCATTGACTGACATCTACCATGAAAGATGGATAGGCAGGAGAGGACCGGTTCTATGGCCTGCACGTTCCCCCGAGCTCAGTCCTTTGGATATTTATCTGTAGGCACACCTACAAAAATTGGCTCATGCAACAGACATTAATAATGGAGAAACCCTTCATCAACGCGTTCTGGGGGCCTGGGAAATCATTCGACACCGTGTGGTATTATTTGAAACCTTCCGCTTGTCAATTATTCCACGGGCGCATGCGTGGGTAGAAGCAAGCGGTGTATATTTTGAACATTTCCTATGAGTTACTGTGTATGTATATATTTATATGAACATTTAATCAGGTTTGCGTGTGAGGAACCCGCACCTAAAGTTTGTAAAAATATATTTCATACAATATATATATATATATATATTATAATGTTACTAATTTAAAAATATGGTCCCATCGCTACACAGGAATTAACATGTTTCAAAAACAGAAACAAAAAATTGAAATTTAATTACAGAATTAAATTAAAATCCCTAGTACTGTTTCATTTTCAACCGAATGAAGCAGTACTAGTGATTTTAATTTAATTCTCTAATTAAATTAAAATTTATTTTCTGTTCTTGAAAGATGTTAATTCTAGTGTAGCGATAGGACCATATTATTAAATTATTAAATTTATAATGTTTAAGCTCTAATGAATTGTACTGAGCACTGATTTTTAAAAATAAAAATAATTAATAAGAACACCGGATTATAAATCTTACTGTTCTTTCTCATTATATATATATATATATATATATATATATATATATATATATATATATATATATATATATATATATAAATGCTTGGTGGTGAAAAATCTATATAATGTTTTAAAAACAAGGAATTTATTAATGGTAATAGTCCCCAAGGCCCTTTCGTCCAAAATCTCATCAGGAGAAAATCGTTGGAAAAATTGATAATTTAAACGAAAGTTCTGTGAATAATTTTGAACCACTCTTTCGTATACGACATGGCACAGGCTATATTCTCTACTAGGTGTTGCGCAATAGCCTATTCCATATTTGTAGAGGGAAGATAACACATTTTTCATTTAATTTATCAATTTTTCCAAAGATTTTCTCCTGATGAGATGTTGGACGAAAGGGCCTTAGAGACTATTACCATTAATAAATTCCTTGTTTTTAAAACAGTATATATATATATATATATATATATATATATATATATATATATATATATATATATATATATATATATAATGCGTATGTGTGTGTCTGTGTGTGTGTGTGTGTGTGTGTTTATTTGTGTATGTGTGTGTCTATTTTGGGAACATAATGCTTCTAAGGAAATCAGTCTCTATAATTATAGTGTTCAGTATCGATAGATAGATCATTAATATTGATTGATAGAAAAAAATTATTTTCTACTGTTATTTGGATTGACGCGCCAATCATGTCTGCTGTAGTGATTTATTCTTTTTCTAGATCTATTCTTTACCATTTATTGTTTTATATTATTGACTGATTTGTTAAAACTGTTGCTTAATAATAGAGTTAAAATGACAAAAAAAATGAAAGAATTTATCTAACAAACCAATAATAAAAATAAAATTAAAT
>OZ038488.1:86063618-86143949 GCA_964036315.1 Acanthosepion esculentum
TGACATCGCAATGAGGTCACTAGACTCAGCTGAGTCTTCTGATCTTATAGGTCATTTTATATTATATAATCTCACAGCTTACTGTGGAATTAATATATCTGACATTGGTTTATACAGAGACGATGGACTTATGGTTATAAAGAACTCTGCTAACTTTAAAATCGATAAAATTAGAAAGATATTATATAAATAATTTAAGAGCCTGAACTTAAAAATTATGGTAATCACTAAATTAAAAAAAAGTTAACTTCCTTGATATAACATTAGATTTAATGTAAAATGTATACATCCCTTATAAAACCTCAATACTAATCCTTTATATATACACCCTAAATTAAATCATCCTCCATCTATAATTAAGCATATATCTTTATCTATCGAAAAAAGAATAAGTACAAATTCAGCGAATGAGATGTTTTTCTATGAACCTATTAATTTCTATAATAAAGCCCTAAAAGTGTTTACAAAAATCCAAAACTAACTTATATAAAAAAGGAAAATGGAAGGCATAGAAAAACAGAAGTAGAAAAATAATTTGGTATACACCCCCATACAACCAAATGGTAAAGAACAAATTAGGACAAAAATTCCTTGCATTAATCGTTAAGCACTTTCCTAAAGATAGTAAACTAAGTACTGTTTTCAATAAAAATACACTAAAATTGATTTATAGCTGTACTGAAAACTTAGAGAAGATTATTAAGAAACATAATGCTAATATCTTGAATAAACACTTAGACAAAAATCAAAGAAATTTAGACAATATGAAAATAAAAAGTGATGAAGATAAACCAAAATTATGTAACTGTAGAAATCCTCATAACTGTCCTCTACAAAATAAATGTCGCACAGAATCATTAGTATACCAATGCAATATCTCATCTATTGAGAATCCCGAAAACATAAAAATCTATATAGGTTGCACAAGCCATGAGTTCAAGAAGAGGTTCAATCAACATCAAAGTTCATTTAGGATAAATAAATACCGAAATCAGACGTCCCTATCGAAATATTTCTGGCACTTAAAAGAAGCCAATAAAACACCTACAGTAAAATGGAAATTAATAAGAAAAGTTAGAATATGTTGGTCATTAAATGACCCATGTCCTTTGTGCATGCATGAGAAACTATATATTACTAAGTTTATAAAAATAAAAAATTACTGAATCAAAGAAATGAAATAGCTATTTTTGCCGACATTTTCAAAAGTTTTCCTTAAATAATATTAAAAAAAAATGACAGCTGGTAATGTACATACTTATATTTGATATGTAATAATGATTTTTAAATAATTTAAGTAATTCTATTACATTTACTTGATTTAAAAAGAAATATAGTCTATTATTAATTAAGAGTAAAAATAATATTTTAAAATTTTAGTTCAATATAACGTATTCTAACCCAAACACCCCTTTCAGAAAGAATCTTTATGTATACAAGAACGAATTTAACGGAAAAATGCCGAAAAACTTTTTGTCGTTAAAAAAAAATCAAACAGACGACATGTGTTGAACGGATTCCAAATTCTACCCTCTCTAAATTAACCTCTTTTTCGAACGAAACTCATATTTGATACAACAATAGTGAATACAAATGAACACGGTACCGCCCCTGTCTGAATGATTGGATTTCCCTCTATCCTTGGAAACAGGAAATTATGAATTATATGTACGTTTAAAACTCAGTAAATTTAAAAATAAGTTATTCCAAAATTCGCTTGAAGATGAAATGGAACTAATACATTTAATTTAATTATATAACTAAATTTGAAGATTTTAGCTTTTGTTTTTGAAACATGGTAATCCCTGTGTAGCGAAGAAACTATATTTTAAATCAGTTAATTTATAATATTTATGCTCTGTAAATTTGCATTGAGCAATGTTTTGTAAAAATAAAAATATCAATAAGAACACCGGATTATATATCTTACTGTTCTTTCTTTTTTTACTAATATATATATATATATATATATATATATATATATATATATATATATATATATATATATATATTGTAAGACTTTTCATCACCACTAGATTAGTCCACTATTACTAACAGGTGAATTGCGCACATCGGTACAATAGATCCGTCTAATGACCTAGCACAAATAGAATTTTATTTTATGTAAAATTTTACAATTTGACTTTCAGTACTTAATGCTTTTTTGTTTGTATTCAATCAGCTTTATACAGGAACAATCAAACATAGTACAGCCTAGAAATTTTAAAAATAGGGGACAGAATATATGCGTAACGAGGATGTTTCAAGGAAAATATGGACAAAAAAGAAACTAACAATCAGAAAGGAGGCATAATGAGGAAAATGGGTTTGGAGTCTTTAAAATTCACATGGCATGTTGCTTTAAAGATAGTTGGAAAAAATGAACAAGATGTGTAACTATTTTGATTGAATGCTTGTAAAAACAGGAGCAAAAGGTCATGGTAATATTAGCAGTTTCCTTATAAGAAAATCTACTTCCCCCGCTATTTTCTTATTCGGTATTCACGGACTGAGCAATCAGTACTACCGTTTGTTGAAATTTAGAAAATATTTGTATTGAAACAGTTTTTCAGGAAAATAGGTTTCTCAAATTCTCTGTTTTCGCTCTTTCCAGCATTGATGGCAGTTTCCTTCCTCACCTTATGTTTGAAGTAGTACGGAAAGTCACCATATTCATTATATCATTATTTTCTCTTCGTGTTACATGTAATATCCGTTTTAGTTGTTGCTGCTGTTGAAAGTTTACAAGTCATGCAGTTTATGTTCTGTGGCACTGTTCTTAGCGCTTTTACATCCCACATCCACAAAGCTTGGGAAAGCTCGTTCTCGCTAAGAGTTACAAGCTTCGTTCGCGCAAAGATTCAACAATTGATCTGAGAAAGCGATCCGTATGAAAGTTAATTACAGCAACGAAAATAACTGAAGCTGTGGAGAATTCTGATAGCTCATGATCTGACAATTCATCTATATCTATAATTCTCAAAATGTGTGTGTGCGTCATCGGATGTTGTTTATGCGTTTCCACAGTTTTCATCCGATTTTGATGAAATTTTTTTTCTTTGATAGATAATTCTTCGGGGCCGATTTTGAGTCCAAATTGGCTGGAAAATATTCTAACCTTGAAGGTGAAAAAATAAAAAAACTGATTTTTGACACTCTGCGCAAAAATCAAAGGCAAAATTTAATGTCTGTAAAAAACAGCGTACACCCTATTTAATGAGTTGAAATCTAACGCAAAAGATTATTAGAATTATAAAAAAATAATAAAAATAAAAATTATCGTATATTATTATTATGACGATCCATGGAAGAGGTTCCTTCCTTGCAAGATTGAGAACGTAAAAACGTCCCACCCATCATTCAGATTGTTACCCCCCCCCCATTTGGAGACATGCCTCAGTTGCACCCAATTGTTGTTGCTAATATTGATTTTCAGGTGGGCTGACTTTAAATTTAAACTGCTCGAAGTGAACGGCAAAAATCCCCAGTAATGAAACACCCGGTCGAAGACGGGTTATACCGCTAGTAGATATATATATATATATATATATATATATATATATATATATATATATAATTGTCATCCACAGACAGACTGTTTCGCTGTATCACATCTCTTCAGTGTGGCTAGACGTCCGGTTGCATCTAGCTAGGATCGAAACCCGACTGAATTGGCGTCAGTCGGAAATTCTACCACTAAACCGTCGGCGCACGATGAAGGTGAATTTTAGCGTATTTATTTTTAGATTTTAGATAAACACACAGTGACTGACAGTTACTCAATTCTGCCGAAGAGTCATGCTATATTAGCTTTAATAGTCACTGTTTACAAACCCACCCTTCCTTCCCACAGAGCTCAACCGAAATTAATTTTCAGGAGCCAATATATATATATAAAGTAATAAGTGGACTAAATCACAAAGTAACTCGTAAGTAGATAAATCAATGTAAATAAATCCCTGGTCTTTATACCAGAATTTCGAACATACCTGACAGGATTTAGAATGTGTGTAATATCTCAATTCCAGGGATAGTTGCTCTGAATTGCGCTGACGGAAGTAGGATAATCTTTCTCGTAAGAGTCCCAATTCTTAAAAAGCCTTATTATATATTCCGCTTCTGTGATCACGCCAGGACTGACGTAACTCATTAAAGTCGTAAGGTCCCCATATGTACTGCAACCATAACAGCAGCGGCGTGTCTATGGCAAAATAGTCTATTGGGGCTCAACTCTTTTCAGACTAGTTTTCAATTCAGAGATTTCCTTTTTCTAGAAAGTTCGACGCATCAGTACAGCAGAGTCCTGCTATTTAACCCATAATAGGGGTAGAAATGATGTATTCTTATTTTTTCGGGCGGTTTTTCTGAAAGAATGATCTCGACTGATAATTCGAACTCAACTCTCTGATTTCTCTTTCCCGATCACTAGCTGTTACATTATCGGCACACGGTTGGTGGTTTTCTAAGCGTAGCTCATATGTGACACAAGGCCGGAAGTATGGGCCACTATGTGAGGATCGAACTCATTATTCAGTCGTAATTGATTTAGTGAGACAAGCTTGCTAACCATTAGACCACGTCGAAGTACTCAAAATGATTATCATAGCCGAGCTTAGATGTGGCACAAAGTCGAGATAGGTGTCACCCAGTGAGAACTGTACTCACTGTTCAGTCACAAATGACCTAGAGAGACAAAATTGCTAACGATGACACCACGTGGAAGTGGCCTCAATGATTTTCTTAGCCTAGCTTCGATGTGGTGAAATGTCAAAAGTATGGGACACCCAGTGAGAATCGATCTCACTATTCATTGATCCAACGAGACAAGCTTGCTAACCCTTACACCGCGCGGAAGTGCCCTCAATGATTTTCTTAGCCTAGCTTAGATGTGGTGAAATGTCAAAAGTATGGGGCACCCAGTGAGAATCGAACTCACTATTCATTGATCCAACGAGACAAGCTTGCTAACCCTTACACCACGCGGAAGTGCCCTCAATGATTTTCTTAACCTAGCTTAGATGTGGCACAGTAACGAATATATGGGTCATCCAGTGTAGATCGAACTCAGTGTGCAGTTGTAACTGATCTAGCGATACAAGCTTGCTGACCATTAAACCACGTAGAAGAGCCCTTATCCACACACGGTTGAATGGACAAATATTCACAATTGCCGACTCACTGTCATCTTTAAAAACCTATCTACCCCCCATTGTTATAATTACCGACAACTTGCCCCCTTCGTAGAACAGATTCCGAAAGAAGACGCCAGCTCCTTTTACTTCAGTATCTGATTGGATCATATAGAGAAATCGATATTTTATTTCGGAGACATATTTCTGAAATACAGAATGACGTCAGCAATTATAAGACAACGTTAGCAAGTCGATAGCCTTCAGATGATCCTGCCAAGAGCAGAGGTCAGTAACAGGTTAAGACGTCGGATGGAATTACCATTCGCTATAATCCTGTGAATGACAGCCTCGTTAGCGAGACAAACCGTGCAATTATATACATAAGAAGTCGTTTGGTGGGCAATTAGCTCTCTTTTTCTATCTTTGACACAGGAGTTAACAGTTTTGGCCTCCTTCGTGCTACCATACTTAACTGCCTCGCGAGGTAATTAACGCGCGAAGAAGGCTTTTCTTATTCAGCTTAAGAATCGACCATGAACAAATGTTGGCGACATTTTAGCAACCGATTTCACAATATCAAATCTTTTAGAAATATGGTTTCATGTAGACGTTCGAATCCACCCTGAACCTTGTAGCGAAAATCACCTCTTTTGTTGCGAGGTGTGAACGTTTCTCAGCCTCTCTTACAATTTTTCCGGCAAACAATATTTGGTGGACCCATAAGAGTCCGGTTAAAATTATGAAACAACGAAAATTAATGCATGTCATTAACAGAAGGAATTACTTGTGTGCACAGTGTAAATCAAATAGAACATTCATTAAAACTAGACAGAAGAAGGTACTTGTGTGTGTGTGTGTGTGTGTGTGTGTGTGTGTGTGTGTGTGTGCGAACCCCAGAGTATGCATATGTGCGTGAGTGTGAGAGTTCAATAGGGACAAAGGAAACAAAAAACATTAAATTTGAATTTGAAATTTCTACATCCTCTCTACTTCATGCGCAAGTCATGACAACAATGTAAACATCTCTTTACTCTCTCTCTCTCTCTCTCTCTCTCTCTCTCTCTCTCTATATATATATATATATATATATATATATATATACACACATATATATATATATATATACATATATGAAGATATATAGTCTTAAAATTTACTATATTTATGGGATAAAGTGCTCAATATCAGAGATAGAGCGTGCGTAAATATAAAAGTGAACATAGAAGTCAACACTTAGAGGCGACAGGCTGTTTCATGCTAGATGCAATCGTCAGTTGCCTGACGATTGCATCTGTCGCCTCTAAGTGTTGACTTCTATGTTCACTTTTATATTTATATATATATATATATATATATATATATATATATACACACACATATATATATATATATATGTATAAAAGTCAACATAGAAGTCAACACTTAGAGGCGATAGTCTGTTTCATGCTAGACGTAATCATCATGCCACGGTGTTCTGACGATTGCGTCTAGCATGAAACAAACTGACGCCTCTAAGTGTTGACTTCAATGTTGACTTTTATATTTACACACGCTGTATCTCTGATATTGAGCACTTTATCCCATAAATATAGCACACCTTAAGACTATATTTCTTCATATATATTTATATGAATAAAGATACCAGCTCACCTCGGTATGGATTCCGGAAATAGGAAAAACCGGATGTAGCAATAAGACACCATTATTTAGAAGAGGACTGTGAAAATCCCTGTTTTCATTGGCTGACGCTGACTGACATATGTCAATGAGAATGGTCGAAGTCCGGCCTTGTTAGTTTTTGGGATTACTGTTTTTTGCAATGTCGTGGTGCGTAGCAAGACGCTTTCAAGGAGGCGGCCTGACTCGCCTAGAATCAGGTCGGGGTTGCTGTTGGAGCCGATATGATGCGAAACCCGAAATCGGCGAAGAGAAGAGTGCATCATTGAAGACTACCCTTGATTCATCTAAAATGTATGATTTAACTATATATATATATATATATATATATATATATATATATATATATATATATAGTAAAGGTAAAATAAATCCGTGGGTATCTAATCCGATAGGATCCTAGAAATATAAAAATATTAAAACTGATCCCCAAAAGAGAGCTCCATGTATTTTATTTATACAGAGAAATATCAATAAATAACCAAAAAATCATTTTACCTCATATGGGGAATAGATTATTTCGGCAGACGGAGAAAGTGGTGGTCTGTCTTTTCAACCCCGATGTGGAATGAATGGTTCAGCCCCAACTTTTGAAAACCCTCCAATATTAACATCGGAAAATATTTCCTAAAGTTAACCAATAAGCACTTCCAAACAAGTCACTCTCTAAGTAAGATTTTCAATAGGAAAACGATTAAGATTAACTACTCTTGTACGAACAACATTTATAAAATTATTAACTCACACAACAACCAAATTTTAAGGAAATTCTATAAGACCAACAACAAACGTAGTATCGAACCCTTCTGTACTTGTAGATCTAAAGATAATTGTCCAATAAAAAACAAATGCAAATCGAACAGGGTTATATATATCAACCGATCATTTCCCCTCCAAAAAATGTGGAAAGTAAAAAGGTTTTTATTGGAATTTCCGCGGGCGAGTGGAAACAAAGGTTTTATGCACATAAGTATTTGGGAATGACAGGGCGAAAAATTAAACCCACACATAGTATGATAAAATTTAGACTCTGCACAAACTCCCAACAGCTTCAGAAGTAGGTGTAACTTATGCTTAGAAGAAAAATGAAAATAATAAAATGCAATAATGAAAACCAATTATTGAATCAGAGGAACGAATTAGTGTTCAGATGATAGCATACAGACAAATTCAAATTTCCATAATATAATTTCGCCTTCATTAGTTACCCTAAATCCCCTCCCCCATCCCCTCTAAATCTTCAAATGTCGACATAACAAATTCAAATTTCCACAGTGTAATTTTGCCTTTTTAGCTATTAGCTACCTTAAGTCGCTAACGCAGACCCATCTCTTCTAAAACCATTTTATGCTGTATTAATTATAATTTATAAGCTTTCCCCTACTTAGAATTTTTCCCATTTCCGTTAATACCTTATATCCTCGTTACCTGATATAATTTGAATTATTTTTAAATATATTTTTAAATCCATTTTTAATTTGAAATTTAAATTCATGCTTTCCTATTTCTAATGCCTCCAATATGTTTAATATTCTCTGTCTTATTTAACATAGCTTCTCCATTTAAGATAGATAGTTACCATCCGCCCTGACCTCCGTCTGATGTCTATCGTCTGACGTAAATATTGAAAAGTGTAAACACTATATTAGGTATCTTCGGCAATTAGATTTAAGGTTGACCCTTCACTTTCTAATATCACCTACTTACAGTTAACACCCACTTCCATCTACGGAGATGAACTTCATTTCACATCGGGGTTGAAAAGACAGACGACCACTTTCAGCGTCTGCCTAAATAGTCTATTATTCCCCATATGGAGTAAAAAGATTTTTTCATTCATATATATATAATAATAGAATAATAGACTATTTTGTGTGTGTGTGTGTGTGTGTGCGCGCGCGTGCGTGTGTGTGTGTGTGTGTGTTTGTGTGTGTGTGTGTGTGTAAGTAAGTGTAAAAACAAAACGCTAGAGTTAGCTCTTTCTCTATACCGAGCGACTTTGGCTTAGTGGTAGAAACTCTAACTGACTCCATGTCGGTCGGGTTTCGGTCCTGGATTGAGACATTTAGATGTCTAGTCGCACTGTGAAGCAGTGACACGGCGTATCAGTACAGTCTCAGAATATGTGTGTGTGTGTGTGTGTGTAATTCAATTAAAATTTGGTCCGCATGTACCTCTTATAATATGTAGATTTAGTATGCCGGTTAATGACATTTGAAAAATAAAAAGCCAACAAAATGTTTGCAGAAATCTGTTTTTATTATCGTCATACCCTGGACTATTGTGCAATTTTGTCAATGCCAAAGTCATCTCAGTCTGCCAGCATCGCTATTACAACTGGTTCAGTTGCATTGTTCCTGTTCAGTTTGGCAAATGCCTCTCTTTCAGTTACTGTCTGATTGCCTCTGCTTGTGAAAATAATATTTCAGAGTGAACATGGTTAGAGTTTCCCAGATATGTCTTGGTCAAACATTATTATTAATTTTGATTAGAGTCTACTTACATATTAACCCATATAATCCTGGAATCAGTTTAAAATTACACCTTCTTTTTGAATATATCTGTTTTTATTAGGTTAAATGTCATATTTTGAAGTTGGAAAGGTGTCATGTGTTGACAGCACAAAATTAAAAGTGTTGAAATGGTTGTGAAAACAAACAAGCAATGAAACAAAACGAGATAGAATTTTTTATTCTATCAGAAAGATTTTCATGAAGAGAAAATTTTGAGGATAATTCATGAAAGAAGGTGCAAATTTAAGGAATGTTCTTAAGAGAGTCTCTGTAAAAAGGATGAATAAAAAAATGAAGATATTTATTATTTAAAGACTTTAAAATATTTCCGTTTGTGCTTCAGTTTAGTCAAAAAGTTAATATATAATATATATCTATTTTCACTATTTACATTATTCGGACTATTGTCCTCATCTTTGTCGCCATATTTATTACAACGTTTCGGGCGTTGTACGCTCACAGCACAGTGGATAAAGGCGTTAGTTAGATCCAGTGACAAGACCCAAAGAGTGTGAGTTCAATACCAGGTTGAGGCAGTGGAGAACTTGTAGAGAGGAATTAACAGGAGATAACTGATAACTGACATCCATTAAACAAGGCACGTGGAACTAGAACAGTCTACCCCAGTGAGCGAAATAAAGGGTTCAGTTCGACATTCCAACCACCTTAAGAAGGCTGGAGCGTACAATTGCCGAAGCGTTGTAATAAATATAGCGACAAAGATGAGGACAATAGTCCGAATAATGTAAATAGTGTGCATAATATCTCAGATATATAGACACATATCTATTTTATTGCCAATATCGTTATCATTTAGTTTGCTTTTTATTCCTCCGATTTTTTAAAAATTTTCACCCCCCCACACACACATATAGAAAGATTCCCTCATCAATATGCCCTCCACTGATTCCTACAACCGCATTCCACCCGTCAAAAAGGTTTATCGATGCCCCATTTGTAAATTTAGACGAGACCAATTTATGTTGAGTCTCTTCTGCTGATGAACACCTTAGGTCATCTAATTAGCTCCGCAAACACCTAAACACATGATAATCAGAAGAGGCAACATAGGGAGAATATGGGCGATGAAGATAATTTCCCAGTCGAACTCCTATGAAAAATCTTTAGTGAATCGTGCAGTGTGACGGCGGACATTATCGTTATAGAGGATTACTCCCTTTCTGTTGTCTGTCGATTGACGTTATTTGTCCAAAGCTGCTTTCTAATGACGAAGATGTTGGCAGCAGAGATCAGCGTTCATTGTTTGGTTATTGTCTAAGCAATTTATAATGGATTATTCTTCGACTATCCCATCATATATTTGACACGAACTTTGGATGAAGTTCTATTCTCGGCTACTGTGTAGGGTCAGTTTTATCGACTGATCAACTGATGACAGCGTCTAACATTATGGCAAGGGATCCAGCTCCCATCAACCGTAACAAGCCTGTCCCAAACAAAATCGGCACGTTGTTGGCGATTCTCTGAAACCAATCTAAACTTATTTAAATTGGGTAGGACTAACAGTTTTAAAAACAGCTTCAATGATCCTGAATCGAATCCTTTTTGACGACCCACCCTTGGCTCGTCTTTCTAGACTAAAACTCAAACTTGAATGGTAAAACTACAATTTTTAACCCAGTACGTCGACCGCGTGAGTGAGTTAGATGGATTTTACTGTTGCACTTGCGTTGATACATTTATGAAACTAAGCGAACACAAGTTTTCTGATGCATTCTTTTGGTTGGACGAACATAAGGGCCATTTTCCAACTATATTATGCATAATATTGTTATGATTTGAAAGAAAAATATATACATTACTCATAGTAGCATTACTAAGCATCGTAAAGAAGCAATAGTTTAATAAATCTTATTCACCATTTTCACCTAAAGAAGCTGACAGAACTTCCGTTCCGACTTATATATAAGGGTGTTTCATTAAGACGGATTAAAGTCCGCAGTAAATAAATCAGTGTTATTGGTGAAAATTTATTTATTTCTCTATTGCATCATGTTATTTAAATCATGGCAATTATGTGTGAAAAATAAAATCGCCCAAATGTCCGCCCAATCTGAAAGAAAAAGAAAGAAGTCATCACACGCTTAAACTTAATTCGTATTAATATCGGTTATTGGAACACCATTTATATAGTTATTGTATCACTCTCCTCTTTGCTCCTCTGTGATTTCCTGTACGAGAAAAAGACTAGACTTTGGAGAAAGTGATAGATATTCGTTGACAAAGTACTGATTTTTGAAAGAAGACGGGATATTTAACTGGCAAAGAATAAATTAATTACTGAAAGGATCGGTCTATTTTGCCCATAATATAAATGCGTTGCTAATTGTTTTACGTTATATTTAGTGTAGAAGTCAGACAGTAAAACGAAAATAATTTGTCCCCAGTAATGAAATCAAACTTTGATGATAAAATATGACTATAATATATACGGAGTCCGCCAAAAATGTACACACTCTTCAGGATGGGGGAAAAATTCTTTTGTACTTTTATAAATTTGTGATGACAATGATATGATCATTTTTTCTTTACAAAAAGGTGGCGCAGCGCCATTCAACCAGTAAGAATTTGGAGCTTATCTAAATGAGAATTTCTAAAGACACTGACTAGGATGAATTGGGACAGTCGAGTTGTCCCCACGTTCTTCTGCAGAATTTTACCTATGGGGACACTACATGATGATGATGTGCATTGCGGAAAACCGACTATATTGTTGGCACTGAGACTCAAAATGCATGTGCCACCATTTTGAGCATCTCTTTCGATTGTAGAGTCCAAAGGTAACTTATATTTATCTCGTGAGGTTTGAATAAATTTAACATTACAATATCTATACAAGACTTATTCTTTTCCTGAAGTGTGTATTTTGGCGGACACTATATATATATATATATATATATATATATATATATATATATATATATGTATGTGTGTGTGTGTGTGTGTGTGCGTGTGTATCTGCGTGTGTGTGTGTTAAAATTCTGATATAGATAAAACTATATCTGTAAAGGTTATATAAATAAAATGAAAGACAAGAGGAGAAACATTTATGCCAACGCGTTTCGTTAAAAAAGAATGAAAAGCAACAACGCCAACATTTAGTCACTTTCGTTTAACGGGTCGATCAAATATGTTCCTTCTCGTCCTCCATAGTTTAATTTTCGTTACACAGCAAATTGTTAGAATATTTTAAAGTGTTCTCTGTTTCAAAATTTGAAAGCCTAACGATATTATCCATCCACAAAAATTTTCACAGAAACAAATTGATCGAGGGGAAACACAAAAAAATTAAACGAATAGAGTAAAGAAGTATAATAAATGCCAATACTGGGTGCGATGGGTAAATTATCGCCATTTTATATATTTAATTTCGCGCATGCGCTTTGATTGTTTTTATTTTTATTTTAAAGACAGTTAGACACCGTCTGTGAGAAAAAGAGCACCATGACGAAATTCACGCCGCGAAAAATTTGCAAAAGGCATCCCGAACTGCTTGGCATTTGCACCGGAAGTCCCAATACGAACATTTCAGAGTGACTGGGTGTCAATCTGAGGACAGTGAAGAGGATACAAAAAGAGTTGGATAATATATCCAGCCAACATAATGGTGCTTGAAATGATCACTAGTGATGGCGACAGGAGCTCAGATTCAACACGGAGGCCTACATGAAGTGACTTGAGGAGTTAGTGCTGCTCTGGATCAAGAGGGTGGCTGCTGGAAAACCGTGTATGGCAACAGGATTCAGCACCATGACACACAAGTAGGAGTATCCAGTCATGGATGTCAGACAATCTCTGCGACCACATCACCCCTTAAATCTGGCCACCTATCTCCCCAGACTGCACTCCATTCTTTATTATGTGCGGCGTGAAGTTGAACGAAAGAACAACAAAACTCCTTGTAACACCAAAGATGAACTGAAGGCAAGGATTATGGCAGCATTCACCAACTTAAACAAGGAGACTGTTCAGAAGAGTTGCAGGAGATTCCGAAGTCGGTTGTGGTTGAAAAGAAATGACGAGTTTGCTGAATAAATTTACTCTTTAGTATTTCAAAATATTTTGGGTTAATTTTGATAAATACATCTGTTCAAATGAGATGTGAGTGTTATTTTCATTTTTACGTAATTTTGACGACAATTTATCCACAGCGCCCTTTAGATGTTTGGTTAGTTGGTCTTGTTTAGCGGCATATCAACCTCTATGGGTTATTTAATGCCAAATCTGATTTTTTTAAGCATTCCACCCCAAGCAAGGCGGGAAGCCACTAGCACGCAAGGGCTTTCAGAGAGTTGGAGCGAGAACAAATAGGAGTGGTAGAGGAAAGGATGAAGAGAAGGTTAGGAGATAGACCAGGGCATCGATTGACATTACATTTGAATAGTTGGACATTATAGCTATCAATAAAACAGGAAAGGGGGATGGAGTTCCACAGGCGAGAGGTGCGAGATATGGAACTATTGGAGTAGAAGAGACGGCTACATTTAACAGCTTCAACAGTGACATGGTGAGATCGAGATGTCAGCCTAGTAGAACGCTTAAATTCATGAAGTCTGGTAACCAGCGAAAGCAGCTCATCGGAGTAGTTACGGTGAAAGAATTTGTAAAAAAGAGAGAAGGAGGCGAAGGCGCGTCTGTGAGAGAGCGACTGCAGACGAGATGGCAGATCAGGGCCAATTACATTGCATACCCGTCTTTGGATTTTATTAATGAACTTGAGACAAACAGAAGGGGCTCCAGACCATATATGGCAGCAATACTCCATTCAAGGGCGAATGGTTGATTTGTAGATTTGAAGGATTGACTCCGGCGAGAAATATTTCCTGGTGCGGCACAGGGATATTTTGAACACAATTGTACGCATTCGACTCCAAATGAAATGTATTGGCCATTTTACTATATATAGATTGTGTCGGTAATTTCTTTGACAGAACAATGTTTTGTAGGCATTTTTATACTTTCATAATGTTATGCTTTCCTTTGGGAGTTTACTATTTGTCTATAGCTGGGACCGTAAGAGAACCTGGGAACAATAGCAATTAAGTGGTACAAATAGACAGAGGATGATGTTGAAAATATTGATGGAGGAACAAGTACCTGGGAGAACAAGCACCAGGAGAACAAGCACCACACATTAAAAAAAAACAACTATTACTCAGAGAAACAAAAAAAGTAAGTTGAGAGAGAGAATGATCATATAAGAAAGAAAGAGAGAGAGAGAGAGAGAGAGAGAGAGAGAGAGAGAGAGAGAGAGAGATGAAGGCATTGCTAATGACAGTGAGTTATTGAGATATTAGTACAATTTTATTTCATGACATTGGTATATTTTTATCTCTCTCTATCCTACTCCGTCTCTCTTTCTCCTGTGTCACGACCCGAGATTTATCCCCAAACCCCCATTGAGCCAGGTTTTGACACAAGGTCGGTTTTTAACGTGGGGAATCGAATGTTTCCACTCGGGCCGCTGGTCTCGGCTGGTCTTAGCTTGTCTAAGCTGGTCAAAGCTTGTCTAAGCTGGTCTTCGCTGGTCATAGCTTGTCTAAGCTGATCAATGCTTGTCTAAGCTAATCATAGCCGGTCATACCACCGCTACATAACAGATGTTACGCAATTGTAGGGAGAACGCAAGGGAGGAGAGGAGGCCTCCGGCACGGAACAGATACGACAGCCGCAGTATCTACTCCGATGGAGAATAAAAAAACCCTCTCCTCCTTTGCCATTCCCTCCGACAGAATCCGGAAGGAAAAGTCCGCTTCTGTGTCATAACCCTTCAGGACATCGTCACATTTTTAGTCAGTACTAGATTCAACCACAGAGATTAGTCTGTATTTTAGTTCGTAACCATTCTTTGTTTCAAAAGGATTTAACAATCCTAAAACAGCTTTGGTAAGCTCTTTATGATTAGTGTCATTGGGGAGGAATTGATAGCGGCTCGGATTCACTGATCAATTGATTGATTCGTCTTCTACGGCTTTTCAATTCTGCGCAGGTTATTTAAAGCCAGGAAATATTTTTAGATTGTAAGATTTTAAAAAAATAATAATGATTTAGTGATACAAGTCTTACTAATTAACCCGTAGTTGGAGAGACATGAAGTGGATTCATATGTTTACAAATCATAATTGCGTTTAAGTGAGTATAAAGATGCCAAAGGGAATTTGAACTCGGCTCTCCGATTAACAATTCTGAGCCATTATCCATTGAATCACCCGCACATCCAAGCTTACAGTACCTAGTATTCTCAAGCTGTCACCCATCTATATACTAAGTTCGTCGTTGCTTAACTTTGGGGATCGTACGGGAACCAATGTTTCAACGTGATGTAGCTGGCTCGGATTAAGAAATCGGAAAGCCGAGTTCGAATTTCAGTCAAGTTCATTACATTCACTTATGTGCTAATACCCTTGGGAAAGGTGTGAATTAAACCCCCACCAGATATAGGAAAATAGCAAGAGAGACTGTGTTCTATAGCCGGTCTAGAAAGGCAAATCTGAATTCAAAACCTGAGGGACTAGTGTACAGACGGATGGCGACCCACACCATAATCCTTTTTCTTTGGCTGTCGCTCAAGAGCTTGGAGAGTAGATGGGTGCTGTCAAGCAATCTGAAATCACAGTGAAAGGATCATTAGGAAGAAGAATTAAAGTCTGTTTCTTCGCTCTTCGGGTCCCCACTCATGACGATTTAGCAGTTGAGGATTTGATGATGATGATGATGAATTCTTGTCTTGAACGAAAGTTGCCTGCAGATTAATACGTCAACCGAAATTGCTATTTGCTGTAAGTTTATAATCGCACCCTGGGATGACAACATGTATTCTGTCTTACACTTAATGGCTAATGCTTTTATCAGTTTCATGAAAATTTTCTTCCGAACAGGCTAATACTCAACTTAACAGAACTTGACATATTTGCATGACGTGCATATCTGATATTTTAATTATTTGCTCTTTTATACCCTGCTTCAGAAATAGGATTAAATACGTTCTTTCCTTAGAGTTATTCATCTTGTGTACAAGCCTAGCCATCTGCCTCTTTAATTATTCTTGTAAGTGCATTCTCGGCGGTTCATATCTTGCAATTAGTGCCTACGCAGTTCCCTTCAATTATTTCTTTCCTGTCATTTAAGTCAGGCCATTATTTCATCTAAAATTGTTTATTCAATACATGTTTTGTTGAACTAACAAAATGAGACATGCAATGAAAGAAAACTGCTCTCAAGCCCAGAACAGAAGGACCTGCCCGATTACCGTATACACTAGCGTATTATGCGACCTAATTTTCAAGCTAATTTTAAGGGGATCGCATCATACAAGATATATAAAATTAGTGTATGTACTGCTAAGCCGTTGAACAAATTATATATACATTTACTGTAGTCAAATGAGCTTCAAAATTAGGTCTTCAACGGTCGCATGATACGCATGCATATCAGTCAGCTATGTGCCATGCGTGATATACGCGTAGGCGATCATGTTTTTTTCGATACATAACTGACGAGGCAGATTTTTTCCTGCAGTAGGTTGCCATTTCTTTCTGCGGTAGACCAGTTGCCATCCAAGTCAACTGTCTGCTATTTAGCCATAGCTGGGGAGAGAGGAAGAGGATTCATACCTTTCCGAAGGGTATTAGTACGTAAGTGAATGTAATGGATTCGACTGGAATTCGAACTCGGCTCTCCGATTCCTCATTCAGAACCGCTATCCATTACTCCACCATGTATATACTTTATTTATATTTAGGCCTTTTTTTCAAAGCTAACAGCTGTTATTCGAGACAATCCACCATATTTTCTTTTCTTTTACACTTTTGCTTATTCCATTGTGTTTATTACAACCTGTCTGTTTATTTTAACAGCTTTTTTATGACTCCTAAAAACAAATTAATATTGAATGCATTTACCAGCTTAATCTTTTATTTCTACTTATCCTTCTATTCAATATTTAAAATTATCTGTTTTTGTTTTTCTGGTTGATACAGTTACATATTTATCTCTGGCGGAAGAGACCGGCTCTCCCCTTGGCTTCAAAATCTTCCTTTCTAAATACATTTAACCTTGTTCTGCATTAAGTGAAGTTGAGTAATCATCCTTATATATTGGCGGAACACAATATTCTTAGCCTTATGACATTCGTAATTTAAGCTTATTAAATACCAACAAATAAAGAAAGAGTGTGATAAAGGCGATTATCAATATCGTTTCCGTTGGAGACTGATGTTGACAATGATAAAATATTGGTCAGGTTTTAACTTAAATAAACAAGAGAGATATTTGGGGGAGTAATAAATACGATATTTAGACTATACACTATTGGACTAACTAGGCGAGTCTCTATTTCGGTAGCAGATTCGTATGGTACAGAAAAATTAAATGTTTTCCTGCAGAATGATAGTAAAGAAACCGGTCTCACCACTCCTTTCCTATTTAAGTCTGACCACGACTCTGGTGCAGGGCCAGAGGTAGTTAAGCTGGGTAAATAGCTATTCCCCGTCGAACAGAAATGAGTAGGTTAATGTCGAAGGCTAATGTTGCCAGTTCGAGTTTTCATGGCCACCGGCATTGTTTTATGCCAAACAAAGAATAGATTACTAAACTGTTACGTGGTATATGTCGTCCTATATGACAGTAAATGCCGCTGTTTGTAAGTGTGGCTGCTAACATTCCTTGTACGAAACCTTCAAATTCGGTGTGGCTGAGTTTGTGCTTTTTGGTTTAAGTTGTGACGCTGTCATCTCTCTTTAATCAGGGGGCGGGTTTTAGACCAAAACTTAAAGCCTCCGTTTCAGTGACGGGCAGTTTGAATTTGGAGATGTCCAAAATAAACCCGAAAACGAGTTCAAATACCGGAATTTATCAAATAAATTGTTTAAAATCCAAAAAATGTTTATCTGGAGGAGACATCTAAAAACCAGGATTTAAGAACACATGAGAGATTTATATTTGGAAAAACGATATAACATACTCGTATTGCATAGAAAAGATGATTTCACTAATGCCACTGTAATTAAAAAAGAACATAATCCTTTAAGCTCAAAATACTTTGAAAAGTTAATAATGATATTGTTGCCAACTATAATCACACGCCTATAACATTATGTTAATCGTCATCTTTCTTTGAGTACATTCTTAAAGAATCTAACTTATATCTATCTAATACAAAGAATAAATGATTAAAAAGTTCGGCTTCAGATTAGAATGAAGTCCCACCCCACTGCGCTGGCTGACCACACAAATTTGAAGACATTAGACATTAGACATGCCAACTAAACAGACAAATACACAATTACGAATACACTTTACCATCCGATGCCCGCTTAGACATACAAGAATCTTCACAAACTTAGAATTATCTACGGTTTTAATGCACGTGACACGTGACTGACCAATGAGAACAGCACCCCCCAAAAATTGAAAATATCAGAGTTGCTGTCATTTTCTCTGTTTTCTCTCAATCTCTGTCGAAGCTTTAATGAAAGTGAAATATGTTAGATTGATATATGTTTACTATTTGTCCATTATTTGATCATCAAGCCGGATTCCGAACCATATTTGATCTGCATTTGATCTTTAACTATCTATCTATCTATCTATCTATCTATCTATCTATCTATCTATCTATTTATATGTTTGTGTGTATATGTGTGTGCGCATGTGCATATGTGTGTGTGTACATTTCCGGATCATAATTAAACTATTCTCATTTAAAAACATAATTTCAAGATGAATATGTAAGTTTTTACAAATAATATAATTTAACAGGAACAAATTAAAAACTATTTTAAACGATGCTATATTTTACGTTATTTCCAAAATTTAAAATCTTGTACAACTGATTTTTTTTTTGGCAAAAAATATTAGTTTAAAATATCTTATTTAATCAAAAGCAAAACATACTAGAGATTAAATATGAATATTGTCATTTAAAAATATTTAAGCCGACGATTCTTTGATAGGAAACATCTCATTAAATGCATTCAGACGTCGATGAAAGGAATGCAGAAAGATTTATTAAATTTACGTAATAAGATGATTTTACAGATAATTAAAATGTTGATTGAACTTGGGATTAAATTTTTCATAAGATTTTAGTTGGAAATGTTTAAACACACCCAATTCATTGAATCTGTACATAGGACCAAATCATATTTTTCAATTCCTTATAATGGCATAATGCTTAATTGAATTTGAAAATGATTTCAATGGATTTTCTTCATGGGTGTCAACCTCATAAAACCTACGGGAATTTTTGACACATACACACACACACACATATATATATATACACACACACACACACACACACACACACACACACACATATATATATATATATATCTACATATATATATATATATACATATATATATCAGGTCATCCCATAAGATCTGTCCGAATTTTGAATAAAGAAAACAAGTGACCAAATGTTACATTTAATTACAGATTCAATCAACAATGTATTTACCCTGATTATCTATGACTTCCTTCCATCTATTAACAAGGTTACTAATTCCATTACTATAAAATTCTTTTTGATTTGATTCGAAGAACTCACAAATGTCAGTTTTAACCTCTTCCTGTGTTACAAAAGCTGTTTCTTCCAAATGATTCTGTAAGTTACGAAACAAATGGTAGTCTGAAGGAGCAAGGTCGGGAGAATAAGGTGGATGAGGAATTTTCTCCCAACCAAGTTCTTCGATCTTTTGTGACGTAATTCTTGCTGTGTGTGGTCGCGCATTGTCCTGATGAAACATCACCCGTTTTCGATTCACTAGAGCACGTCTTTTTTTCCCTCAAAGCTTGGTTCAAACGCTCTAATTGCTGACAGTATATTTGAGCATTAATTGTTGCATTAGGTGGTAGGAATTCAAAGTGGATTATTCCTTGGCAATCCCACCAGATTGAAAAAGAACCTTTCGCCCATGAAGTTCCCTTCTAGGCTGTGGCTGGGGTCCTTCCTCTTTACCAAGCCATTGTCTACGATGCTTAACATTTCGATAAAAGATCCATTTTTCGTCGCCAGTCACAAGTCTATCCAAAAAAGGTGAAACATGTTAGCGAGAATGGAGAGAAGAGCAGATGTCAACTCGGGATTTGAGGTTGTTTTCAGACAATTCATGAGGCAAGTTTAGGAGCTTTTCCAAGTTGTTGAAGATGACGAAGAACAGTTGTAGGGTTTGAACTGAGAACCACTGCCAATTTCTCAACTGATAAAGCAAGATTTTCTTCAAGGGCTGCTTCAAGAAGCTTTTCATAAAACTCAACTGGACGTCCGGTTCGATCATTATTTTCAAGGGTGAAATCTCCACCTCTGAATTTTGCAAACCATCTTCTGCAAGTTCTTTCATTTACACATTCCTCTCCATAAACTGAGTGAATGTTTCTAGCCGCTTCGGCTGCTGAGTTTCCTTTCTTGAACTCATAAAGCATTATGTGCCTCAAATGATTCTTGGGTACTTCCATGTTAGCAGGGTTTTAATCAAACAAAATTTAATTTTATTGTTCTCTAAAATAAAATTTGATCAATTTAAATGCATCTAAACATAAAAATAAAGGTCAGCTCCATTAGACATTAAAAATACTCTTTAAATTTCGTTTATTTTAACAAAAAACGTTAAAATTCGGACAGAACTTATGGGATGACCGAACAAATATATATATATACACATATATATACAGATATATTTACATATATACACAATATATATACGTATATCTACACACACACATATATATATATATATATACATACATACATATACATATATATATACATATATATGTATATATACATAGATATATATATATCTATAGATATATATATAAATATACACAGATATACATATAAATACATATATACATATATATATATACATATATATATATATATACATATATATATATATACATATATATATATACATATATATATACATATATATATATATATACATACATATATATATATATATACATATATATATATATATATATATATATATATATATATATATATATATATATATATATATATATATATATATATATATATATATATATATATATATATGTATATGTATATATATATATATATTATGCGTTATTTTCATAGATACAAATATTTAAGTAAATGTTCTGCTAATAATAAACTGTTTTAACAACATTTACCGGCCGGTATGTCCGAGAAATCTCAAAGAAAATATGTGTCCTCCGACATATTTTCTTTTAGATTTCTCGGACATATAAACCAAATAAATATTAAAATAATTGTCAGACTTAATCCAATTCATAACATATATATATATATATATATATATATATATATATATATATATATATATATATATATATATATATATATATATATATACATATATATACTTATATATATATATATATACATATATATATATAATCATTTGTATAAACATCATTTCACTATCGGAGTGTGATAATACCACTAAGGCGCAAAACATTATTGAGGTGAAAGGGAAAACGTTAATGAGGAGAAAGTAACTTAAAAAGAAGAGAAGGTTGTGTTTGACACTTCATTTAAAATTTAGAAGGTCGTTTGTGTCCCAGAAGCAAAATCCCAGAAGAAAGTTCCACATACGAAAAGTTCGAGAAAAATAAATATTAGAATATCACTTACGGTTACATTCACCTATCTCAACAGTAAAACGATGATAATTAGTTGCCAATCTAGTAGCATGCTTACATTCATACTGTCAAGTAAACAGAGAGGAATGCTCATTAGAACATTTGCCATGAAAAGTATTGACCTAATAACTCGAGTCATGTCAGATCAAGACTATAATATATTGTTATCATACATGTCATCCAATTCGTTAAGTAATATCTAAATTACTATCGACATATAATTCTTTTCTCGGGTGAGTGATTTAGAAAGAATTCTAGCGAATGATCCATGTAAGTCCAAATCAAGACTATACTTCATCAAATCTCATAGACTGGCGCTACAAAATCATGAACAAAAAACTTTATTAAATAACAGAAAACAATATTACTTGAAGACTTTCAACTGAAGCAACAAGTAAAATGAATTGAGCATGTAACTTAAAGAGAAATTAATGTACTAATTAAGATGTAGACTTTCCACAGTACTTTATAATATATTCAAGGCCCTTCAGTACCCTATTTTATTTTCAATGCAATAAAAATAATAAAGCTAATAAAATATTCCAAAATAGAAAAGCTCTCCTTCCTGACAAACCTAACGAATCCAATAATATATTATTCTACACACTATCACAAGTATAACCTAAAAGAATTTATCTAAACTCAACATAAAATTTCTCACGGCTGCATCTAAAACAATAAAAAACTTAATGAATAAAAAACAAAGCAACCGGCCAAAACTTGAAGGAGGAATTTACTCTCTCAAATGCAGGAGTTGTCAGAATGAATACATTGGAGAAAGAGAGTTTAAAAAAAGTCTATATGAACACAAAAGGGACATTTTAAATAACAACACGCAAAACGCATTGATTGTTCACCGTAACGAAACTGCGCAAATTTTGACATAGGGAATGCTACTTTGATTAAAATAGAAAATAATCTACTTAGACAAAAATGTCTGGAAAGTGCCTTGATCGCGTGTTCAGCCAAGGTAAATTTGCATCCCGGCTCTTACGATATATCTCCATTTTTGGTAGATTCTATATTGTCACAGTGTGGGATAGTCAGCGACAAAGGTGATGGAAAGAAAAAGAAAAAAAAGAATACAGATGAATTTGACTAGATTGAAAAAAAAAATTATTTCAAAAATTTTGAAACTACCCGCGACACTCGGTTCGTTCGCATGTGTAGACGTGGCAACGTCAACAAAGCCCAGTCCGATTAAATCCTAACGGATGAAAATTTTCACAACAAAAAAACAAAACAAAAAAACAAAACTTTCCAGTTTGTAATATTTTTATAAACATTACTTTAAATAAAAAGTTAGAAAAAAACCTTCATCAACACTACAAAGAGTATTAAAATTTAGTGGACTTGAGAAACCTATTTACCTTAAAATCTGTTTTAAGAGGAAGATTTTATAAATTTCAACCGACAATTATAGTAACTGTTCGATCAATGAATTCTGAAAGTTTCTTGCATAAAAACGGCTATTCCCCAAAATACCATTACGATTTACAAATAAACCTAAATGAATAAATAAATTCAAATAAAAGACAGGCAATAAATAACCAAATCTAATAAATAACACGCATCACTTTCAAAAACGTCTCAATGAGTGGATAAAAATACAAGACAGCGTAAAATATAAAGTAAAATGCAAAGAGGCTTGCGGTTCAAATAAAATGGAAATGTGCGATCGACGAATGGTTTTAAATTTAAATATCTCGGAAAAGTTTTAACAAGGGGCGGAAAAATGTGACACCGATATTTAACGGTGCATTGCAATAGTGAAATATGCCTTCCAAAACTCTTAGCGAAATATTAATTAAGAAACAGGAAAATTTCACTAGAAACAAAGAAAAGACATCTGTTATGTGATATCAGTCCTTGCATATAGTAGCGAATGCTGGATTATCTCTTCACAGATATAGAAGGGACTTGAAGCAACAGAAATATATTTCTAAAGTAGGATGATGAGAATATCATGGATCGAATATGTTGAGTAAAATGGAAATAAAAATAGCGCTCATGCTTAGAATCAAAAGGAGACAGTTGCACTTTCTATAATACAAAATCAGAAAAGAGTACCTGGAGAATTTGACACTCGCAGGACTTACTGAAGGCAAGAGTGACAGAGGGAAGCAGAAAGTAACTTTCCTTATGAGCTTTTGTAAGTGGATGAGACAAACATTACTTAGAGTTACAAAGGATAGGAAGTTCTGGAGAGCCATGGTCAGCCTAAATAACGATCTTGGGCAAATGGTTGACAGAACAGCAAAAGATAGTGAAAAGAAAACCTTAGTAAGATCTACAAAAGCTAACAAGTTGAGGAGAGCCATTGTTGTACACGTCCTGAAGGCACACAGCTCATAGAAGACGAATATTATATAATCAATCAATTCAAAATTCTTATATTACATTGTAAATGCTGGTTGTGTTGAAAAGGTTGATGTGGCTGCGTGTTGAATAGCATTTAACAATTATACATTTTTGTATCAAGGAAAAACAATGGAAAACCGATTTTTGTTTCAACAATAAAATAGGTATTAAAATCAACGAATACAAAACATTTTTTGTAATGTGTGAAACAATAAGACAGGAGAAGTTGTTTCCCTTTATCTGTTAGCAGAAAGAGTAAATGTAAATAAACAAGTTTTCTGAAAGAATGTTCAAAGTTCAGTATTAGATAGAATGATGTTTTCAGAAGAACATGTGATAAATCAGTTTGTGGATAAGATATAACTAACAGAGCTGTTGTAACTTGGCTTGTTAAATAGAACTGATGGTGAATGATATTTAAGTTTTGTGTGAGTGCGTGAGTAGAATGAATAGTCTGTGTAGACGCGTGTGAGTTGCTGAGTTCTACTGAGTTCTCCTTCTACTGTCTATTTTTGGAACAAATTCTGGTTTATATAACCATGGGTAGGCTCCTAGGACAATGGCGGGAGAAATTTCGAGAACATACAAAAAATATCTGATTGGATGAAAAATTACCCAATCGGAGATTTTGTAACAAAAGCATGTTTGTGAATTAACAGTAGGAAAAATTCAGTGTGGTGAATGCGATCAGTTGTCCTGTGATAGTTAGTATTTATTATTTGACCAATCACAGTTGAGAAAAATGTAGGCGTGTCAAACATAGTAGTAATCGCTACAACATAACAAGGAAAAGGGAGACTAGAAAAATAAATGTTTATAATTTTCTCTGAACATAGTTGAAAAGAGAAAGGAAAAAAAATTAAACAAAGAGAGATAATATTTTCTGAATGGATTTTTCATAAAGGTTTAATTACTACAAGTAAATTTTCGAATTTTGTTTCGAAAGACTGACATTTAGAAACAAGGCATTGTATCGTCTTATGTATATAGACGAATTAATTCGTTGATTGTCAACGTGTTTGCATGGCCGCTGTTCAAACCACAGATGCAAATTTGGTCCAACAGTAAAATCGGACGCCCTCGAAGACCTTCCACGCATAATACATTCTCGAATCTCCCCCAGGTGGGCGGTTCCAGTTTTGGTCTAATCAGCTACATGTGAACCCATCCACCATAGAAGAAACCGGTCGACCTCGTCTGAAAAGGCTGTTTGTAACGAAGAAGACGCCGAGAAGTCGAATTATAACTTCTGTGACTAATTTTATTTGGAACGTGCCATCCATGTTAACATCCCTATATAAAAACTTAGGAAGAAACCCCCTTCTGTTTCTCCAGGAAATCTGTCAGAATTCTCAGATCGCGCCTTTCCCAGAAGACAAGTGACTGCAGTAAACTGCAAGCTATACCTAAGAAATTTCAGTTTTCAAAAGGGATTCTGTTGTCAGTTATAATGAGGCTATCAACGCGTTTGTTCTAAACATCATTCACATCAGCAACGGTCCAGCCACCATGAAGCCTGTCACTAAGTTCATCTTCTTCTATTTTTCTAACCTTAACATTTGTTAACCTTAACATCTCGTCACTGTGCTTACATTATATGCAGGTTTCCACACAGGTTCACTCACCTTCTCTAAATATACGCAAACATATTTGGTTATATATTTACTAACTCGCATCCGTGAGTGAAGTTATGTTTTATATCATCGTATTTGTTGGTTTATTTGATATTAAATTTACACCTCAAGTCTTGTTAAAATACTTGTTTTACAAAGAATACACACTCGTCGCTTGCATTCGCTAGAGTTGTTTTTTTTTTAGTTTTTATTTATCGAAAGGAATCAGCAATCGTCTCATCGATACCCCGCATCAAATTTACGAAATGAGTTCTGAGTATTGTGGAATTTTCATGATCTGATATCAGAGACTGCTGACTCAGGGAACTAGAGTATAAATAATTTAATATTTCTTAATACTGATAAGATGTTCTTCACATGCAATTGTCTCAAAAATTCGGGATGGCAGCATAATCTTTATTTTAAAATAATGATCAGGGTTTCTTACATCAAATATTTGATGCTTGTATGCAGTCCGTAGTAATAAACATACAAGTCTCAAGCTGTTCTAATTTTCATATAAAGTATTATTATTATTATTACTATTATTATTATTATTATTATTATTATTATTATTATTATTAAACATGTTATTTTTCTTTGTAACACTATAGAAATAAGTGTTTTAATAAGCCCGTATTTCTTAGATAAATAATACTCTTTATTATTACATTTTTATTAGTTTCTTGTTTTTATCTACTAGTAGTAGACATAAAAGTTTTATACTGTCTAAACATTTTAGATTAATCATTGCCTTTATTGTTCAAATTTGACGATATTTCCTTTGAGATTATATTGATTGTTTGTTTGCACATAGTAATAGTAGACATAACAGTCTTAATAGTACCGAATTTTAACTTAAATTGCTGCTGCTGTTATTGTTGTCGTTGTTGTCATCATCATCATCATCATCATCATCATCATCATTATCATCATCATCATCATCATCAACTAGTCCCCCCCTTGGTGTGGTTGCTTGTTTGCACCTCTTAATCTAAATAAATAAACGACAAATTTTGTCTCTCCGTCTGTCGGTCTGAAAACCATATAACTCGTGTCACACTCGTTTTACGTAAATATATTATACCTTTTTGGAATCAGGATGATCCCGGGATTGAAAGTCTGCCCTTCGTCTGGTGCTTGAACACCAAGCATTGGTATTTGTGTCCGGATGGGAAGGGAACAGTTAAGAATTCAAAATTTTAAATAACTGAAAGAAATAGTAATATTATTTTTTTTAATTAGTAAAAAGTTTAAAATTAACACAAAAAATTTGAATCTTTTGTTTAATTTCAGTTTAAAATATCTCCAAAACTTTGTGAATTGAGGAAAACAAATTCGTTTCTTTAAAATGACAAGGAACTAGAGTTAAATTGAGAGGTTTCGTGACGTAAGGTTTTGAATTTTCGCAGTGGTTGTGATTTGAAGCACTCATCTCAATTGAAGTTCCACGGGGTTTGTGATTTAAGAACTCAAATTTTGGCCTGAATTGGAATTTCGGCCCAAAACAATGTTTCGATCCAAATCGGAGTTTCGCCCCAATTCGACCTTATGGCCAAAATTGATTTTTTTTAGTCCGAATCAGAGTTAAAGAGAGGTTTTGGTAGTTCCAATGCGTGAATTGAGGAATTCAAAATTATTTCTTAAAAATTATCATTGTTGTTTTCTAACGGTCCATTTAGTTTTGGGCCGAGGCCCAATTAGCCCATCGCTAGAGCTTGGTTAAATGCCCGCAAGTAGTTTGACTTTTAACCTAGTAATCTCTATCTATAAAAGGCATGATGTGTGTGTGTGTGTGCGCGCGCGTGTGTGTGTGTATGTGTGTAACGAATGCACGGCCGCAATTTTAGACGGATTTGCACCAAAATTTACATGCATATGCTCCAAATTAGCAATAAGACAAAGACCGACTTTGCATTTCCCCACTCCAATCGATAGTGGAAATAATCGATTTTTTCATGCTTCTACGGCAGTTTTCATGTAGTTTCCGGCCATATTCTACTGGCCAGATTGATAGCCTTTAGCTGGCTGCCACGAATAGGCAGGAACATTCTATTTGCCAGCGTGAGAGCCAAGAGCTGATTGACACGAATGTTAACTAGCATGCTAACATGCAAAAAAAAAATCGATAGCTGCATTCGTCACAAGTGGGAAAAATTTAATTCTGCATGGCACTTTACTCCAATTGGCTCATTCGCTTGCTTAAACTCAACGTTGATTCTGAGTCCACAGAACTGGGTTGGGCGTGAAAAAGTATTTGTTGTTAACATTCTTTTTTCATTCGGTTTTTCCAGTTACGAGCCCTTTTTTAAAGCTGATCGTTTTGTGTTCATTTTGTTTAGTTCTTTTTTCGTAACAGATTTAATGTTTAGTATAGAGCTTAGAAAAAATTCGCAGTGTGAGATAGGCAAGAAGTAAGGCATGTAGCAACATCAGCACGGCAAAGGGCACTCCTTTAATGGCAAGGAAGGGCAAAAATATTTTAAGTCAAGTGATAGCGATTGCTATATGAGTCGTACGATTTTTGAATCAAGCACAGGCAACGCTGGGCCATGCTGCTAGTTTGTATATATAGGTTCTTAATATGTTGGAATTTCTAAGATTAAGCATGCTCTTGATTATGATTATTTTATTTATTCTTTCACATTATTCTGGTGTTTTTTTGCAGCAAGTAATCGTAGATATAATAGCCTTAATTGGGCACCTTGGCTTGGTGTAATGTTTAGCAAGCTTGTCTCGCTAAAACAGTTCGATCCTCAGTGGATGTCCCATACTTTCGGCCTTGTGCCACATCTAAGCTACGCTTAGGAAATCACCCAGGCCTTGTACCACAATTCTATATGATACAGAATAAATATAATAATAGCCTTAATATGCCCGATTTTCTTAGAGGAAGCATTGTCTTTGTAATTCATGTTCAATTAGTTATTCTTTTAAGTTGTTTGTATGCACCTAGTAGTGTGAAACAAATTAGTCTTAAACTATCTGGATTTCTTAGATACGTTATTGTCATCATTATGAATATTAACTATTTTCCTCACATTTAATTTTTGTTCATTCTTAATGAGAATATTAATCTTTAAGAAATTCGGTGACTATTCCATCTAATATTCGTACGAAGAAAAACGACCAAACATATTTAGCCCATCAGAGTTGGGTAATGGTTAACTTGTCTACTCTTGGAGATCATTAATACTAAGTATTAAGCTCGAGCCTCACCGGCTGTGCCCTACAAAAATTAAATAATCCAAAAGGGATTATACATATCATAAGCTTAACCAGCAAAAGCATTGACAATAAAAATATTACAACTATGTGAGCAAATTTGTTCAAATGTGTTGGGTAGATAACGTTGCATAGTTGGTAAGGCGCTTTGACTGTATGAGAAGCATTTAAGAAAAATGATGCAAGCAATGGCTCTTTCATTATTTTTAATATTGTGACTTAACCGGCGAAGAATAGCAACCCGAGAACTGCGATAATACCGAAGAAAAATAGTAGTAAAAATTTTATTAAAAAACTCTTCGTTAACGCATTCACTGCAATTTCTTTTTTCTAATAACATACCATGATAAAAAATCTTTCGTATTAATGTTTGCCCGCTAATTTAATTACCAGGTGTATTGATTTGTGAAACATATAAAACTGTTACATTATTTCTGTTTCTTTTAGATGGTTAGAAAGTATCTATCTTTATTTCTGAGATGAAGTATTATGTACTCCATTTACATTATTTGGACTATCGTCCTCATCTTTGTTGCCATATTTATCACAATGTTTCGGCCGTTGTACGCTCCGGCATCCTTCTTCAGGTAGTTGGAATGTCGAACTGAACCCTTTATTTTGCTCGTTAGGGCAGACTGTTCTAGTTCCACGTGCCATGCCTAATGGATATCAGTTATCAGTTATCTCTGTTAATTCTCCTCTCCAAGTTCTCCAGCGACTTAACAAGGTATTGAACTCACACTTTTTGGGCCCTGTCACTGGATCTAACTAATGCCTTTACCCATAGTGTCATGTGTCCTTGAGACCATTTGTGTATGAATTTCTGGGTATTATAAACCTAATATCTTCAGAAATCAATTTTTTACCAATGCTCATATTGCACATTTTTGCTGTTATCATTGCATGTTTTACCAGAGCTCATATGGCAATTTTCATTGTTCCTGTTGCTTTTCTCAGGCACTCCTTATTACTGGTTCTCATATTGTATTCATTTCTATGCTTGGTCAGCTCAGGAGATTTTTGTGGCCTAGCATATGTACTGATTCCTTAAGTTTACGAATTTTCCGATGGTGTTCATTGTCTATGATTTTAACCTGATCCCACAGAGGGCGGTGATCTCCCTCTTCTCTCCATATGTGGTCAGTCACATCTGATCTTTCCATTCCCCATCGTGTTACAGCTTTCTGGCTTTCTTGAAGCCTTACCTTAAGTGGGCGGCCTGTCTTCTTTATATTTCTTTCCGCAGCTGCACGGGATAGTGTACACACAGTAATTAGTCATGTTCTCCTCTATGGGGGGGGTCTTACTCGGGATAGATATCTGCGAAGTGTCGTCCAGCTTTTGAAGGTTGTCCTGATGTTATATGGACCGCAGATCTTTTGTATTTTCTCTGATAGCCCCTTCACATAAGGCAGGCAGATTAGGCAGGTTAGAAATTGATCAGATGTTGATGGTGCGTTATTCTTTTAATTGCACAGATATTGATGGTCACTCATATTTAGATGGTCTGGTATTAATGATAAAGTACGGCTTTAGACAGTCAGACATGTACCTTTGTTTTAGACAGGATTACTTTGGTTCTAAAACCTGTGTTACATTAAAAATTAACGTGGAATTTCAGTGTATGTTCCATTTCCCAGATAATACGAATAAACATGTTTCTTTTTTCGTTATTACTCATTAGAAATTGTAGATAGAATTTCATCCTTTTAATCAGTTATGGGATGCATTATCTCCCGATTAGTCTTTTTACAGATTATCAACCTTTGCAGATTATTTAGAGCCAGAAAATATTTTCAGAGTGTAAGAATTATTTTAGAGATAATAATGATTTTTGTGATACAAGGTTTACTATTTAAACCATAGATGGGGGGTGAAGACGTGGGTTCATAACTTCCAAGGGTTATGTGAGCGTAAGTGAATATAACAAACCCAACGTGAATTTGAACTCCGCGTTTAACAAATCTGAGCCATCATCTATTACACCTCTAGAACATCCAAGCTTACAACACTTGGCATTCAAAAGCGGTCACCTGTCTAAGCTGGCGAAAAATATTTTCAGTGTACTCAAATGACGTTTCGTTGTTAGTACAAAACGCAAACGGTTTTATACTTGAAAGCTGATTATTATCTGGAAAGTCTAATATGAATGACTTTCAAAATGAGAAAAATCTTTCTTATTCTGACTTAAACAGTAATAACTTTTATATATTTGAAAAATAAAACTACTGAAAAAGTTTTACAAAAAAAAATATGGAATCCGAATAAGTTCATAAGTATTTTTAAAACAGTCTGATTTATAGTCAAGGTGGTTCGCGCATTGATAAAATATTTCAAATCTACTAGCAAGTCATTAAAACCTGTTTTAATATACTGCGGGAGAAAAAAATTCAGTCGACATTTACTAAATGCGACGCTAAATCTAATATTCAGCACAATTAGTGAAACATTACAATTTTTTTCTTTCAGTTTTTCTAACTCGAATATGATCTCAAATAGAGGGAACTAAAAAAAAAAAAATTCAAAAGAAAATATTTCAGACCAAAGTTTTCCTAACTGGCGCGACGACACTTGTAATTAATTAGCCGTTCTTTCTTTAATTATTAACCCAATTTTTCATTGAATAATTTTTTATATGGATTTTGAATTATATATTTATCTTGGCTAGCAAAACTTAAGCAATTTGTTGAAAACTATAATATTTAAAAAAATGTCATTTGTCAAAGTGAAAGTTTGGAAAAAATACTGTTTTCGAGGCGAAGAGTGATATTTTGGTTTGTTTTTTTTACGGCTTATCAATATTTTGCAGGTTGTTTAAAGTCTGATAATATAGGGTGACCTCAAAAAACGGGAATTTTTTAAGTGCGTATTGCCAGACATGAGCAAGTGGCAACACTGCGAGACAGTGACCTTGAGCAAGTAAACATTTCGCCATTTTAGTAACGAGAATGAAATTCACAGTATCCCAGCTGAGATGTTGCAGCAGTCAATGAGGAATCTCAACAGCAGATTTCAAGAATGCATTCGTACAGGAGGACGCCATCTACAGGACGAAATTTAAAAAAAAAGAGAATTCCATCATTGTTTCTTAAATGGCATGTTTTAAGGTTTCAATTACTAGGAATTAAATATTTTTCTTCCGTATTTTTAGGTCACCGTATATTTTAGATTGTAGAATTTCTTGGAGAAAATAATGATTTACTAATACAAGTCCTACTGATTAAACTGCAGGGAGAAGGGTGGATTGATAACATCGCAAGTTTTTTACGGGTAAGTGAATATAAAGATCCCGTCTTGAACTGGAACTCGACTTTACGAGTTGTACTCTATTATGTCACTCGCACATGCAAGTTTAAACCCCCAAGCAATCACTCATCTCGGTACTGACCAGAATCGACATTACTTAACTTCGGCGATCGGTCGAGAACTGGTGTTTGAACGTAATATAACAGTAAGGGCGTTAGAGGCGACAAAATGCATTTTTTTTCTTTATAAAAATACACTTTTGCATAGCAGAAAAAATTCGGAATTATTTTATTGCCTCGTATGGAATAAAATGTCTCTAAAATATTATTTGGATATGTTTCCCTGATTCAGCACCTGATTTTCCAATGAACTGTTTTTTTTTAATGTTTAAATTTGCTTCCGATGAGGGAGTTGTTTGCAAATTGCCTGGTTGATTTCTTTGTGATCTGATAAACCACCAGTTATGATCTGTGTAGAAAACTCTTCTAACAGAAGATAAATAACAGATACGTTGATCATATTAAGAAAAAAAAAGTTTGCTAAACCCTTCATTAATATTAATCCAATACGCCAATTTGATGTACAGGGTGGTCCAAAAGTCTTGTTACCCATTACCAAAAAGGATAATGAGAACAATAGAAGAACAAGTAATACAAAGCACTTGTACTGCATTCGGCTTATTAAATCTAATTGACGCTGTCACCCATCGAGGAGGTTTGTATGAACACCGTTTTTATGGCACAAAATGATGCGGCGCCATCTCCTGTATGATATTTTATGAAGCTGTGCTTTTTGTTGCTTGTTGCAAAGGCTCTCCGAACGGCTTCCTTCAACTGATCAGTATTCTGGTATCATTCATGTGAAACTCTCTTGATAATACTCCACAAAGCGTTGAATTAGAAAATTATAGTGACAAGACTTTCGGACCACCCAGTAGATATCAAATGATCTTGGACTAAATATTATTTTATATGCATTTTGAGTTATATATTTAGCTTGTCTATAGTAAAATTTAAGCAATTTTTTGAAAACTATATTTTAAAAATGCCATTCGTCAAAATAAATGTTTGGAAAAAATACAGTGTAACTCGGATATAAGAGAGTTGTCGGGACCTGATAAGACGTCTCTTATATCCGGGTTTCTCTTATATCCGGGTTTGGTCTATTTTGTTTAGGTAAGTATGGCTCTAATTTGGGACCAGACAATCTATCTTATATCCGGGTTTCTCTTATATCCGGGTCTCTTATATACGGGTTACACTGTACTGTTTCCGCGGGAAAAAGTGCTATTTTGGTTTGTATTTTTACGACTTATTAATCTTTCTCAGGTTGTTTAACGCCTGAATATATTTTAGATTGTAGAATTTCTTCGAGATAATAATGATTTACTAAAACAACTCCTACTAATTAAACTATTAGTAGTAATAGAGAAATACAAATCACATGTACTGAATTTGAGGGGGAGAAATGAAAAGAATAGAAGGACAAATGCTATTAGCTGTTCCTTCTTTGGATTATTTTTTAACCTATTCTAAAATAGATCAGTCTGATTCACGCATTGATAAAATATTTCAAATCTACTAGCAAGTCATTAAAACCTGTTTTAATATACTGAAGGAATAAAATAAAAACCAGTCGTCATTTACTAGTAATGAGAACAATAGAAGAACAAGTAATACTGAAATACAAAGCACTTGTACTGTACTTGTACTGCATTCGGTTTCTTCAATTTCATTGTCGCTGTCACACATCGCAGGGGTCTGTATGAATGCCATCATATTTATCAACCATTCGCAGACTGTTTAAAGCCTGAACATATTTTAGATTGTAGAATTTTTTCGTAGATAATAATGATTTACTAATACAAGTCCTAATTAAACTATTAGTAGTAATACAGCAATACAAAGCACATTGCTTCATCCACCGCAAGGAAAGTTGGTTCCTTGCGCCGAACCAGGAAATTTTTCTCCCCGGAATCGATCCTTCAAATCTACAAATCAACCATTCGCCCTTGCATGGAGTATTGCTGCCATATATGGTCTGGAGCCCCTTCTGTTTGCCTCGGGGTTCTTGATAAGATCCAGAGACGGATATGCAATGTAATTGGCCCTGATCTGCCATCTCGTCCGCAGTCGCTCTCTCACAGACGCGCCGTCGCCTCTCTGTTTTTTTTTTACAAATACTTTCACGGTAATTGCTCCGATGAGCTGCTTTCGCTGGTTCCCAAACTCCATGAATTCAAGCGTCCTACGAGGCTAGCATCCCGCTCTCACCCTTTCACTGTTGAAACTGTTACATTAAACCGTCTCTTCTACTCCAATAGCTTAATATCTCGCACCACTTGCCTGTGGAACTCCCTTCCTTATTTCTGTTTCCCTGACAACTATAATCTCCAACTATTCAAATGTCAATCGACATCTCCAGTTGCCTTGATCTATCCACTATCCTTCTCCTCATCCTTTCCTCTATCACTCCTATCTGCTCTCGCTCCAAATCTTCTGTAACCCCTTGCGTGCTAGTGGCTTTGGGTGAAATGCATAAAAAAATGTGTTGGTCCGAAAGTCTTGTCACCTACTAAAAAAAAAACCTGGTTGCATTAGGGACGGTATCTGGCTGGAACAATGAGTGACGGAATTTCCATCATAGATAATACAGTGGAAATTCGCAGTCGAGTCACAAATCTTATAGTTATGGGGTTATTACAGATGCATACCGAGTAAGTCTTCTCGCTAGATAAATTATAAATTGTTAATGAGTTCGATCCTCAAACGTCGCTTCATAGTTTCGCCTTTTGCCACATGTATCCTACGATTATTTAATCGCTGTGTGTATTAAGCTTTGAAATAAATTTCCTTGTTTCAACAATCGGCAATTTTAAAGCAAAGTCCGGCCATGCGTTCTACAGAAGGCAAATCATCACAGCCTCTTTATATTCCATTGGTAAGAAAGTTCCTTTCGGAGAGTTTGTTTTTTACCGAAGAGCTGCTGCTGTGTGGAACAGACTCCCGATCGGATGCTTCCCCAACCACTATAATGTATACATTACCAAAATGTACAATTGTTACGTCCACAAGAAACAACCTTACTCGATAACACTCCATAGTGAGAGGCTCTTATGCGTTGTATTGCGTAAACAATAGGGTAAAAATATTTGTAAAATAGTAAAATATATCCTAATATCTAATAAATATATTAAAAATATAGTGGAAGCGTAGAAGGTTTTTAGCTAAGTACATGAAATAAGGGTTCGAGTAAAGGTCTTTATAAACGAAAAAATATTTACGAAAGGTAATATTTTGTGATCCGTTTCTTATATTAATTTGATTTTTCAATTGACGTTAAATATGCTGACAATATTACAATAATTTCACAAATATTTGTCAAATTGAAACCTAAAAAGAACTTGAATATTCTTGCAAACAATGGGGACTGGGAGAAAATTCAACCAAATTCAAACTAATGATAATAATCCCGATAGACGGTGCATACGTTGAAAATTTTGACTTTCAAGGATCTATCGTCCCAGCTACATCTGATGATATAAAGCAATGAATAGGAATTGCTATAACTTCTTTTGGAAGATACACTGGAAAGATCGGGGAGAGAAGATACATCCCATTCTACTGCAAAACTAAACTCTGCGAGGCACTGGTAATCCCTATAGCAATTTATGCCTCTGAGAAAGCGACAAACGCTCTCTGACACCATAAGTAATTGTTTCAGAGCAGCGACTGGAAAAAGATATCAAAGACAGAATGAAAAATGACTGGCCGAAGAAAAAATGCTAAATGTGAATACCTGTATATTTACCTTGATTAGAAGAAGAATGCTAAATTGGTTGGGCCATGTGACCAGAAGAGAACAACAATGCTTTCTTTATAAATCCGACAAAACAATTTCCTTTGCAACAAACTATGTAAGAGACAATGTAAAAGATAAGAGGATCAGATCAGAGGGGACACTGCAATGTCACTCCTAATATATGACTGTATTCCTTTAGAAAGAAAGAAATGGTAAATTTTTGTGGACAACAAATGCATAAGATTATCGTTTGGATTATGCGACTTGGGCAGATAAGATTTTGTAAATGTATTTTTCGTTGAAACAAGGTGTGAGTTTAAAGAACTTTTGATTCATATTCAGCGGTTGAAAGTCTAAGTACTCAGTAGACATTTCCTAACCGACAGTTGAATGTCTAAGCACTCAGCAGACATTGATTTGCCGCCAATTGAATGTCTAATCACTCAGTGGATATTTCCTAACCCCCAGTTGAATGTCTAATCACTCAGTAGAATTTTCCTAGTCGCCAGTTGAATGTCTATCGACTCAGCAGATATCGATTTGCCGCCACTGGAATGTTTAACCACTCAGGTGACATTTCCTAACCGACAGCTTAATGACTACCCACTTAGTAGACATTTGACAGCTGCCAGTTGAATGTCTAACCACTCAGTAGAATTTTCCTAGTCGCCAGTTGAATGTCTAATCACTCAGTAGAATTTTCCTAGCGGCCAGTTGAATGTCAAATCACTCAGTAGAATTTTCCTAGTCGCCAGTTGAATGTCTATCGACTCAGCAGATATCGATTTGCCGCCAGTGGAATGTTTAATCACTCAGTAGACATTTCCTTACTGCCAATTGAATGTCTAACGGCTCATTGGATATTTTTTATCCTCCAGTTGAATGTCTACCCACTCAGTAGACATTTATTTTTCCGCCTGTTCAATGTCTAACCACTCAGTAGATTTTTCCTAACCGCCAGCTGAATATCTGACAACTCAGCAGACATTTACCATGCATAGTTCATTCAAATAATATAAAATGTGACAAAAATTATCTCAAGGAAATTTCCACTTCTTTTAACTTTTAAGAGATGACAAAGATGATAAAAGTTTGGGAGAATGTTAAATTGAAAATTTGAAATTAGTTCTTGTTCATGTTCTTTCCGTAAACTGGTTTTCTTTAAGAGAATAAAACGATTTTTAAGTAAACAAAGAAAAAATAATTTTTTTCAGTGGGATAAATTTAATAAAGAGAAAAATTGCGGCTTATAAGCAAAATGACGTTAGCAAATATTTAAGCGCATGCCCAACAAATTGATGTTAGTCATGTCGGAATCCAGCGTATCATCATGAGGAAAAAGAATAAACGGATTAAAAGGTAGCTAACTTCCGAGTGAAATCAAATCAGTAACGATGCAGATCTCAAAGATATAGAAAATGCATGAATAAATGCGTGCAGCTTGGTGAGATGAGAAAAAAAAGTGAAGCTTATAACAGAAAAAAGTGTCCGCAAGGGAGGTAACTTAGTTAACAATCTGGAAAATCTATTTGTTAGCCTTCTTCCGACTGTAACTGAATTAACATGAATGGATTACAATAAACACTGCCCTTGATTTCGTACACACAGCCTTTTATACCTGCTTACAGGAAACAACATTGTCATTAACATCCACATATGCCAGGTTCTGACCCACGTTTAATTCTCTATGTGTATCGTGTTTTTTTTTAATATCAATAAGTGCTAAAAAAAAATACTGTCCTTTTGTTGCTATTTCCAGAAAACCAACAAGAAATAAGGTCTATTAAAAAAAATTAATTAAATTACAAGGGTAGATGAAAAATTATCCTTCGGTTTGTCACACACTACGTTCTGCTCATGCGTGGTTATAGTTGATATTGTTGTGGTCACGTGGTCGAAGTTTGAGCCTGATTGCGCCAGTTTCCTTGTGGCTCTTACAGTGTAAACATGGGAAGTCTGCACGAAGAAGGAACAATGAGCAATTAATCTACAGAAAACATGCGACCTCATCGATGTTAACCCGCCGCCGGTTCAATATGACCATTTCTCGACCTTACAGTGGTGGAGGTTGATGGGCGTGGCTGCTCCCTCTTTCGAGTGTCACGCTTGTCCGGCCACTTTTCCACTTATCGTTCCACTCAGAAACACTTCTACGCGGCAGTGCACTGTCGCCGTACTGTGTTAAAAGTCTCCGATGAATTTCAGACCCCTGACACACCTTCCGACCAGAGAAATCAGATCACTGATCTTTGGTAACAAAGAAAAGAATACTGAGATCTTACGTGACAACTGTCCTTCTTTACGGCAGCGAATGTCGGACGATTTCCTCAAAGATGAAGAAGAGACTCGAGGCGATGGAGACTTAGTTCTACAGAAGGCTGGTAAAGATATCATGGACCGAACGTGTGAGCAACGATGAGGTCTTAGAGAGGATGCAAACAAGGAGGAGGCTTATAATCAATTTGAAGTTCCTGGGATACATATTGAGGAAGGGGGCCAGGAGAATCTGATACTCACGGGTCGAATAGAGGGAAAGAGAGACATGGGAAAACACCGTACGACATACCTGGCAGGTGGATGACAAAACGTGGCCTGCGGGTGGAAGCGGAGGGAAGGAACTTGTTGAGAGCTGCATGGAATAGAGGGAGGTGGAGAGCCATGATCGCCTACGTCCTGAAAGGACACGGCACATCAAAAGAAAGAAAATATCTTTGTTGCAGATAGCTAGCGAAGCGGGCATGTTTACATTGTAACAGCAACAAGAAAACTGGATCAAGGTCAAACTTTGATCACGTGATCATAATAGTACCAAATATAAGTGCGCATGTGCAGAAGGCAGTGTGACAAACCTGAAGACATGTTATGGCCAAAGTACGGATAATTGTAGGATTTTACTCAGCCGAGTTATTAGAACAGTGATGCATTTTTATAATAATTAATTTTCAACTATGGGACCAGGGATTGGATCTTAGCATGGTCAATTTGCTAAAGAGATGGTTTTCTGATAAAATCAGCCTGGAGATATGATTTCAGTGTATAAAATAATTGGTAAGTGCCTGAAAACCATACTAAGACTTGTGACTGAAATTAGGTAGAGAAAACTTAGGAAATATTCAATAGCTGAGCTAGCCGGCAATCAGAAGTCAGCATGACCGAGGGTTTGAACGCAATGGCATTGTTGCAGTACTGATCACGCCAGATTCTGCGTTATCTCCCAGAAACTGTGATATTTACAGCATAGTTACAGTCTAAAGACTCTGAAGTTATTGAAAAACACGTAGATGAGCAGGCATCTGCAAAGGGATTAACCAGCCATCCTAGTAGACAAACAGTTACTAGGTAGTGGTAAGCATGACGGGTATTTCAGATTGTTAAACTTTGCCCTTTTTATATATATGGCATCGAATGGAGTTTAAAAATATCGACGCGGGTGGCAAATTGTCATCGATATTTCAAATAATACAAACTAAATATAAAATACTGCTCATCTCACTGATAAATGTAATGGCGAATGAGAACTGTAGATTCACTCACTAAGCTTGTACACTTAGGAACTGCAATGTTCCTAGTTGAGGAGTATTCATACTATAAGTGTTTCTTTGAATTTAAATATCAAGACACTGATTCTAAACTAAGCTTGTAAATAGACAGAAAATCCGGTGCTTTGCGGCAGCAACCTTAATTCAAAAACGACACCAGATTATTTTTCAATAAGGTTTGTATATATTAAGTTGATGCATAAATAATTTCTGTTTTTGATTGACCTTTATTCTTAAAAAACAGAAAACAAAACTAAAGTTCACCTAAATCTTATTCACTTATATAGTAAGTATAGTATGGAATTACTCAAAGCCTTCTTTTACTTTCTGATTCTGGGTACAGGCTGAGTATCGTTTATCCGAAATTTCCAATTCCGGAACCTCCAAATCCGAAAGTTTTTCAGGTGTCGCAAATGGAAAATTTCAGAAAGCACCATGGCTATCCGTATCATAATTATTACATTAAAATTCCAACGTTTTCCAGTTTTCATTACATTTAACTGTAATCAATGTGTTTCTATTTGTTATGAAAACACTACCATTAGATATTGTAACATTTTAATCAAAATACTGCATCGCTGGTAGAGACTGACAGCTTACAAAATTTTCTTTCTCACACCCAGTGATGTCATTGATTATGTACTCTCTCTCTCCCTCTCTCTCTTCAGTTTCTTACACCTGATGTATGAGTAATGTTTGCCGTTCCATTTATATATATATTTTTGTAATTAGTGATCATGTTTTTTATGTATACGTACAGAAAATAAGGAATATTATTCTTACGTTAAAAAATCCGTGTGAGCATTACATGACAAACGTCATTACCTGTAAGTGTATCTACACAAAATTGATTAAATTTTATATTAACTACATTCAGGTTATATATATATATATATATATATATATATATATATATATACACACACACACACACACATATATATATATGTATGTTGTTCTCTCTCCATCTCTCTCTCTCTCTCTCTATATATATATATATATATATATATATATATATTAACATTTATTCGAAAATTATAACGTGAAAATGTTACAAAATCACTACAAAATTAGTCATTTTGTTTCAACACTTCTGGTGTCTTATCAAGTGATGGTGTTGAATCTAGAAACTAGATTCTACATCCCTCACTTGATAAGACACCAGATGTGTTGAAACAAAATGGCTATTTTTGTAGTGATTTTGTAACATTTTTATGCTATAATTTTCGAATAAATAATTATATTTGCTCTACTCTGTATTGAGCACTCTTTTAAGAATAGTATTTGTTGGTTATTGGAATTTATTCCGTATACACCAATCATATACTTATATATATATATATATATATATATATATATAACTATATACAGGGTATATGTACAGGGTGCGATCCATGGATTGTTGTGAAAAAATTAAAAAAATTAACGATGATATCTCATTTTAAGAGATATATTTACCAAAATTACACAAAATTATCTTGCAATATTAAAGAGTACATTTATTCAGTAAAATCTCAGTTGGTTTCAACCAGGGCCTGTAGACTACGTAGGAATCTCCTGCATCTCTTCTGGACGCTCTCCTTCTTTAAGTTGGTGAAAGCTGCCATAATCCTTCCTTGTTCATTTTTGGTGTTACAAGGAATGTTTTTGACTCTCGCTCAACTGCGCCCCACACATAATAATCAACGCGGTTGGAGTCGCAAGTCCAGATGTAAGGGGTGATGCAGTCACGGATAATTGTCTGACCACCATGACTGGGTTGTCCTGCTTGTATGACATGGTGCAGTTTCATGTTGCTAGGTATAGTTTCTTCCAGCAGTCACCCTCTTGACCTAGGGCAACACTACTTCCTTAAGGTACTTGATGTACGTCTCCGTGTTGAGTCTGAAAACCTGTGGAAAGATGATTGGAGGAACAACTTTGGCACTACTCCAAATACCTTCTTAATCACCATTAGACTCATCCGACTCTTTCCGAATACTCTGCCGTGTCCAAACTCTCTGTTCGTTTTAGGGCACCGGTGCGAATGCTAAACGGTACAGCATGCCGTTTCCAAATTCCTGGTGCTATGTATTGTGTCACTGTGCTCTTTTTCTCACAGATTGGTGCCCATCTAACCCTACTATACTGTGCAGTCGATGAAATAAAAAACAAACAACGCGCATGCGCGAAATTTAAAATATAACATGATGACAATTTACCCATCGCATCCTGTGTTAAGAAATGTAACGGGATATCGTGTTTATGTTTGGGTTCAATTCTCAAGCAGTCCCATTTTATAGATGCTATGTATAAATTAAATAGCCTGTATTCAAAAATCCGAAAAAAATCTGAAGGCCGAAGCACTTCCGGTTTCAAGAATTTCGGATACAGCATTCTGAACCTCTATAATTGTCCATTTATGTTTCCATAATGCTTAAAGCTTTTCCGCTGATTACGCGCTGCGTATGCGACGCCGATAACAATGAAATACATGTTTTTGAAGGAAGGACCAAATTAATGAAAAATAAACCCACCCTTGTTGTATATTGCAGAGAAAAGCGAGCCCGTTTAGACAACGCGAAGGGCAAAAGATTATAAGTGTTATCTCAGTATGGATGTTCATACTTGTAAAATCTTCATTTGCCAACAATAATACCGATACTGGCATCAGGCTCCTAATCAGCCCACTACAAAAATACACATGACCAAAAACATAGACACGTGGGTAAACAAACACACTTTGTTCAGTCAAGAAGCTTTATGTTTGGTCATTTGATAAGATTTTCAAAAGTTATTTGAGATGAAAACTATTTATCAGTATTTCAATCGTAATATGAAATGCAGGCGATGTAATGCTTATCAAGCTTGTCTCGCTAGAACAATTACGACTGAGTAGAGAGTTCGATGATCACTGACTGCTTTCGGCCTTGTGTCGCATCTAAGCTGCGTTTGGAAAATCAGTTTAATTTTCGAGCGACCGTGATTTCATTCTATCTCAGTCTGTTCATTATCTGTCTATCTCTCTCATAAATATATATGTTAACGTCCACATATATACACAGTCATCATATATATATATATATATATATATATATATATATACGTATAGACTGAGAGAGATCACAAATTGCTGTTAAATCGTTAATACAAATCACTCTAATAAAAATAATGCAATGGATATTAGACGTATATATATATATATATATATATATATATATATATATATATATATATATATATATATATATATATATATATATATATTGTGTATTTAGGCAGCAATCCTTCTTTCAAGCACATTTCATTAAAAACGACTGACAAGGTGCTTTTATTTAGTTTTTTATATAATTTCTCGTGCAATCTAATAAAGGTTTTCTTTTCAGAGGATAAATTATACAAAAATTGTCCGAATGTTCTTTTCCGAGCGCTTTCGGCTATACTTTTAGCCATTATCAAGGATTATATTTCAACTGTTAGAATTAGAAATAGTTTGTGTGTGTTTTATAAAGTGATTCATTTTTTTGTTTCAAAACACGGTCAAGATATTGACCGTGTTTTGAAACAAAAAAATGAATCACTTTATAAAACACACACAAACTATTTCTAATTCTAACAGTTGAAATATAATCCTTGATAATGGCTAAAAGTATAGCCGAAAGCGCTCGGAAAAGAACATTCGGACAATTTTTGTATAATTTATCCTCTGAAAAGAAAACCTTTATTAGATTGCACGAGAAATTATATAAAAAACTAAATAAAAGCACCTTGTCAGTCGTTTTTAATGAAATATATATATATATATATATATATATATATATACTAGATACCCAGCTGGATAGTTAAGTAATTAAGTTGCCCGCTAAATTTCTCTCTCTCTCTCTCCTTCTCTTACTCTCTCTTTTTCTCTCACGATCTCTCTATATACAGTGTAACCCGCATATAAGAGACCCTGATATAAGAGAAACCCGGATATAAGAGAGAGTTTATCTGGTCCCAAATTAGAGCCATACTTACCTAAACAAAATAGACCAAACACGAATATAAGAGAAACCCGGATATACGAGACTTTTTCTCCGGTCCCGACAACTCTCTTATATCCGGGTTACACTGTAGATAGATATCTTTATCTCGATCTGTTCATTATCTAATCTATCTCAGTCTATACGCATATATATATATATATATCTTACTAGATACCCAGCTGTATAGTTAAGTAATTAAATAGTTCGCTAAATTTCTCTCTCTCTCTCTGTCTTACTCTCTCTTTTTCTCTCACGATCTCTCTACATAGATAGCTATCTTTATCTCGATCTGTTCATGATCTAATTGTCTATCTGTCTGTCTCTCTCATAAATATATATGTTCACGTTCACATATATACACAGAGAATGTCGTCTAATATCCATTGCATCTTTTTATTTTTTTGTGATTTTTATTTTACGGTTTATCAACCCTTTGTGATTTACTTTATGCCAAAACGGATTTTTGGGATTGTAAGAATAATGCTTTCTATTTTTTAGCCAGTAAATATGGTTATGAACATTTACTTGGAGGAAATGGCAATGATTTATCCAAATACATTTCCTATTATTTAACCCGGAGCTTGGGGGGAAATGAGGGATTAATACCTTTCCCAAATAAGTGAATGTAACAAACATGACAGTAAACGGAACTCGTTTCTGGGATCCGCTATCCATTACAACTCCTGCACAACCACATGTCCGCTGCAGGCGCACACGTAATGCATGAACACATATTTAGGGGGATCCAAAATCATGTATACAGTAATGCAAAACAAACGTTGCGCCCAAAATCTATTGCATTGATTATAAAAAACATATCAATAGTAAACCTCAATCTCTCAACTATTCAAACTGTTTGCCTCCGTCATTCACACACACTATTTTTTTTTCTGCAAAGAATTTCTTACATTATTCGGATTATTGCCCTCATATTTGTTGCCATATTTATCACAACGTTTCGGCCGTTGTACGCTCCGGCTTTCTTCAGGTGGATGGAATGTCGAACTGAAACCCTATATTTCGCTCGCTGGTGTAGACTGTTCTAGCATATAAATGAATACAATATGGGAATCAGCAATAAGGAATGCCAAAGAAAAGCAATAATAACAACGAAAATTGCAATATGAGCTCCGGTAAAAATCATTGTTGATAACAGCAAAAATTGCAGTCTGAGCACTGGTGAAAAACTGCTTCCTATTTTTTGCTGTTCTAATGTACTTTTGATCTTCTACCATCCACTTTTGATGTTCTGCCATCCATTTTTGATGTTCAGCCATCCAGTCGCACAAACACAAACGGTAAAAATCATAATTGATAACAGCAAAAATTGCAGTATGAGCACTGGTGAAAAATGTTTGCTGAAGACATTAAGTTTATAAGTCCCAGAAATTCATATACAGATATCCTTAAGGATACATGGCACAGTGGATAAATGCGTTGGTTAGATCCAGTGACAGTTGTGAGTTCAATACCTGGTTAAGGCAGGGGAGAAGTTAGAGAGGTGAATTAACGGGTGATAACTGATAACTTGGAAATAAATGGTTCATTTCAACATTCCAACTACCAAAGAATGCCGGAGCATATAACGACCGAAACGTTGTGATAAATAGTCCGAATAATGTAAGTAGTGTACATAATACCTCATCTCAGAAATATAGACAGATTATTTATTAAAAAATAAAAAATGATATAAAATGCTTTAAAATAAAAACATTAAAAAGGTTTTTAATGAATAATATGTATTCTCGCATTAAATGAACCACTATTGTAATACTATTATAGTACTTGCTGTATTCCTACTTATGGACCCCCAGCATATAAACGCCTGTATGAGAATTATGAATAAGCCTCTTTCAGTCCATATGGCATTGATCTACAAGCGGAGCTATATAATGACAGAAATAAAAACAACGCTTATTTCCTTGCCAAAATTCACTTGTCGTGTACATGTGCATCAACATTTTCCACCATATCGTGTCGCTTGATCGAATTAACATGCCCGACCTGTCACAGTAGATATCACTTCCGGTGGTCTAAATCGATTTTCTAGCGTTGATCACAGCTGACCTATTTCACCTTATGAAAAAGGCGGGAATTATGGGTGAAGGTTCGGCTCGGATATTCAAGCCCGGTTATTGCGGAAAGGAAGAAGGGTTACTAAACCGTGTATATTCATGCATAAGTCGATGTTTATAAAACGAAACTTTAAAGCAGATACTCTTAGCGTTGATCATTTTTCTTCTTATATGAGCTAACCCCTTTCTGGACGTGTGTGATCATGAGCACCGGTGAAAAATGTTTGCTGAAGACATTAAGTTTATAAGTCCCAGAAATTCATATACAGATATCCTTAAGGACACATGGCACAGTGGATAAATTCGTTGGTTAGATCTAGTGACAGTTGTGAGTTCAATACCTGGTTATGGCAGTGAAGAAATTGGACAGGTGGTTGGAATGTCGAACTGAACTCTTTATTTCGCTCGCTGGTGTAGACTGTTCTAGCATATAAATGAATAAAAATATGGGAACCAGCAATAAGGAATGCCAAAGAAAAGCAATAATAACAACGAAAATTGCAATATGAGCTCCGGTAAAAATCATTGTTGATAACAGCAAAAATTGCAGTATCAGCACTGGTGAAAAACTGCTTCCTATTTTTTGGTGCTCTAATGTACTTTTGATCTTCTACCATCCATTTTTGATGTTCTGTCACCCAGTCGCAAAAACACGTTAAGTAGGTTTTATCCTGCTTATCTCCTATATGCCGTGTCTTTTCAGGGCATTGGTGATCATGCCTCTCCACAAATGTCTCTCCTTTGTAGATCTTAATAAATTTGATCTTTTTACCATGTCTCTCCAACAGTGCTCCTCCATCCATTCACTCAATCCCGCCTTGATAGGTGAGGTATTGCTTCCCACTGCCTCTTTTACCTTCAATCTGTCCTGTGAGTATCAAATTTTCCAAACACCCTTTCCTCATTATGTGGCCAAGAAATTTCAGCTATCTCTTCCTGATGTTAAGTATAGATGTCCTTTTTGTTGCCATTGTCTCTAGAATATCCTAGTTGTTCACATGTTCAGTCCATGGTATTCTCAGCATCCTTCTTGAGAAGCACATTTCTATAGCTTCAAGTCTTTACTTCATCTGTGAGAAGCTGGTGAAGCATTCAATGTCATATAGGAGGACAGATATTAAATAACAGTTCATTATTTTTTTCTTTGTTACTAACGATATTTTCCTGTATCTTAGTACATTGCTTAGCTTCTGGAAAGCAACTTTCCTAATCTAATGCGTCTTCGGATTTCTATGTCGCACTTTCGGTCCTCTCTTAAAGTCTTTCCCAGACATCTAAATTGTTTTACCTGTTTCTCCATTTGATAATTTGCAATTTGGGGGAGGGTGTCTCCATGAATTCAGACTTCTTGTAATGGATGTTTAGTTCTTTCAACTCGCTTCTCTCCACTACATTCTATAGACGGCAGCAAGGCCTCTGATCTGGAGATTTTGAGGAGCGTGGAACCACCTCTTAATTACTGTTGTTCTCAGATACACCATGACCCGGGGTGGTATCACATGTTAGGGTCCCAGCTAGGGGCAAATAGTTAACCACCAAGCTGGGATCAAAACCCTATGTAAGTCTAGAATATATATTTTATATTGTGCCAGCATTAAATTTTAATACTTAAAAAATTACCAGATATACCAAAAAAAAAAAAGCATCCAATGCTGGAAATCACTTTAATCGTGTACGCAACAAATTTTTGAAAAAAAATTATTACCAGCAATACATTTTTGAAAAGAATATTGCTAGCAATACATTTCTGGAAACAAGAAAATATTACCATCAATAAAAATATTGTCGGTATTAAATAACTCATTGAGATTGATGTGCCGTCAAACAAACCAAACCAAACCAAAACATTCTGTAGAAGTTATTCTAGTTTCATTTATGTAACTGCTATCAACACCGTGTCATCTGCATATCTTATATTGTTAAGATAGTAGCCGTCTATAATTAATCATGGTAGGACTTCGAATTCTCCCAGAATTGCCTCGCTGTATCGATCGAAAAGGTCTCGTGAGAAGACGTACTCTTGTCTTACACACTTTTTATATTTTTTGTATATGTACTGAACTTGTTTTCTATCCGTATCTAGACAATTTGCTACTCTAAATTGTTTTAATATCCTTCACATATATGTCAACGTTATCTAACAGTTCACTCAGTTCTTTAATCTAAAAATATTTTCTGGCTTTAAATAGCAAAGAAATGGGTGATAAACCGTCGAAAATGATTCAATCATATAAATATGTATTGTTGTTATTGATATTATTCTGATCGTATGCCTTATTAGTGTTAAATTCTCAAAGCCTACTTTCCTCCATAAATTTACGATGCCGCTTTCTGAATGTAAGCGTCCGTTCATTTGTGGTTTTTATTTTATTTTATCTTCATCGTTGCTCTCTCTTCATTCTCAGCATCCTTCTGTGGAACGGCATCTAGGTCATCTCAAGTTTCATACCCATTCGCGAGGAGATTGATCAATATGCACTGTTATATAGGTAATTAGATAGTACATAACAATACAGCACTATATTGTTAGCTTTTTTTCTAAATATATTTTCCTGTTTTATATTACTTTGCTTAGTTTCCGAAAACCATATTTCGCTATTCCTATGCTACATTGATAATACAAAGGTAGTTACATTTCTTCACCAGATTCGACGTCACCAGTGATAGTTTACACTTTAAGTTGTCCTTTTTGCTGACAAACATGTATTCTGTTTTCTTACAATTGATATTCATATTGTTTGGTTATTTCTTTAGTACCTTGTCTGTGAGTTCTTTCATCTTTCTTTTTGCATCTGCCAGCAATACAATGCTATTAGTTTATCTTATGTTTTTTTAATATTGTATTCACCGATAATAAGATGTTTTAGTTATCTTAGTATCATGTTGCTGTATTGGTCAAATAAATCCAATGAGAAAGCACTCATTGTTTTTCTCCATTTTAAATTCATTGTTTTGGAAGGGATTTTAGCGATGTACACGGATTTTTATGTGACATTCATGTTTTTTGTTTTATTTTCTTAAAGAGTCAAATTAATAAAAACTGACACAAACTGCAAAAAGTCTTCCCCTCCGAAAAGAAACGAACCTATAATTATTGTTCTTCCATGAAAATCGTTTTTATAGGCGAAACGTGCGTTCACCAATTCGGCTACAGCGATCGCGTCTTTGAACTATTAATAATGATATTCCAAGCATAGCTCAGATGTGGCCGAAAGTATGGGACACTCAGTGAGGATCGAACTCACTACTCAGTCGTAATTGTTCTAGCGAGACAAGCTTGCTAACCATTACACCGCCTCATGGTGCCCTCGTGATATTCCAAGGATAGCTTAGATGTGGCACAAGGCCGAAAGTATGGGACAACCAGTGAGGATGGAGCTCACTACTCAGTCGTAATTGTTCTAGCGAGACAAGCTTGCTAACCTTTACACCGCCCCGGGCTGCCCTTGAATTTTTAATCAACGGATTTGCCTGATTATCACTTAAACGTTATTTTTAGTGGATACCCATATTTTTGAAGACGCTTTGTTTCTTTTTTGTTTTGTTTTTTTCAAGGTGTATATTTATAACTGTCTACCGACCTGAATATTCGAGAACTTATTAAATATTCGATAAATCTTATTGAACAAAAACATGAACCCTCCGGCAGAATACAAACCTGCGTCCACCTTGGTAGGTTTTGTTTTGTTTTGTCAAAAATCTATTTCTGGTAATATTTTTTACCTCAAAAATGTATACCTGGTAATATTATTTTTAAAAATGCATTGCTGGTAATTTTTTTTTCAAAAACGTATTGCTGGTAATATTTTTTTTTCAAATATCTATTGCTGGTAATAGTTTTCTGTTCTACAAAAAATTATTTTAGGTAATAATTATTTACAAAGTATTTCTGGTATGAAAACCTATTATTACACTTTCATAATGCTTTTTACCCCAGTTTCGGAGTTCACTATTTACCCATAGCTGGGATTCTAACAGGGGCTACCACCCCTGGTCAGGGTGGACCTGGGATACCAGCAATTAAGAGGTGGTTCCGCGCTCCTCAAAAACCTCCTGATCAGAGGCCTTGCGATTGGACGTAGTTTATCGTCTTACCCAGGACGCTCCTCCTTCGTAGGAGGAACCATCGTTAGATCCGTCGTGTTTATACCGACCCAGTCACCCAGTATATTTGTCTTTAATAAGAGTTCTTTTTTATCTGTCTATATTTCTGAGATGAGGTATTATGTACATTATTTACATTATTCGGACTATTGTCCTCATCTTTGTCGCCATATTTATTACGTTTCGGCCAGGTGGTTGGAATGTCAAACTGAACCCTTTATTTCGCTCACTGGGGTATACTGTTCTAGTTCCACTCACACTCTTTGTGTCCTGTCACTGGATCTAACCAGAGTGCAAGAGAAAAGCGATAATAACAACAAAAATTGCAATATGAGCTCTGGTAAAAACATGAAATGCTACCAGCAAAAATTGCAATATGAGCACTGGTAAAAATGATTGCTGAAGACATTAGGTTTATAATACCCAGAAATCCATGCAGAGATGTCCTTAAGGACACATGGCACTGTGGATAAAGGCGTTGGTTAGATCAAGTGACAGGACCCAAAGAGTGTGAGTTCAATTCCCGATAAAGTTCAGTGGAGAGTGGGAAATTAACAGAGCATAACTGATATCCATTAAACATGGCACGTGGATGTAGAACAGTCTACCCCAGTGAGCGAAATAAAAGGTTCAGTTCGACATTCCAACCACCTGAAGAAGGCCGGAGCGTACAACGGCCGAAACGTTGTAATAAATATGATGAGGATAAGAGTTCTTTTATATTTAAACGGATAGACGATATTGAATAAATTTTAAAAAAAAACGGATATTCGAGAAATCTTATTAAAGAAAAATATGCACCCTCTGGCAGGATGGGAATGTGCGTCCCCCTTGGCAGGAGAAACCGCCGTTAGATCCGACATCCTTATAGCGACTCAGCATATTTTTCTTTAATAAGATGTTTTGAATATTCAGGCCGGTAAACGATGAGAAATATACTGCTTACAAATAAAAAAAGAACAGACCTTCTATTCAAATATGGGTGTCCGCTAAAAATAATGATTAAGTGATAAAAATCTGTCGGATTAATAATTCGAAAATCAATTATTTCTTTAGAAATTACTAATGTGCATACATTTTTTCAGTAAGGTATATAAAAAAATGTATAATTCTTTGCAACCTTTGCTAACTACTTTGTATAAGACCTCTGTGATGGATTGAATCTGAAATCTTTTACGTCAGCCTTTGATAATGCATTCACTGAGCCGTAATTTGATGTTAAACTTCTATGATGAAGTTTTCCGTAATCGTGTCGCCAGACGCTCAAAGAATATTGTTATTCTTCTATTCATAGAATGACAGATGAAAAGATTTCGCGTAGAATATTCGCAATTAATTGTGCCTCTTTGAAGGAGGAAAAAATGAAGAGCGTTTAAAGCAAGACAAAACTCTTGTGTTCGTTTGATCTGGAAAACAACCTGAGATTGAAGTTTTTCAAAAATAAATCTTTAAAATATCAAATGAAGAAACTCTTTAAAAAAGAAGAAAACAACAACAACAAAAACAGAGAATGTCGTTTTATTCGCTTTTCAAGAAATTGTCACTTTGTAATTTGTTGTTTTAGAAGTGAAAATGGAATCTCGATTTAAAATTGTTTTTGATCGACATTAAATTGCTCGCCTTCAGGTTATTTTCTGTTTTTATCGATAAAGTCAATTTTTCTTTAAAAAAAGAAGATAAATGAAAAATTACCCTAGATATATAAGCAATTAAATAGGCTGAGATGATATTACATTTAGACTAAACTATTCAAACTCCTTACGATATTTTAAAAGATGATTTGTTTGTTGGTTGATTTTGTTTAGTGACATAACCATCGGTTATTTAATGCCGAAATCTAAATATTTTGTGCACAATTATATGCCTTCAACTACAGATATTTAAAAATAATTTTATACTTTCAGAGTAGATATGTTTCTTAATATACATAGTTTGTAAATGTGTCTTTGGTACTATTTTTTAATATAATGCTGGCAATTTCACTACAAAATTATATTGGTTATTTGTTATAAAAATGTATTGTTGGTATGTTTTTAATGCTCTGCTGTAATTTCACAACAAAATTATATTTGCAATTTTTTTTTATAAAAATTGAATTCCTTGGATTTTTTTTATGTATTGCTGGTAATTGTACTACAAAATTATATTTTATAAAAGTTTATTGTTGGTAATTTTTTAAATGTATTCCTAGTAATTTCACTATAAAATTGTATTCGTATTTTTTTATAAAAATATGTTGCTGGTATTTTTACTATGAAAATATATTATTGGTAATTGTATTATAAAAATGTAGAGGGTGGCAACGTCACGTTGGTGAGAAAGTAACTGATGTCAAGAGGCTAAGTCAAGATCGATTATATTGCAAATGCTTTGGATTTTGTCAAGAACATCGAGATGCATAGCGGGAGCACCAGACAAGATAAAGTAGCAATATTCAATATATGGGCGAATGGTGAATTTGTAAATGGGCAAGATGGACTCTGACGAGAAAAAAATGTTATTCTTTAATATGTATATTAGAGCCTTTGGTTTTTGTTGTATTTTAAGTCAGACCACTCTCAGTAGATCTCTGTTTTTTTTTCTCTATGAGGTCGTATGCCATACTATAGCTTTTGCGATGCTCGGTGATGTGTGTGGTCCTGAGTTATTCTGCTTTGTGGTTTACTGCTGAAAATTGTGAGATTAGCGCACCCACAATGCGTTTTCTTCTTAGTGAATCCTTTTCCCTTCTGATCAGATTGACATTCATTAAGTTGAAATTGTAATCAGATGCGTTCTGTTGAACTGCCAATGGATTTAAAGTGTTGTCATGCAGAATATCTCTGCTAAACTCATATCGTCTTTTTGGAAGTTTCTGGATGTTTCACTGATGTAAATCACTTGGCATGTTGTACAATTTATTTTGTATATTTTTCTCTCTCTTCTCTTATTGCTATCTTGTTTGGAGATAACTATATCTTTTATTGCTTTAGAAGTAATGTTGCTGCATTTTAGGTTAAGGGTGGTAAGTTATTTTCGATGGTATCTTTTATAGAGTTGGTAGATACGATTATTTGTTATTATTACTTTTGCTGTAGTTATTTGGATTATTATGGTTTGGTTCGTTCAACGGCATATCAACTCCTTATGGGTCATTTAATGCCGTAATTTAAGTATCTCGGGAGATTTGGTAATTAAAAAAAACACACACACAAATGTATTTTTATACCGTCATAATGTTTTGACCCTAGATTGGATTTTCACTATTTGCCCATAGTGGGACCCTAACAGGTGCTACCACCCTGAGTGATGGTGGACCTGGAAACAATAGCAATTAAGAGGTAGTTCCACATTCCGCCAAACCTCCCAATTAGAGGTCTTGCTGCTGGATGTATTTTATCGTCATACCCAGGTCGATTGGGATTATTATGACAAGCTAATAATATTCTAATATTATTGGGATTATTATGATAAGCTCATAATATTATAATATTCCTAATAACATGTGTTTGTTTGTGTTCATTGCTTTTAAAACGTCAACATTACTTACATGTTCCGTTTGTGGCTCACTAACAATCTTCCGGTAGAACCACATGTCTGTTGCATCAAGTATCCTCTTTATCTATGACGTAGCTGTCTAACATTCACTATCATTTAAAAAGATTAGTAACAGTATTTCAGTAGAATTTTTTTTATTACTAACTAATTCTTCCTTTTTCCTAATATTTTGATTAGTGTACGGATTGGTTTAATTCAAGTTGTTTTGACCGATGCGAAGACACATCATTAATTCCGTGACTTAATGAGGAAAACACGTTTCTTTAACAGAGGAAAAGTTTATTTTTCAGTGAAATTTTCCTTCTTTAGCATTGTTTTTAAACTAACATTTCCTTATTAATCACAAGATCAAATACCAGCATCAACGTGAAAGTGGTCGCTGAGTCGGGTCAGGTTTGTCCTTGGTTAATATGCACGCATGAAGTTGTTACGCATAAAACAGACACACTATGGGAGATCAGAAGACTAAAATAACGAGATCGAACATCATACATTAAATTGTAAATAAGATTGCACCTTAATGTATTGATTAAAGGATGTAAACTATTTACATTATTCGCACTATTGTCCTCATTTTGTCGCCATATTTATTACAACGTTTCGGCCGTTCTATGCTTCGGGCTTCTTCAGGTGGTTGGAATGTCGAACTGAACCCTTTATTTCGCTCACTGGGGTAGACTGTTCTAGTTCCACGTGACATATCTAACGGATGTCAGTTGTTAGTTATCTTCTGTTAGTTCCCGTCTCCAAGTTATCCACCGCTTTAACCAGGTATTGAACTCACACTCTTTGGGTCCTGTCAATGGATCTAACTAACGCCTTTATCCACTGTGCCATGTGAATTATAGACAGATACTAAAGGATGTAATCTCTCTCTCTCTCTCGTTATATATATATATATATATATATATATATATATATATATATATATATATATATATATATATATATATATATATATATATATATATATATATATATATATATATATATATATAACTAAACTGCTCTCTATCGTTAACTTTAACGCATCTAAAACAAAACAGCTCTCTATCAACCACCACAAGGATCCATCCCTGCATCCCATTAGAATGTCTGATGACCAACTTCTCGAGAGCTCCTCCCTGCGGCTGCTCGGTCTCACGCTGTTTGCTGATCTGAGATGGAACAAATACACCGAGTCAGTTGCATCAGCTACCGCAAAGAAAGTTGGTTCTCTGGGCCGAGCCAGGAAATTTTTCTCCCCGGAATCGATCCTTCAAGTCTATAAATCGACCATTCGCCCTTGCATGGAGTATTGCTGCCATATATGGTCTGGGGCCCCTGCTGTTTGCCTCGGGGTTCTTGATAAGATCCAGAGACGGATAGGCAACGTGATTCGCCCTGATCTGTCATCTCGTTTGCAGACGCTCTCTCACAGACGCGATGTTGCCTCGCACTGCCTTTTTTACAAGTACTTCCACGGTAATTGCACTGAGGAGTTGCGTTCGCTTGTCCCCAGGCCTCATGAATTTAAACGCCCAACCACGCTGGCATCCCGCTCCCACCCCTACACCATGGAAACTGTTAGATGTAGACGTCTCTTCTACTCCAATAGCTTCATGTCTAGCACATCTCGCCTATGGAATTCCCTTCCCTATTACTGTTTCCCTGACAAATACAATCTCTAACGGTTTAAGTGTAGCGTCAATCGACATCTCCAGTTGCCTTGATCTATCCACTTCCCTTCTTCACATCCTTTCATTTTTCATTCCTATCTGCTCTCGCTCCGGATCTTCTGTGGCTCCCTTGCCTTGATCGACCAACTGTCTTTCTCTTTCACCACATCCCCTCCCTTGCCACTCCTATCTGCTCTTCCTCCAACCCTTCTTTAACCCCTTGCGTGATAGTGGCCTCCGGCCTTGCTTGGGGTGATACGATTAAATATATATATATATATATATATATATATATATATATATATATATATATATATATATACAGGGTGTCCATAAAGTTCGTGTGCACTTTAAAAAATTTATAATTTCACAGTGCACACGAACTTTATGGACATCCTATATATATATATATATATATATATATATATATAAGATATACTTTAATTTTCAAGGGAGGAGGGTTCAGTGGCAGAGAAAGAGCTTTTACGGATACAATATAGATTTTAGATAAGCTTGGAGATTGCATTATTGAGTGATACAGACAGTTACCACGCAGTCTTGATTGCTGGATCCACACTATCTATCTATGTATCTATCTATCTATCTATCAATCTATCTATCTATCACTGTCTGTTCCATATCTATCTATCTATCTATCTATCTATCTATCTATCTATGTATCTATCACTGTCTTTTCCATATCTATCTATCTATCTATCTATCTATCTATCTATCTATCTATTGAAATCTGTTTCTATCTATCTATCTAACTATCTATCTATCTATCTATCTATCTATCTATCTATCCCTGTCTTTTCCATATCTATCTATCTATCTATCTATCTATCTATCTATCTATCTATCTATCTATCTATCTATCTATTCCAATCTGTTTCTATCTATCTATCTATCTATCTATCTATCTATCTATCTATCTATCTATCTATCTATCTATCTATCACTCTGTTCCATATCTATCTATCTATCTATTCCAATCTGTTTATATCTATCTATCTATCTATCTATCTATCTATCTATCTATCTATCTATTTATCTATCTATCTATCTATCTATCTGTGTGTCTATCTGTCTATCTATCACTGTCTGTTCCATAACTATCTATCTATCTATCTATCTATCTATCTATCTATCTATCTATCTATCTATTCCAATCTGTTTATATCTATCTCTCTATCTATCTATCTATCTATCTATCTATCTATCTATCTATCTATCTATCTATCTAAATGAATAAATAAACATTATGCTGGTAGTTGAGTGTTTTTTTGTTTCAGTTCTTGTCATTTTCAAGATCCGTGTTTATGTAGACAATTCGTCTTTTGCTCATTCATACATTTCTTAAACTCGTCACTGTCGCTTACATTTCATATCGGCTTCACAGACAAGTGGCGTCGTCTGTACTTGAACATACATCTAAAATCACTGCCCCAGCATCAGGGGAGGTTTTTTTTTGTCTTTATTTATCTATTTTAAGTTGAGAAAATCAACATTCAGACAATATCTATACTCATTCGTAGAAAAATAATTTCTTGTATGCAGATTTTATTGAATATATATCAGTAAAAAAAAGATTCTATACATAGTATGTATTTATGATAGAAATTTCAACTTAGGATCTGCTCTATTTATGGTAAAACTGCTCAATATCATAGAGTGTATATAAAAATGAAATTAGAAAACCGCAGCCAACACTGAGCGGCGAAGGTCTGTCAAAGAAGACTCTTCATCCTGCAGATATGACGTGATAATCACTGCTATACCTGTACCAGGCCAAGTGCTTTTCATGTTGGGGAACTGATGATAGTCAAATAGAGGGTGATCAACTAGACACAGTTACGCACAGTAACCATTGAAACTAACGACTGTGTACTGGAGCACTGTTCCCATGGAACAACACGCATCTCATCAGTTTTCCTGGGCGTTTCGTCTTGACAGCATTTCGTAAGTGCCTGAGTAAGTTGGCATAGTACTCTCCATTGATGGCGTGTCCCTTTTGGAGATAGTCAACGGACACAGTGCTTTTTGCATCTTAAAAAAATTCGAGGGCGTCACATTCCCTGCGGATGAAACAACCTTGGCCATCTTTGGAGCATGTGAGGATCGTTTCTTCCACTGAATGGATAGTTTCTTCGTCTCTGGTTGAAAGTGATGAACCGAACACTCAACCTGGGTTAGGAAACGTTCAAGAATCTGCCTCAAACAATGTCAGATTTTCACGTGAAGTGATCAGCCTGGTGCGCTTTTGATAAGGCGTCAAAAGACGTGGCACCTTCCGAGCAGAATCCTTCATCGTGCCAAGTTCATTGTACATAATATTCTTAATTCTCTCACAGGATATGCTAATACCATTGGCTTTTTGATTTGTAGTCAATCGGCTCTCATCCATCACTATATGGAGAACAAAGTCAATTTTTCTTTGGTGGTGGTAGTAGCAGAACATCTAGACCTTGGTTCATCTTCATGACGCTCCCTATCCCTCCTATATTCAGCTGCTCACTTTGGCATTCTTGACAAGTTTGGATCAGCATCACCCCCTAATGTAGCAAGCATGTCGGCGTTAGTGTCTTTGGATTCTGAAGCATTTTTCTGTAAGTACTTGATAACACCACGATGAATAGAGTCAATAAACACAATGCCTTTTGCGTCGCAAACAACTGGGTTCATCACCTACCCTGCAGATGAAAAGACCTTAGCCTTCTTTGGAGTAGGTGAGGAGGAGTGTTTCCACTGCGTGGATTGTCTTTGTCTCAAAATTATTAACTTAACACATTATCCTAGGTTAGTAACCGTCAAGGAAACCAGCAGTATCTCCCCCAAACAATGTCAGATTTTCATGTGAAGTGGTCATCCTGGTGCGCTTTTGATTAGGTGTCAGAAGACGTGGCACCCACCGACCAGAAACCTTCGTCGTGCCAAGTTCATTTTGCAGAATATCCTTAACACTCTCGCGGGATATGTTAACAGCATTGGCTATCATCCATCAACATGTGGTGAATGTGTTTTCTTCGTTGGTGACAGGTGTAGGACGTTTAGATCCTAATTCATCGTGAAACTCTCGCTTCCTCCCCTAAATTAAACTGCCTAATTTTACACTATTTTTAAATCTCCGACGTCATTCCCTAAAGTAGCAACCATGTCGGCATGAATATTCTTGGTGGCTAAACCCTTTATTTACTTGCCAAAGCCACGTTGTCAACGTTTGTCCATTTTCAAGCGAAGTCGTTACTAGTTACTTTTAAAGTCTTCTTTGAAAAGTTAGATGTCTGTTTATCTCGAAATAAACAATGCAGTTATTAAAAAAGAAGTGAAATTAATGACTGCCATATTTCACCGGTTTAGCTTCAATCCTGAATAGTCAGCAGATGAACGTTTCAGCCCACCCTCGATGATAGCAGCAATTGTAATTGGAATCAATACAACGTTTCGTCAGATGTAACTGTTAAAAGGAAAAGCATGTATCGAATTCTTACGCCTGCTGACATTTTCAAAATATAATAAGAATGAAGTAGGCTAACGAGATAAAGATATATGCATTTCTATCTATCGAGAAAAATATGCATGACAAAGAGAAAAAAGGTTTTCGTGTGAGGCGTTTATCGGAGTAAATAAAGTCGGCTAGATTATTTAGGAATACACACATATATATATATATATATATATATATATATATATATATATATATATATATATATATATATATATATATATATTTAATCGTATCACCCCAAGCAAGGCCGGAGGCCACTATCACGCGAGTGGTTAAAGAAGGGTTGGAGGAAGAGCAGATAGGAGTGGCAAGGGAGGGGATGTGGTGAAAGAGAAAGACAGTTGGTCGATCAAGGCAAGGGGGCCACAAAAGATCCGGAGCGAGAGCAGATAGGAATGAAAAATGAAAGGATGTGAAGAAGGGAAGTGGATAGATCAAGGCAACTGGAGATGTCGATTGACGCTACACTTAAACCGTTGGAGATTGTATTTGTCAGGGAAACAGTAATAGGGAAGGGAATTCCATAGGCGAGATGTGCTAGACATGAAGCTATTGGAGTAGAAGAGACGTCTACATCTAACAGTTTCCACGGTGTAGGAGTGGGATCGGGATGCCAGCCTGGTTGGGCGTTTAAATTCATGAGGCCTGGGGACAAGCGAACGCAACTCCTCAGAGCAATTACCGTGGAAGTACTTGTAAAAAAGTCAGAGTGAGGCAACATCGCGTCTGTGAGAGAGCGTCTGCAGACGAAATGACAGATCAGGGCGAATCACGTTGCCTATCCGTCTCTGGATCTTATCAAGAACCCCGAGGCAAACAGCAGGGGCCCCAGACCATATATGGCAGCAATACTCCATGCAAGGGCGAATGGTCGATTTATAGACTTGAAGGATCGATTCCGGGGAGAAAAATTTCCTGGCTCGGCACAGAGAACCAACTTTCTTTGCGGTAATATATATATAATACCCAGAGTCTCTCGTTCGTGTGCATGTGTAGTCGGTCCAACGTAACAAATTTAGTCCGATCAACTCTAAAGGACGAAACGAATCGCACGAAAATATATATATATATATATGTGTGTGTGTGTGTGTGTGTGAGAGAGAGAGAGAGAGACTGGCGCGGATGGTGTTATGGACAGCGGAATGTAAAGTGGGAGAATGGATTTTGAATTTCAATCTGGTTCGTTACATTAACTTACAGGCAAATACATCTGGTCAAAATCTTAAGACCAGATACAAATGGGCTAAAAAAATAAAATACTGTTACTTTAATCCAAATACATTTGTGAAACATTTGTATTTAATTAGAAACATAGATTTAGAAATTTAAACGAAGATTGAAAAAAGGATTTTTTTGGTTGGTCATAAAGATAAGACCATGTAAATAAAAATAGTAAATACAGAACAAATAAATCACAACGACAATTTAATTCTCAGTATATCCTCCATTTTTCCGAATTACTTCGAAAATTCGCTTTGGTATACTCATTATTAACTTCTGCATGAGGGTGCTTGGGATGCTCGCCCAGGATGCATAAACTGCAGCATGAAGAGCATCCACAGTTTCAAATTGCGATTCATGTTTATAAACATTCTTCGTCATCCATCTCCAAACATTCTCGATTGGGTTTCGATCTTGAGAGCGTTGTGATTTGCAGCATTGTTCTGCTGGAAAATTCAGTTTTCTCCACATAGATGAGGGCCTTCAGTAATTAGCGAAGCCTTTCTTAACATCTCAATGTAACTAGCAGCTGTTTGACGACATTTTACCGACTGTAACTCAAGAGTTCCATTGTACGAAAATGAACCACAGAACATAATTGATCTATCTCCACTGTGTCGTGTTGAGAAAATTTCTTTTGGGACATCTTTTGCAATCCAGTAACGATGAAAACCGTCTGGGCTATCAAGATTGAATTTTTTCTCGTCTGAAAACAACACTTTATTCCATTTATCCACACCCCAAGTTTGATAATCGGAAGCAAATTGTAAACGGGAAGTTTTATGGCGAAGAAGAAGGCGAGGCTTCTGCAGCCGTTTCAAGTTCTTAAACCCTTTCTTATTTAAATGCCGTCTAATTGTTCGAGAGTTACATTCAGCAACTTTATTCGCTTTTATCTGATTTGATGTTAAGTTTCAATTCCTCTTAACTTCTCGCCTAATGCGTCTGTCTAGAGATGGTGAGATTTTATTGGGGCGGCCGCTTGACTTTTTAGAAGCATACGCATCCGGATTTGTTAGCAATGGCAGATCTGCTACGGCCAATTTCATTTGCAATGGCCCGTTGCGAAAGACCACGTCTTTGAAGTTCAACAATCCTGCCCTGTTCAAACTTTGTTAAAATTCTACCCTTAGCTATTTTAAAATCTGAAATTTAATACTGGAAATGACCCACGTAGATGTCTACATGCCTGAAGCTATGAACACACTGACCAGTTCTAAACTTTTTGTCCAGTAATTTGTTTTTTTCACACATGGTCTTATCTTTATGACCAACAACAAAAAATCCTTTTTTTTTCAAAGTTTGTTTAAATTAATTAATTAAAAGCTTAAAATATTCACTTGTTTGTTGATAAACTACATTTTCTAATTAAATGTAAATGTTTTGAAAATATATTTTGATTAAAGCAACTGTATTTTATATTTTTTTTAAACCCTTTTGTATCTCGTCTTAAGATTTTGACCAGGGGTGTATCTATTCGCAAAGATAATATTATCGCAAACTGACCAATTTAGCCTTGGTTGTCAACCAGTTTAAGAGAAGTACAACTTTTAATTCAAAGCCCGAGGAGAGTCTTTTGGAGTCCCTGTGATACGTTATGTGAACCGGTTCTCTATTCTTTTCTTCTGAAAACTGTGGTTGGTTCGGCACAAACCTTCGCCATTAAAATTGAATCATGTGTGCGACTAGCTTGGCTGTTCAGTTATAAGTACTGAAGAGCTAAACCCTCCTACTTAAAAATGGCGGCAGAGACAATAATAATAATAATATAATATACACATATCGAACACCTTTGCGTTATTTCCTGACCACTCAAGAAGCCACCCTAGGCATGACGATAAACTACATTCGCGTCCTAGGTAAGACGATGAACTACATCCGGCAGCAAGGCCGCTGATCAGGAGGTTTTAAGGAGCGTGGAACCACGTCTTATTTGCTGGTGTTCCACCTGACCCGGTGTGGCAGAACCAGTTAGGGTCCCAGGAATGGGCAAATAGTTGGCCCCCAAACTGGAGGGTCAAAACACTATGAAAGTGTAAAAATAGGTTTTAATACCAGCAATACCTTTTTGTAAAATATTATTACCAGCAATAAATTTTTAAAGAAAAAAATATTACCAGCAATATATTTTTAAAGCAAAAAATATTACCAGCAATAGATATTTGAAGAAAAAAATATTAGCAGTAGTACATTTTTGGAAAATAAAAATCTTGTCAGCATTAAGTAACTCATTGAGTTTGATATGCCGCAAACCAAACCAAACCAAACCAAACCAGACAAAATCACCCGAGAAGAGGGTATTCAATGTCTTAACTCACGAGTATTCCAAAATGGCAGAAATTTAATAGTGGTTCACTATGTCAATACTTGCTAAGAAAAATATTTCGAGTCTAAAAAGAGATTTGCTTACAGGATGAGCCGTGTATCGGCAAATTTATCGTGGATTTAGATTAATACTTTGAAAATAATGACTGTGATAGTATCTTGAGATGGGTTCTGTTTCTTCAAAGTTACCGAATAATTGTTGTACGTGAATTATATGAGACGAAGCTTAGACATACAGCAAACGGAAGATAAGGGAAATGAAAATATATGAGTCAAGTTTAACAAGCAGGAAATATTTATAAAAACAAACAAACAAAAAAACAACAAAAAACAAAAAAAAAACGGAGTATTATGTGGGATATATTTTATCTACCCAGTCTTCACGTTACAGTCTTGATGGAATTTAAAAGCATGTTCGCCTCCTTGTGGGTAATTAATTATTTTCCAGCCTACAGCTAATTTCCTACAGACGAAATGTAGCAAGCTTCTCGTTGGTCTTTAGATATTCCATTCCAATAGAAAGTGTTCAAACGAACTATATTAATTGGTTCCACCAGTTATAACGTCCGAGATTTACCTTTATCCCTCACTGACTCAGGCTGTGACACAAGGTCGGTTTTTAACGTGAGGACCCGTGTGTTTCCACTCGGGCCACTCTGGTCTAAGCTGGTCTTACCTTGTCTAAGCTGGTCAGAGCTTGTCTAAGCTAGTCATAGCCGGTCATACCAACGCTACACAACTGGCTGGGGTGGGCTGCGAGCGCAAGGGAGAAGAGAAGGCCTCCGGAACGGGACAGATACTACAACTGCAGCACCTATTCCAACGGGAAAAAATCACTTCTTCTCCACTGCAAACCCTCTGGAAGAATCCGACTGGAGAGAGTATCTTCCGGGAGGAGAGCCCCCACCAGTTCTACCGTACACGGCTAATACCCACCATTCCAGGCATACTGTAGCGGACCACACTTCGTATTGCTTTCGCTGAGATACTCATTCATTGCCAATAGGGGTGTGTAAGGTCATATGAAAATTATTTGCTTCAAATTTATTATCTAAAAAGCAGAAGAGGTAATACCCATTTGGCAGTTTTATATGCAATAATATTTTCAGTTGAGATAGAAAAGGAAAGAAAGGTATTAATTCTTTAATAGTGTCAAATGTTACATTATCTTTGGAAAGGAAGATTTAGTATCAAACATAATGAAAATATCACCACTGATAACACAGAAAGAACTAAATCAGTTCTAACACCTATTTTTGTATTTGTTCTCTCAAATTTCTTTGGTTCTCAATTATTTCAATTTTTTTTTTTTTTTTTAAATTCACGCTTTTGCTTGCATTTTATGACTCAGTTGGTCTGTAAGAGTTTCTGATTTTATTTTATGGCGAAATTAATTTCTATCCTATTTATTTCTTCTTTTTTTTTTGTTATTCCCTGATAGGATTTTTTTTTCATTTCCATTACGATCTTTCTTTCTTAAGTGTCCGTTAATAAATTCACTTTCTTTTTCTCATTAATTGCCCCGGATTTATTTCTTATTTTCAATCTTTAGTCTTTTTTAAAAATTTATTTATTCATTCTGTTTAATCTCTGCACTTTCCGCTTTAATCGATTTTTATTGCCTATAACTTCTTTGATTGTTGTTTCTTACTTTTCGCTCTCTCGGTTTCATAATTTACTTATCATTTCTTTCCTGTAGATATTGACTAAACTTAGCGTTCTATCTTTTGTCTTTTATTAACTTCGTTCTTTTTTATATTTCTTTCAGCCTTTCCTACTTTTATTCTTGTTTATTTTTTATATTCTTATTCTATTCTCTACTCTTTTTCCTACTTTTATTCTTGTTTTTTTTATATATATTCTTATTCTATTCTCTAATCTTTTTCCAACTTTTATTCTTGTTTTTTTTTATATTCTGATTCTATTCTCTACTCTTTTTCCTACTTTTATTCTTTTTTTTATATTCTTATTCTATTCTGTATTCGTTTTTCTACTTTTATTCTTGTTTATTTTCTATATTCTTATTCTTTCTCTACTCTTTTTCCTACTTTTATTCTTGTTTTTTTTTATATTCTTATTCTATTCTCTATTCGTTTTTCTACTTTTATTCTTGTTTATTTTCTATATTCTTATTCTTTCTCTACTCTTTTTCCTACTTTTATTCTTGTTTTATTATATTCTTAGTATATTCTTTACTATTTTTCCTACTTTTATTCTTGTTTATTTTTTATATTCTTATTCTTTCTCTACTCTTTTTCCTACTTTTATTCTTGTTTTTTTTTTATATTCTTATTCTTTCTCTACTCTTTTTCCTACTTTTATTCTTGTCTTTTTATATATTCTTATTCTTTCTCTACTCTTTTTCCTACTTTTATTCTTGTTTTTTTTTATATTCTGATTTTATTCTCTACTCTTTTTCCTACTTTTATTCTTGTTTTTTTTTTATATTCTTATTCTATTCTCTACTCTTTACTTCTTATCTTTTTCATTCTCTTTCTTTTTTTCTTCTCTTTCTTTTCTTTATCTTCCGTTCTTTATTTTTGTTTCACTTTTGATTTTTTGTTTTTCAATTACCTTCTTTTTTAATTAATTAATTAATTAATTCATGCATTCCTTTTTTCTTCCTTTCCTTTTTTTGTTTCCGTTCTTTTATTCTTTCTGATATTTTATTCTAATTTCATTCCGTTTTTACCGTGTCTCTTTTTCTTGCTTTATTTTTTTCCTATTTTTTCATTACTTTCTTTTTTATTTTTAAGAATTTTCATTTATTCATTGGTTCTCTTTCTATTTGTAGCATTTCTTTCATTCCTATTTTTACTCTGTCGCAATTTCTTTCCTTCTTTCACTCGATTCTATTTCTATTTCATTTGCTTCTTCACTAAATTTAGACATTTGTTTTCGCGTTTCTCTTGTTTTATATTTTCGCTTTATTCTTTCTTGCTTTAATTTCTTCATTCCTTAAAATTCTTTGATAATTTTTCGTTTATATTCTTTCCGTCGTTATCTTGATTTATTATTTCTGTTCTAATTTATTTTATTCATTTATTCTTTTAAGATTTCCTTTATCACTGTTTTTTCTTTCTTCCTCTCTTTCTTTTTCCATTATATACCTTCTTGCTAACATTCATTCCTTCACTACCTTATTCGTTCTTGTTGTTTGCACATTCCTTTTTTATTATTTTTTCATTCATTGCTTGTTCTTTTCTTTTCCTTCTCCTTCTTTTTCCGAATCTTTCTTTTACGCATTTCTTCCTTCATTTCTTTTTTCATCGTTTGTTTGTTTCTATCTTTTTATTTCTTTTTTCTCGCATTCCTTCTCTAATTCCTTTTCTTTCTTTCTTTCTTTCTTTCTTTCTTTCTTTCTTTCTTTCTTTCTTTCTTTCTTTCCCTTCGTTTTGTTCTTTATTTCTTTCTTTCTTTCTTTCTTTCCGTTTTGTTCTTTCTTTCTTTCTTTCCCTCCGTTTTGTTCTTTCTTTCTTTCTTTCTTTCTTTCTTTCCCTTCGTTTTGTTCTTTCTTTCTTTCTTTCTTTCTTTCTTTCTTTCTTTCTTTCTTTCTTCCCCTCCGTTTTGTTCTTTCTTTCTTTCTTTCTTTCTTTCTTTCTTTCTTTCTTTCTTTCTTTCTTTCTTTCTTTCTTTCTTTCTTTCTTTCTTTCTTTCTTCCCCTCCGTTTTGTTCTTTCTTTCTTTCTTTCTTTCTTTCTTTCTTTCTTTCTTTCTTTCTTTCTTTCTTTCCCTCCGTTTTGTTCTTTCTTTCTTCCTTTCTTTCTTTCTTTCTTTCTTCCTTTCTTTCTTTCTTTCTTTCTTTCTTTCTTTCTTTCATTCCCTCCGTTTTGTTCTTTCTTTCTTTTTTCCCCTCCGTTTTGTTCTTTTTTTCTTTCTTTCTTTCTTTTCACTCATTCTCTGTACTCCACTTCCCTTGAACGCAAAGCCTTAATGTCCAGTGCTCATTCTTTGACGTCAACCTGTTGCCCTGGCAACAGCCATGTCTCTAGAATCCTGTTGTTACAGACGCCTTATTTGTTCGATCTGATTGAAACCTTTTTCAGCAACCATCCGCCGACAATGCCGCAATCCCGAGGCGAAATCAATATTGATCAAACCTTGTCCTTTACATCTCGCACCCAACCAACCCAAGTCTCTGTTGAGCTCAGCTCAGCTCACCGTTTCTCCGTTGTACGCCTTTGCCAAAGCGGGAAGTCAACATAATGACGATCGTCTGGGTCGAAATGTGTGCTTTTAGCTTTGATTTACGTTGATTGTGTGAGTTGTATGCAATTTGATAGTCCTTCGGTCTGTCCCCTTCGTTTGTTCACTTTCGGTAAGTTGAGCAACGTCTTGCTTGGTCAGTTTTATAGAAGGTACACTCTGGGGGTAACAGAAGGTATAGAGAAAATATTCTTTTTGAGTTTTTTTTTGCTTCATTCTTTGTTGCTTCAATTTCTTCATTCTTTAAAATTATTCGACAATTTTATATTTTTATTCTTTCCTTCTTTATTTTTATGTTCTACTTTATTTTATTCATTCATTCTTTAAGGTTTTCCCTTTGCGCTGTTCTTTCTTTCTTTCTTTCTTTCTTTCTTTCTATTCCTTTTTTATTACTCCTTCTTTCTGTCATTGACTGATTACCCCGATCCTTCATTTGTTCGTGTTGTTTTTACATTCCTATTTTTCTTTTTCATTCATTGCTTCTTTTTCCTCCTTGTCTTTTTTCTTTATTTTTCTTTCTTTCTTTCTTTCCTTTCGCCCTTCCTTCATTATTTTCCCTTTTTTATTTATATTTTTTTTATTTACTCCGTTTGAATTATTATTCTTTTATGAAGTCACAATCTGGAGGTAACAGACGGTATATGGAGAATATTCTTTTTGCGTATATTTTATTTTTATTTTCGATTGATTTAGCTATCTGAAATCCACAACGGTGAGTTGGTTTGGATATTTATAAATGTAGAATGAAGCAACGTCATATATTGATATTTTCAAATTAATGTTTTAAAGGTAAGGAGCTATAAAATATAATATCTGAAGCTTTAAAATTAACAGAAGCGCATTCAAACATTGATAGAAATTTTATACGGTGACTTTTTTTTTTTTCAGATAACTTTATTATAATAAAGCTATCTGATATAAATATCGGCTTAAATATGCAAAGTTAGGCGATCTTATAGTTAAGAAATCCTGAAACTATGTGATAACAATAACTTATTCTTCCTTGTTTTCATTGATGTAAATTGTTTTGTGATATAATCAAATTTAGCTTTTTTCCCCTTCTGCACTAGTAACAGAAGGGTTTTGCCATGACTCATGTATTTGTACCTAATAATTTATTCAAATACTTTAAGACTCTGCCTATAATCGTGCCTTTCACTGATGATAATCAAAGGGTAATCCTCTTCTTCTATGCGTCGTATAACTTTAGTACCTAGGTTTTCATCTCCCTCCTCATCTTCCTGTCCTTTGTAGTACTTTATAAGTTTTGTCTTTTTGCTATTTCTCGCAAACCCTGTTCTACCATCCATTTACTCAAGCCCATCAAGTATATTACATGCTGGTTTCCTAGGTCAATCTTTCTTTCAATATGTCCTGTGATTATCAGATTTTTCAAGGCTTGTTTCCTCATTACGTTTCCGAAATTGGCTCTTCTTCATGTTAAGTATGCTTCCTTTTTGCTTCCATTTTCTCTAAAACCTTGTTCGTTGCTCACATGTTCGCTTCATAGTACCATCAGTATACTTCCGTATGACGACGTTTATATTGCTTCAAGTCTCTTCATCTTTGAGGACATCGTCCGACATTCACTGCCATATAGGAGGAAATATATCACGAAACAGATCAGTAATTTTTTTCTTTGTTTCTAAGGAGGATTTTCTGTCTCATAATATTCTTCATAGCTTTTGGAATGCATCTTTGGTCGTCCCAATGCGTCTTCGGATCTCACACATCTTTAAAAAAAAAGGTCTGATTTTAATATACGTATTCGGTGAAGCTTCTTTCAAGTGGCGATCCTTTCAGGAGACATGTAATAGCTTAAGGAGCCATGACGTCTACACCTAAAACACTAAGACTTTCTTTATCAGCCCCTTTATTTTATTTATAAAAATACAGCTATACAAAATACAAGTATCCTTAAATCCTGTCGTCGTACAGAATGTTTGAAACTCGGTGAGTGATTAACTCTTGGCATTTTGACGGATTAAGTTATAATTAGGTAATAGCTATAATTTCGTGTCAGTAAAATATAAATTAAGTTTTGATTTCACTTTTTAAAGACCCTGCATTCGAAATTATTTTCATTGACATTATGATATCAATCAAAAAAGTGCCGAGGGAATCCAAGTTTTGAGTAGCAATATAAAATTTACGTGATTCTTTTAAGTTTCAATTTTTATACTTAACTTTCGAAGCAGTTTCATTGCCAATCCAATGAGCTGATCAAACCATCGATTCAAAATGCTTACGAAAATAACTCATTGCTTCTTCTCAGTCTAAAGTTTTCCACTAATATGAATTGGAATAATTATACCGTGTCAAATGCTAAGTCCCGTCCTGGGTATGACGATAAACTACAGGGAGGTCCGAAAGGCTTATCACCCCTAGATAATATAATTTTCTATTTCAGATGGCTGACACAAGCTCCTGCAGTTTCGAAGGCAGGTAGGGGCGACACCTGTACAACTAGGAGCAATGCCTCTGATCGTAGAGGCTGCGGAACGAGGAATCACCTCCTAACTGATGTCGTTTCCAGGTCGACCCTGACCCTAGGGGGTTGCACCGGTTAGGGTCCCAGCTTTGGACAAATAGTAATCTCCCAAACTGGAATCAAAACCGCTAAGAAAGTATAAAAATACAATTTTATATTAAAAATACCAGGATTTTCATAGTGAAAACAAAAATTACCAAAGCTCCCCCAAAATTAAATTTCGGAATTAAATGAGACATAAAGGGTTGATAGGTCGTTAAAATAACCAAACAAAAAAAATACTAAGTCTGTTGCTAAAAATGTCGGTTCCCTCAATTTTTCTCAACCCAATCTACCTTGAACCTTTATAAGCAAACAAGTCGTCCGTATTTTGAATATTATAGCCACATCTGATATCGTGACTCTGATATGTATCTAGAGATTCTTGACAAAACGTTCAATGACGGTTCTGCAACTCTATAGGGACTGACGTAGCATGTCGGCTTCAGTCCCGAAAGAGATCGTTTCGGATGCAAAACGGAGTGGCTATGGACTTGCGAGATAAATAGTTTGAACGAGAAAATGTTCTTTACTTAAAAGGTAAAATAGAAGCTCGCTGGACCTTTTGTCGCTGTGGCCTAAAGCGAGCCGGATCAAACGGTGGTTTATCGTAGAAAAGGCAAGGCAGGTTCGAACTCTACCGGAGAATATCTTTTCTTTCTCGAATGGGCAAGACGATAGACATAATATACACGGCTTAAAATAAAAACTATGAAGCGTCTAATCCAAATACAGGTATCCGCAAACATTTATGATTAAATTAATACTTATATATATATAAAGTTGCGCGTCATCGGGGTTAATTAATCATGTTTTAAATGTCTAATTTGTTTTTAAAGGCCCCGTTGAGTGTACATCAAGGTCACCAAATTTCACGCCATTTGGGTTTTATTTGAAATCAGTTGATTCTCAGTTTGGAAGCACGTTGGAGTAATGGATAGCAGCTCAGATTGAGGAACCAGAGAGCCGAGTTCGAATTCCAATCGAATCCATTACGTTCCCTTACGTTCTAATACCATTGGAAAAGATATAAATCCTCTTCTTCTCCCCTATGGGTAAATAGCAGGACAGACCGGCTTCTATAGTCTTGGATGACAACTAGTCTACAGCAGAAAGAAAATGGCAACCTACTGGGGGAAAAAAATCTGTCTCATCAGTCATATATCGAAAGATACTTGATCGCCTAAGCGTGTATCACACATGGCATATAACTGAACTGTTTATCAGAAGCGCCTAAGAAATATTGAGGAACTTAAAGAAAGAATTAAATATGAATACAGAAAAATAACAGAGGAAACTCTCCAACGTGTTAATGGATCACACAGGGCCAGAATTTAATTTTGTTTTGAAATAGAAGGTGGCCATTTTGAACAGCACATGTAACAATTAAATAACAAGTAAATAAAGATTCCATGTGTAATTACACTTTTGAAAATATATCCCTGGAATGCGCAACTTTTGCCTCGCCTACTGTGTGTGTGTATGTATATATATATATATATATATATATATATATATATATATATATATGTGTGTGTGTGTGTGTGTGTGTATATAGTTGCCTGACGATTGCACTAGCATGAAACAGACTGTCGCCTCTAAGTGATGACTTCTATGTTCACTTTTATATTTACACACGCTCTATCTCTCATATTGAGCATTTTATCCCATAAATATAGCACATTTTAAGTCTATATTTCTTCACATATATATATATATATATATATATATATATATATATATTACTTGAATCATTCATACAAAAAGCAGATAATGAAGTTAATGATATAAATGGCAAGAATCACTCTCGCAAACAATTTTTAATAATAAAATACATTAACCTCGAATCCGTTGATGAATGGTATGATCCTTGTTTATAAATTCCGGTTTTATAAGATCTTTTTTTTACTACTAGCTTTCAATTGTTTCATACAATGATCGTCAAGTAGGGAAATAGGTAAGTTTTTTTGCATCCAGCTAATAACAGGACATCGAAAGATAAAATGTAATCCGAAAGATGTTTTTTTTAGAAATGTGATATTGTTAACTGTAAGAAATTCATTTGGAGCGTGCAGTCACGATGCTGAGGTTGAATTTTTAAAAAATTTTAAATTGTGCGTTCTTGTACTAATATAGTAATATGAGAATTCTTTTGTAGAAGTAGTTTTTTTAGTAAAGGTGGCATGAACTAAATTGTTCAATAAATAGAGTAATGTCACAGTTATTATCAGGAATTCGCACGTCATTATCTGCTTTTTGTATGAATGATTCAAGTAATGTAAATTGAACCTGCACCACATAATTGATATATATATATATATGTATGTGTGTGTGTGTGTGTGTGTGTGTGTGTAATTTGGCAGCAACTTTTCTTTTAAACATGTTGTGTTGAATGTTAAAGACAACATCGTCCTGCATATTTTCTTGTGAATTTTCTCATATGAGAAAATTCACAAGAAAATATGCAGGACGATGTTGTCTTTAACATTCAACACAACTTGTTTAAAATATATATATATAGAGAGAGAGAGAGGCGGGGTAATGCATGTAATACGGTTTGGTAGGGTTAAATGTGTTTCTGAGAAATTAACGAATGCAAACAGGTTTCAAGAAATGTTACTATGGTGATTTTTTTAAGCGGAGCTTAGAGGTGGCACAAGGCCAGATATATGGAGCACCCTGTGAGGATCGAACTCACTATTCAGCTGTAACGGATCAAGCGAGACCAGCTTGCTAACCATTACACCATGTCGAGGTGCTCCAAGAAATGTTACTATGAGGGAAACAACATAATTATGTAAGATCCTATGGCGATATTTGCTTCAAAACTTAGTTTTTATTGGAGGAAATATTTTGATGATGTACAATAAAAGCCTTTTGAGTATTGCGGAGAAACGGAATAATTGCAAGTCAAGTCAAAAGCTATTTTAAGCTCGTTACCGTTTTACCATTTGTTTATGCAAATTAGAACTTACAGCTCCACTGGAGATTATGAGGATAACAACAACAAAACAGCAATATTAGGCGCTTACAAAAACTTAATGAGCAAGGATTAGTCCGAAGTACAGAGAAGCTTTCGTACAACGGGTAGCCATATATAAATATGAATGTTTTAAGACATTTTTATGTTTATACATTCTTTTTTATAGATACAAATATTTAAGTAAATGCTCTGTTTATAATAAACAGTATTAACAACATTTACCGGCCTGAATGATCGAGAAATTGTCATAGAAAATATGCGTCCTCCGATAGGACTCGAACCTGTATCCTATACGGTACCGTCATATAGCGTGCTTTTACCGATTTCGCCACACACGAGCGTTTCGGCTAGCAAGGTCGATTTTACTGCTTTTAAACTACAATTTTCCATGAATCTCTCACATACATTCATATCTGCTAAATGCGTATCCAAATGTAAACAAATGACGTCACACATTATGAAATGGACAAAGTCCGACAATTAAAAGTAAAATCGACCTTGCTAACCGAAACGCTCCTCTTTGTCAAACTCTTTAAAAGCACGTCCGGCTATATGACGGTTCCGTATAGGATACAGGTTCGATTTCTGTCGGAGGACGCATATTTTCTATGACAATTTCTCGGACATTCAGGCCAGTAAATGTTGTTAATACTGTTTATTATAAACAGAGCATTTACTTAAATATTTGTGTCTATAAAAAAGAATGTATAAACATAAAAAATGTCTTGAAATAATTGTCTGACTTTGTCCATTTCATAAAATATAAATGTATTAATTTTTAAAATCAGGGTTGGGCGGAAAATCAGGAAAATGTTCTAAGGTCTGTGATGTGATGGAATAACCTGCTACCTCCATGAGTGGCGGCACTATAGGTGGTAACCACTTATCAGTATCCGTTAGGACAGTGGACGGGAGAATGGAGCTGGGATCTGCGAGAACTAGCGGTCTTCCAATAAGAGCACGCACACAACTGTACTGACTCGCGACGACCGTGCGCATAAATATACCTTGCTTGTTGTACTGGTTTCTACAATGAACCTCTTACCATTTATCCACCATGTTTGTCTATTCCATCTTCCTATTAGCAGAGAATATAACAGTCTGCCGAAACTTTAAGAAATTCCGACAAACGGTCGTTAAAAATTAACGTCACCTCTTAGCACAAGAGAACACCGTTGTTTTAAAAGAAATTCGGTCACATTTCCGATGGAGGGGGCGTTCACATTAAGGCATATAGATTTTGGAAGCGCGTTTTTTTTATTCAATTTGAAGGTTACGGTTTGTCATGATAAATAAGAACACAAAATATTTTTTTCTAAATCGTTACCTTTTTTTTTTTCAGGAAACTAGTTTAAAGATTAGGTTTAGGTTCAAAATTTTAGCGTTGGAATTTCATTCCAGTGATCCGTAAAATCCTTAAAATACAACCTCATAAAATTTACAATTTTCTGAAGTTTTGCAAATTATATATGTACAAGAAATAAGGCATAAACACATTATTACTAAATTATTGTACCATCAAATAAAACCTTTATTTACTTCAAAGCGATATTATACTGAACAATTTTGCTCTATGAGGAAGTAACTTATACAGTGCAGTAATTTTAGCACGATTTTCAATAAACAATAAAAATTTAAAACATTTTGTGCTATAATTTGTGATTAGCAGTATTATCGTGTTCTCTGCATTTATCTATTTTTGTTTTGATTAATTCTGACTAAATGGTATAAGGTCTTATTTATTGAGGAGCCACTTTTGTAATCTTTTACAATTTTTACACACCTTTTATTTATCGAAAAGAGTAAAAAAGGCATTTTTTGTTTTTGGTGATCATAATCAGAATTTTGGTTGGATTATAATTTCCATTCAATATATATCTAATATAAAAATCATCAATTTCCATTTGAATTTGTTCTTGAAATAGTAATATTTTGGAGGCAGTTTGCAAGCGCAATTTAGGTATTTCTGTACATTTACTGAAACGATCATTAAAACTAAATGCTCAAACATTTCTAAAAGCTATGAATCTTCTTTTTGGTGGCAGTATTTATCATATTAAACCCCAGTTTTTGCATCGAGTGCAATGTTAATTTTCTTTTAAAAAAAATTTGTAAAAAATCATCCTGCCGCAGTTACATTTCCGGAAAATCAGCTCTTAGCGATCTTCGCAAAGGACAACCAGACAGCCATTAATTCTTTTATTTTAGAGAATTAATGACGCGGCTTTTTTTCGATGAAAACGCCACTCCAGAGACAATTCCTTTTTTCCTTAAAGAACTATTTTAAAGTAGATTTTTATTTATTTATTCTCTTAGGGGAACTAAATTTTTGAGATTTTCATTAGCGAACTGGACGACTCAGAATAAAAGAAATCTACTCAAGAATATTTAACGAAAATAAATACGTTGTTTGTTTTCTCTTAACAAAAATAATTCCTTATTTTTGTTTTTCCAGCCAAGAAAAAAATTATTTAAACACTATTAAAATCTGTTTTTCTATGTCCCATGCTCCTTCAGGGAGTAGGCGATCATGGCTCTCCACAATTTCTTTGTCATTTGTCGCTCCTAATAAATTTCGTCTTTTTGTTATCTCTCATAAACCCTGCTCTCTTATATATTTACTGAAGCTAGGTAGATTATGCATTGTTTTCATCTGTCCCACTTGTCTTCAGTCAGTCCGGTGGGTATCAAATTTTCCAAGCCATATTTTCATTTTGTAGCATTGACTGAGTTCAAATGTGTTTACGCGTTCTCGTGGGTGATGATTTTTTTTCAGTTACAACGCTGTCAACCGATTGCTACTTTTCGCTATTTTCATGGAATATGTTCAGGCGAGCTACATTCCGTAATTCCAGTAGTTCAGACCATCACATCTAGGGACCAGCTGGTCACATACCCATGCTGATTCTCTTCGTATTCTACTCACAGATTTTCTTCCCTATAACTGTTACTTTGGCGAATAGACTACCCATATGATACTTCCCTATTCCCTACAATAATAACCTCTTCAAGTCTAGTCAACCGTTATCAATCCTACATATCCTCATACTATTCGACCCTTATTCCCTAACTGTACGTGCCTTAAAACAATAGCTCTCTAACTTGTGTGGCTCTTACCCTTTGGATTGGGTGACCAATAGAATAAAACGCGAATGTTACGACTCAAGTTGGGAATAAATAATTTACCGGATTATCTCGTTAAAATTAAAGATGTAACAAGTTGGAAATTAACAGAAAATTGTTAATATATATATAAAGAGTGTTCCAATAACTTGGACCGATTTTAAATGTGAATTAATTTTAAGCGTCTAATGATTTTTTTCTTTTACTTTCAGATCTGGCGGACATTTGGGCGATTATTATTTTTCACACATAATTGTCATGACTTAAATAACATGATCCAATAGAGAAATAAATATATTTTCACCAATAACACTGATTTATTTACTGCTGACTTTGATCCGTCTTAATGAAAAACCCTTATATATAATCTGTCTTAATAAAACACCCTTTAGAAATCCCATTTAGTTTCCTTCTCGTACAGCCGTATTTTTAGTATTTTTTTATTTTTATTTTGTATGTAATTTATTCATTATTAAAAGTTTGGGACGACATTGTTTTTTATTTCCCCTTCGAGGTTTCCAGTTGACCTATTGTCTCGAAAATGTTATAGAGAAGAAATATTTTTTAAAAGAAACATTCGTATATTTGATTAGATGATGTTCTTTGGGCCGGTGATTTTATCAGAAAAGAATTCAATTTAATTATTGTCTACCATTTATTGGATAGTCTACACAATCTTTGATCAATCTCAATAGCCGAGGATGGTACCTTTGCCGTACGTGTCGGAAGCTAATATCCCTACACAGTTAACTATTAAGAATGCATTTTTTGAAGCAACTATGATTAACAAGATTATTACGTAAAATCTAATATTACCGCGCAGTTTTCCTTTACTGCGTACCTACACTTTATCACCTGCAATGAAATAATGTTCACCAAAGACAAGTACTTCGTAAGCATTTTTCTCAAGAGCTCCATGAAATAAATGTATTCACATTGACAAGTTTGGTTGGGTTGATTTTGTTTAGCGACATATCAACCTCTATGGTTTATTTAATGCCGAAATCTCAATATTTTGAACGCAATGCCTTCACCTACAGATAAAATGTATTGTTGGCCATTTTTGTATAAAATGTTTTGTTAGTGTATATGCATGTATAGCTGGCCACTCGTATTCGAGGATACCTGTCTACTAAGGCGGCTAGCCAATGTCTATTGCAGCTGCTTGCTCAGGTGCATTTGTGTTTATTTAAAACCCACAGAGCCAACCTCTGGTTTATACTGCAACTATGCTGAGCATAACTCAGTTAAAGTTTCTGGGAAAGAGCGTGTTAACAACTTGATCAAGGCTAGCACGGCACCCAATTTCACACACAAGGCTTGGGTCAATCCGTGGTATGGCTTTTAGGCACTTTCCAAAGGTGCCACAGGCTGGCGCCGACCTCTCCAGTCCTATAACACCAGGAAGTCTTTTTCCCGACAAATCGACTATGGTGAGATTCGAACCCGGGTCTCATGGTCAGAATGCGAACGTTCTAAACACTCGGCGACGTACACATTGTTGGTAATTTTAGTATAAAATGTATTGTTGGTCATTTTTCTCTAAAAATGTGTTGGTGTAAAATTTTTTACTATAAATAAGTATTTTTATACTTTCATAGTGTTTTGTTTTGTTTTGTTTGGGCGGGGTGTTCACTATTTGCACATAGATGAGACCCTAAGAGATGCTACCACCCCGGTTCCGTGTAAACCTGGGAACAAGAGATATTAAGACGTGCTTCCACACCTCTTCAAAATCTCCAATCTCGCAAGAGGAACATTTAATATTCGATCTTCGATACACTATTCTCGTTTTAGTAACTTCAATTTTATCAGTCATTTTAATTTTTCAATATTTCTGAATACGTCTTCAGGCACCATGATTTCTTAACTTTTGAAATCACCAATGTAAAATGTTTGTTCTAGGTTTTTATTTGATATTTTCCACCCTCTCGTAGCTGTATATATATATTTTTTTAAGCTTATGACCCCAAGCAAGGCTGGAAGCCACTAGCACGCAAGGGGTTACGGAAGGTTTGGAGGAAGAGCAGATAGGAGTGGTAAAGGAGAGGATGTGGAGAAAGATAGTGGATCTATCAAGGCAAGGGGGTTACAAAATTTGGAGCGAGAGCAGATAGGAATGAAAGATGAAAGGATGTGGAGAAGGGATGTGGATAGATCAAGGCAACTGGAGATGTCGATTGACGTTACACTTAAATAGTTGGAGATTATATTTGTCAGGGAAACAGGAATAAGGAAGGGAGTTCCACAGGCGAGATGTGCGAGACATGAAGCTATTGGAGTAAAAATGACGTCTACATCTAACAGTTTCAACAGTGAAGGGGTGGGAACGGGATGCCAGCCTCGTAGGACGTTTAAATCCATGAGGCCTGGGAACCAGCGAAAGCAGCTCATCGGAGCAATTACCGTGAAAGTATTTGTAAAATAGACAGAGCGAGGCAACGGCGCGTCTGTGAGAGAGCGACTGCAGACGAGATGACAGATCAGGGCCAATTACATTGCATATCCGTCTATTATTACACCTTCCTGTTCAAGAGTACTTGTTGAAATTGTAATTAAGTACTACTCTTTGATTTTTAATTAATTTTAAAATTTGTTTATCTTCGGTTGGCTGCATTTATCATATTGACAATCATACTGGTTATTTCGGTGGCGGACACAGTTGTTAAAGAGCCTCTTTTGCTCACATACCTAAAAATAAGTGCTGTAAGAAATCTATTGTGACAAGAGTAATTTAATTTTCTGCTCGATTTTAAGTTGAGATGAGATATCGTAACTAAGATAAAGCTTAATAGTTAATAATTCACTGTCAGATTGCTATGATCGATAACATGAAGACATTTGAACTTAATCCCATACCTGGGACTCCAACACCATCTCACTGTTTTCCATTTATCTTACTTTATTTTTCCTCCTATCCTTTATATTTTTTTCTTAAATTAAAAATCGATCTCTTCTCAATATAAAGAACATTATTTCTTTTTCAGCTTTGTCACACACACACACACACACGCGCGGGCACACACACAAACATATAAATATATATATACATATATATATTACATTATATATATATATATAAATAATTAATATTATATTACATTATGTATATATATAGTTAATGAGATATTACATTATATATATATATAAATAATTAATGATATATTACATTATATATATATATAATTAATGAGATATTACATTATATATATATATATATAAATAATTAATATTATATTACATTATATATATATAATTAATGAGATATTACATTATATAATATATATATATATAAATAATTAATATTATATTACATTATATATATATATATATAATTAATGAGGTATTACATTATATATATATATATATATATATATATATATATATATATATATATATATATATATATATATATATATATATAATGAGATCCAAACAATTTACTTCCTACAGATGATCATTTCGTCCATAGGAAAGTAGTTTTTTCCTGGACTTATCAATGCAAATACATTTACTAAAACTTACACTTCAATAAATGTATTTACCTTGATAATTAACTACGATTCCATGGACAAAATGATCATCTGTATGAGGTAAATTGTTTGGATCTTATTAATTGTAATTCAATTATACTCTCTATAATAGTGATTATATTGAACGCTCTTTTGTGGATCACTTTTAATATTTCATATTAAGAGGATCTACTTGAATTATTTACCCGCGGATTCTTTACCTTATTTGGTTATATGAATTATTAATTAGGTACTTTCAACAGAAAAGAAACAGGGGAGATTTCTTATTTAATTTATTTTATCTTTATTTTTTTTATTTATTCTTGAAGTGTAATTCTAATTCTTTAATAATTTTGAATTCTAACCTTCTTTTGCCAACAAAAACTGGCGATGACCAAAGTTAGGACTGAACGGTGAATTATTTATACGTATGTTTTCCCAAATATCTTGTATTTCAACCGTTTGTTCTCCAGGTTATTCCAAGTACGTGTGTTCTGGATAAAATTCTCTCCAGTGATCCTTTCTGGTCAATAAACAAAGATCTGAGAGCTATACCTTCTGCAATCTTATTTTCTGTCGATTGTCAGCGTAATGCATTAAACTAAAGAAAGTTTACAGAAAATATCACTTTATATCAATTTATAGAGTGAGTGTATTGCTAATAAAAAGGAAAAACGATAAAACAGAATAGAAACATACCACGCGCACACATAGACATACACGCAACGAAAAACCTGTGAAAAAGTGGAAACTGGATTTGTTAAAAATGTCTATACTCACTAACTAGTGGTAGTTCCATTAATACGATATATATGTTTCTGGACGCTGTGATATTTACAGAGTAAGCGTGCTGAATATCACAGACAGCGATGTCATAGGAATCAAGAAATATGGTGAGTGTCAGTTCCATACATTCATTCGATCTAGACACCGCACTGAAGTGTAAAATTGCCGATCATCAAGCAATGTTGATTCCTATGTCCAAAGGGTATATAACTCCCGAAAATAAATTAATTCGGTTGAGCACTGTGGGGGAAAAGCACATATTTATAAATAGTGACTATTACTGCTAATAATGCAAAACTCTCCCAACGGATTGAGTCCTCTAGGTCACTGGCGTTTTTTTCAAAAAAAATAAATACGCAAAAAATCGTTGTTCTCTCTGACGGAGATCGATAGCTTATGGGTTAGAATCTCTGACCGATACCAAATCGCTCAGGTTAAGGTCCCAGCTTCAAGCGATCGGATGTCTAGCCACACCGAGGAGCTGTGATACAGCGAAACAATTTGTCTGTGGATGACGATTAAATATATATATATATATATATATATAATCTCTTTCTCTCTCTCTCTCTATATATATATACATATATATATATATATATATATATATATATATATATATATATATATATATATATATATATATCAGAACAATTGGCATGAAAATATTTTTAGGGAAGCCATATCACGTCGGTGAAAAAAAGTGCAAGGAGTCGAGATCGAGGATCGATTTTAATATAGACACTTTGAATTTAGTCAAGAATCTCGAGATTTACAACTGGAGCACTCAGTGTGGTCTCTCTCTCTATCTTTCTCTCTCTCTGTCTCTCTCTCTATATATATATATATATAGTTTGTGAGAGAGAGAGAGAGAGAGAGAGAGAGAGAGAGAGAGAGAGAGCGCACTGAGTGCTTCAGTTGTAAATCTCGAGTGCGGTCTCTCTCTCTCTCTCTCTCTCTATATATATATATATATAT
>OZ038488.1:86144149-86146649 GCA_964036315.1 Acanthosepion esculentum
TTGTGTCCGACCTAGCGTCAAAAGTCTGACGAAGCATTTCTTGTTTCTCGGTAGCAGATCTGCCATGTTTCGTACAAAATTGTAATCTAGGTATGTCCCACGTATATGACAGCCCTTGTATATAGCGAGCAGCCCTTTCAACACTACTACAACAACAACCAAAGACTTGTTAAAATTCACGCATAATAATTGAACATGTATAGCTACCACAAAGCCCATGAGCATTTTAACTCTGGGTATCAATTAACTTTGCGTGTATTTCTTTTGAACGTCACAATCAGGTACAGTCCGGTAATATTCCAATACCGACTGGTATAATCATTGACCGTGATTTTAGTCACCTCTTAAAATTCTTTGATGGCCTTAAGTTAAATCTATTTTCAGCTTAACGTGATTGGCTACAGATAAATATTAATAGAAAATGCAACAAGAGTCGAACTATCAGTTACTTCAGAACTTCAGGAACAAATCCGCTCTGTGGCGTTATCCTCAAGGACGAGGACAATCATGGCTCTCCAAACATTTGTTTAAATGACGTCTTGCTAACTACAAATATTTTATAATTGAGTCACTCTCAGTCACTGTGTGTTTATCCGAATCTGATGGCTTAGCGGGTAGAGGTTCCGACTGACGCAAATTCAGTCGGGTTTCGATCGTAGCTAGAGGCAACCGGACGTCTAACCACACTGATGAGCTGTGAAACAGCGAAACAGTCTGTCTGTGGATGACAAAAATATATATATATATATATATATTATGGATAAAATATGATTTTAAGTATGCTGTGTTTACAGGTTAAACTGTTCAATATGAGAGATAGAGTGAATGGGAATAAAAATAGGTCATTGTGTGATAGGTGAAATAAAATTGAACCCCCCACGAATATGAAGATGTAATTTTTTTTTCTGTTTCGTGTCCTTTCACGATGTGAGTAATCATGGCTCATGTTTCTCCACAACTTCTCATGGATATTGACTTCAATGTCCACACACACACACACACACATATATATATATATTATAATATTTTTTAAGAAAATATGATTCCTTCGCTACATAAGAGTTCTCATGTTTCAAAAACGAGAGCCGAAACCCTCAATATAATTATTAAAATTAAATTGAATTAAGGTACCAAGCCCTGTTTCATCCTCAAGCGAAAATTTAGGAATAAACAATCTTGAAATTTACGCAACTATATAAGCTTAAATCTAACACTAATCCCTTTTATGTACACCCTAAGTCAAACGAACCTCCATCTATAATTAAGCATATACCCACATCAATAGAGAAAAGAATAAGCATGTACTCCGCCAATAAGGAAATATTCCGACAACACAGTAATTTTTATAACACAGTCCTAAAAAATAGCGGATAAAAAATCGCTAACATAAGTTATAGAAACAATAGTACTAACAGGAAAAAAAAACAGGAAAAGAAAAATCATTTGGTATACCCATCAGTTCAACCAAATGGTTAGTACTAAGCTAGGACATAAGTTCCTAGCTTTAATTGAAATAAACCTACTAATAGCAGACTTAGCGAGATCTTTAATTAAAACACCTTAAAATTAAGTTACAGTTGCACTGAAAATCTAGAAAGAATCATAAAAAAACATAATAATAAAATCCCGGAAAAACACGCATGCCAAACAGTATTAATAAAAATCCTAAACTAAAATTAGGCAAAAATAATGAAAAATTATTTGATTGTAGAAACCCTGAAGACTGCCCGTTAGAAAATAAATGCCTCATAAAATCTGTGGATACCAATGCCCTATCTCATCCATTGAGAGCCCTAATACTGATAGGATATATATTGGATCAACGAAGAATGAATTTAAAATTAGACGGAGTCCACACAAAAGCTCCTTCAATAATATTAGAAATAGAAATCAGACATCTCTATCCAAATATTTTAGGCATTTAAAAGAAATGAATGAAACACCAAGAGTAAAATGGAAAATAATAAATAGAACAAGAACTTTTAAAACCGTGGATGACCATGCCCTTTATGCCTACATGAAAAAACTACACATTATTAAGTTTCTAAATAATGAACATTTATTAAACCATAGGCATGACTTAACCGTTTTTTGCCGACATCAACTATTTTCGTACTAAATAATTAGCTTAAAAAAAAAGAAAAAATTTCATAGTATAATAAAAGGCTTAAAAGCTTAACCCAATCATAAGATAGAAAAACCCTTTATGAAGTCGTCAAAAAACAAATTGTAGTTCAGTGCGACGCGTTTATATATGAAACAGCCATTTGGAAAAAAGAAAAAAATAGATAAAATAAAATAAAACAAAATTCTCAAGACTCTTCACGACATATCCTGGTGCCAAAAGCTATCTTTCGCTATGACTGACCAGACGATATGCGTACATGAATGCCATCGTTCGTTTTGAAATGGGTACCCCACCCTACCTCGGCTTGACCTCTTTCCGAAGGCGACTGAGATGTGGATAAAAATTAACTGTTAGACTCCTTATCAAAATAGA
>OZ038488.1:86149149-86174149 GCA_964036315.1 Acanthosepion esculentum
ATTAGTTTAAAAAGCATCTTCAGGTAAAGAAAAGAAAATCTCTACAAAATAACAAAAAAAAATGTTTTCAAATCATTTTATATGTCGACGAGAAATGGGATATAAAGGTATCGCCGTCCAGGTAATCACATGCTATTCTCTATAAGACATCACATTAAAAAATATTTTAGAAAAAACATAAAAGCGAATCAAAGCATTTCCTGATCTTTGCAGTTTGATGATGCTTAAATTTTATATTTTTGTCGGTATTTTTAAAGCAGAAGAATTACTATTATGTTTAGCTTTTCGGGATCATTCAGTGCGTTATATTCATAACCTTTCGACCATTGTATCCTGCAACCTTCTTCAGGGACCAGTCTTCATTGCGGACCAGAAACACTTTATTCACGGGAGTAGTTTATTCTCATTAAGCTTTCCTTGACGACGGAGATATTTTATATCGTTTTACATTTACCTTTGTGGGGCACCGTGGAGCGGATAATGGTTAGCAAGCGTGTCTTGCAAGAACAATTACCACTGAGTAGTGAGTTCGATCCTCACTGGGTGCCCCATACTTTCGGTTTTCTGTTACATCTAAGCTACGTTTGGAAGGTCACTATACTCACCTTTGTGTTGGCAGATCATTTCACGGTATTGGGAAATATTTGGTTTATTTTATTTTACGGCATATTAACCTCAAAGGGTTATTTAATGCCGACAAAGTTTTTAGGATAGGTTCGTATGAATAGATTATGTATTCTTTGTAAGAAACCAGTTTGTAGATCAGGTTTTATCGCTATATTTTTGTCAAGAGGGTTTGTCTTGGAGAGTCAAATGTATTGCTGGTAATTTTTTTTTACCAGAATTTATTTCTGGTAATATTTTGTTTTAAATGTATTGCTGGTAATTTTTTTTTTTTTTTCAAAAATGTATTCGTGGTATTTTCACTATGAAAAAATAATTTTATACTTTCATAGTGTTTTGACCGCAGTTTGGGGTTAACTACTTTTCCTAGTCAGTGTGCACCTGGGAACAAGAGAAATTAAAATGTAGTTCCACGCTCCTCAAAACCTTGCGATCAGAAGCCTTACTGTTGAATGTAGTTAATCGTCACACGCAAGACGTTGAAAAACAAGAAGAAACTCATTAAAAACAAAGAAAAGTGTACTGCAATCTTATGTAATATCAGTCATCCTATATGGCAATGATTGTTGAAAAATCTGAAAAATGAAGATGATCCTGAAGCAACAGAAATGTGGTTCTACAGACGGATGCTGAGAATACCATGGACCGAACATGTGACCAACGATGAAGTTTTAGAGAAAATTTGAAACAGAAATGAAATTTATACTTAACATCAGGAAAAGACATTGAAATTTCTTGGACACACAATGAGGAAAGTGGGCTTGGAAAATTTGATACTGCTGGACAGATTGAAGGCAAGAAGGTCGGAGTAAAACGTCCCATAAACTATCTAGAGCGCTTGAGTAAAATGATGGCTTAACAAAGTTTAGGAGAGATAACAAAGAGACAACATTTATTAAAAAATACAAAAGGGAGGAAATTGTGGAGAGCCATGATCACCAACATCGTGAAGAGACATGGCACATAAAAAAGAACCGAATGAACTAAGAACTTCCAGATAACTTGTTCTGTTTTACCCAACAATTTAAACAGCTACACTGTGTCTATCTTCCTAATCACTTATTGTAGATATATTAATTATTCTATGTACCTTGTGCGTTCAGGACGTTAGCGATCATAATTCCCTACACTTTTTCTATCCTTTGCAGCTTTTAATAAATTTGTATTTCTGTTAAGAGATAATAATTAATACGATAAATTTTGTCAGAAAAAACTTTATCAGGTGTCTGACGAAAATTAATTGCTAAATGTTTGCTTTATTATAGAAATATATTGAAATGAATATTACTACATAAATAAATTACAAATGAAAAAAAAATCTTTGTTCAAGAATTAATAAACGACTTCCGAACACAAACAGACTAACATACGAATGAGACAAATACATTTTTAATGATTTATTTACATTATAGGATAGCTTATTTAATAGTTTTCCCACAGAACTCTATCCCACATTTAAAAGCCATACTTCGTCACTAGTCTGGAATTAATATAAGAGATTCTGCCAGAATATACTTAATATTCGTGGAGGTGCTAAAAAGTTTTCTTTTCTTCTCTAACTCAGTATCTATTGTTAAAGATGTAAGAACTTGTTGATACGTTATAGCGCTCCAGTAAGTATCTGAACCCCACCTCCGATATACCCTATCTTTACAAGAGCAAGAACAGACCATAAATGGAATATTGCTGCCATATTTTGGCTGGAATTCCCCAGTTCCCAGGCTTGTGCGTGATGAATTATTTTCCATCCTGTGACTCCTTTACCAAAGACGGAATGTTGCGAGCCGCTCGCTGCTCTATCGCTACGCACAAGACATGTGTTCCGAAGAGTTACTGTCCTTACTTACAGGATCCCCGACTCGCCATATAATATACGCAGGGGCTAATCCTCCCCACTGTCTCCGCATTGCGTAGATCCATTCAGACAGTTTCTTCCCACGTACTGCTGTTTTGTGGACCAGACGGCATGATTTTTCCCAATCACTACAATCTCGACCACTTCATGTCTAAGCGTTGTCTTTCCTGTATAGACTCATGAAATTCACTTCTTGCCATTTCTTACGGTCATACAACATCGCACAGTAACCCTCTACCTGGATTGGCTTTCGGGCCTTTTTTTTTAGATCAAAATTAGTTTTAAAGAGAATTAATTAAAATCAATAAAATACTGATTTGGTCAATAAAAGCAAATACAGTTTAGTCGAAATTTCAACGTGATCATTTTTCAGCGCCCCCCTGTAAGTATAATTAAGTGTCGCCTTATAAATCGTTGGGTTAAAATTAACAAACATAATAATGAGAAAAATGATTAGCCAAAATAATTTTGTCCCTCATTATCAGCATCTTTGCCATCATCAACGGCTGTCCAGAAGGTATTGCTTATGAATAATCATATTCACACTGAAACAAACCTTGGCGACACCGCGTTAAAAGATAATCGCTATTCATTCCTAATAATTCGCCATTAAAAAAAAAAAAGAATTTAGTACAGCAGACGCCATGCCCCAATGACCCTGCATCTTTTTTTTTTCCTGGGTGTCTGTTGTCAATGGTAAACTAATGGAGCTAACCAGGCGAGCGACTGGCCGAGCGCTAGCTTGGCTGGGAATTCACCAGAGACAAAACAATGCTATCCTGGGCGATAAAAGGACACATTAATCTTCCTGTTTCGATGTCTGTCTGTTTATCGATCGATCGATCAGCAAACACATATATACACACCCACGCGCATAAAGAAATATCTGTGTCCATCTAACGCCAGATTAAACAGAATACATGAAACAACACACAAACACTCATATATATATATATATATATATATATATATATATATATATATATATATATATATATATATATATAGCTACAGAAATCAACACGACGTCTTAAGCGATCCACATACTATATATATATATTTATTTATATATATATATATATATATATATATATATATATATATATATATATATATAGCTACTGAAATCAACACGACGTCTTAAGCGATCCACATACTATATATATATATATATATATATATATATATATATATATATATATATATATTTATATATATATATATATATATATATATATATAGCTACAGAAATCAACACGACGTCTTAAGCGATCCACATACTATATATATATATATATATATATATATATATATATATATATATATATATATATATATATATTTATTTATATATATATATATATATATATATATATATATATATATATATAACTACAGAAATCAACACGACATCTTAAGCGATCCACATACTATATATATATATATATATATATATATATATATATATATATATATATATATATATATATAGGCCTTTCCGTCGGTCTCTATATATAGACCGAAGAAATTAATTTAATTCATCTACTCAATTAAAAAAAAAATAATAATAATTTAAATAAAATAAACCGTGGTAGAAATTAATTGAAATTTAACTTCTATATAGATAAATGAAGCAAAAAAAAAGAAAAAAGAAAAAAAAGAAATAAAATAAAATTAAAATTCTTTAAATAAAATTCTTTATCTGACGACGTCGGATCATTGGTGAAACATGTGAAAGTAAAATCATTTTTAATTGTCTTTCTAAACACTTCAAATACCTCGGTGTATGGATAAGGTAATTGATCATTGAATAGGCTGCGTTAGTAGTAGTTTCACTCAAATACTGCAAGCTGCTATAAAATCATAACATTAAAAAAAAGTCATATCTGGCTATATTTCTGAGATGAGGTATCATGTACATTATTTACATTATTCGGACTATTGTCCTCATTTTTGTCGCCATGTTTATCACAAGGTTTCGGCTGTTGTACGCCCCGGCCTTCTTCAGCTGGTTGGAATCTCGAACTGCACCCGTTACTTCTCTATCCGCCAATACCGGATAGAAAAGTATCAACTAGCGGACACGAGAAAACTATTTCTGATGAAATAATTACTTAAAGAGAAAGGCAGTATAGTGTTGCACACTAAGTTACAACCATTCATGTTTATCTGTGTCAAGCGCCTTGTCTATCTGTGTCAAGCGCCTTGTCTATCTGTGTCAAGCGTCTTCACACATGCGTACTTTAGTCCCGTTACCAAAGGAACAATCCTGATACGTTAGGATCAGACCACACATACACACACACACATACATATATATATGTGTGTGCATGTGTGTATTCATATAATAGAAAAGAACTGTCAGATTGATGATCCGAAGTTCTTTAGTATTTTTCTTTTTATTTAAAAAAAATAGTGCTCGATACAGAAGTAGAGACTAGATTATAATTATTTTTTAAAAATGTGATTCCATCGCGACACAGAAATTACTGTTTCGAAATTGGTCAGCAGTATTCAAGTTTATTTTCAATATTAAACCTTAACTACAGGGCGGCAGTCTCATCCTCAAACATCGCTTGATGATGAGACTGCCACCCAGTAGTTAAGGTTTAATATTGAAACTGACCAGATTCGAAACATGGTAATTTCTGTGTCGCGATGGAAAGATATGTTAAAAAATAATTATAATTTATATATATATATATATATATATATATATATATATATATATATATATATATATATATATTGTGTGTATTTAGGCAGCATTTTTTCATTAATACATGTCTCATTAAATAATATAGATAAGCGTTGTCTATATATTTTATGCAAGTTTTTTTCATATAGTCTGATAATCTTAATAACATTATCATTAAATAATGAAAGAAAATCACAATATTGATACATACTTTTTTTTATTTAATCCGATCTGAGCTTTCGGCTTACATAAGCCATTATCAAAGATGACAATTACACAATATATTTATGCAATACACGAACAAGAAATTGATGATAGTATTATTTGTTTACATGGATGATATCCAAGCAACGATAAACACGTGCATATAAAACGCTGAAAACGAAAATCGCACGACAGCTCATGACGTCACACATGACCACGCGAGAGTGAATCCGATGAGTATTGAGTATGGAAAGCCGTTGGTATGAACCAATGACTTCTGTTACTAATTATAGGCATTTAAGGATATTTTTGGAGATTTCATAGTTTATTTTGTTCAGGTTAGGTTTCAACTGTTTTATGTATATAGCTTCAAGAATTTTTAGTTTTTGTTTATTGTTTTCATGTTTAAGTATAATTGTGTTTTCGACGAGGATTTTCCGGAATTGTGTATGCGGCCAGGCATGTTGTTTTAAATGTCTAAAAATGTTAGAGTTATCATTCAAATGTAGTGTCAAGCGTCGTGAAAGCGAGTTTGTGGTGTGACCAACATAGATATTATTTAGTTCGTTGGAGATACAATCTCCCAAAGGGCACCTGAATTTGTAAACTATGTTGGTTTTTTTCAAATCGCTAACCGGGGGAGAAGAATCATTTCGAATAATTGAGTTGGATATTTTAGATTTAGTGTAGTATATAATTAACTTAATTCTTTTGCTAGGATCTGTTGTGGATATGTTAGTATTTACTAATTTTTTTAGTATATTTTCATCTTGTTTATAATTAGTATGCATTTGATTACGATATAGGAGATTAATATGTTTGAGATTAGTAGAAGCAGTATTATGTACTATTTGCTTAGTATTGAGATTTCTAAGAAAGCATCTTATTTGTTCATCAATTATATAGTTTGGAAAACTATTATTAACAAATTATATTATAAAACAAACACTTGTTAATAATAGTTTTCCAAACTATATAATTGATGAACAAATAAGATGCTTTCTTAGAAATCTCAATACTAAGCAAATAGTACATAATACTGCTTCTACTAATCTCAAACATATTAATCTCCTATATCGTAATCAAATGCATACTAATTATAAACAAGATGAAAATATACTAAAAAAATTAGTAAATACTAACATATCCACAACAGATCCTAGCAAAAGAATTAAGTTAATTATATACTACACTAAATCTAAAATATCCAACTCAATTATTCGAAATGATTCTTCTCCCCCGGTTAGCGATTTGAAAAAAACCAACATAGTTTACAAATTCAGGTGCCCTTTGGGAGATTGTATCTCCAACGAACTAAATAATATCTATGTTGGTCACACCACAAACTCGCTTTCACGACGCTTGACACTACATTTGAATGATAACTCTAACATTTTTAGACATTTAAAACAACATGCCTGGCCGCATACACAATTCCGGAAAATCCTCGTCGAAAACACAATTATACTTAAACATGAAAACAATAAACAAAAACTAAAAATTCTTGAAGCTATATACATAAAACAGTTGAAACCTAACCTGAACAAAATAAACTATGAAATCTCCAAAAATATCCTTAAATGCCTATAATTAGTAACAGAAGTCATTGGTTCATACCAACGGCTTTCCATACTCAATACTCATCGGATTCACTCTCGCGTGGTCATGTGTGACGTCATGAGCTGTCGTGCGATTTTCGTTTTCAGCGTTTTATATGCACGTGTTTATCGTTGCTTGGATATCATCCATGTAAACAAATAATACTATCATCAATTTCTTGTTCGTGTATTGCATAAATATATTGTGTAATTGTCATCTTTGATAATGGCTTATGTAAGCCGAAAGCTCAGATCGGATTAAATAAAAAAAAGTATGTATCAATATTGTGATTTTCTTTCATTATTTAATGATAATGTTATTAAGATTATCAGACTATATGAAAAAAACTTGCATAAAATATATAGACAACGCTTATCTATATTATTTAATGAGACATGTATTAATATATATATATATATATATTATATGAAATGGACAAAGTCCGACAATTATTTAAGACATTTTTATGTTTATCATGCTTTTTATAGATACAAATATTTAAGTAAATGCTCTGTTTATAATAAACAGTATTAAACAACATTTACCGACTGAATGTCCGAGAAATTTTCATAGAATTCGCAGGACGAATATTTGCTATGAAAATTTCTTGGACATTCAGGCCGGTAAATGTTGTTTAATACTGTTTATTATAAACAGAGCATTTACTTAAATATTTGTAGCTATAAAAAGAATGTTAAACATAAAAATGTCTTTATATATATATATATAAAGACATTTATATTATGTTTAACGTTCTTTTTATAGACACAAGTATTTAAGCAAATGCTCTGTTTTATAATAAACAGTATTAAATAACATTTACCGGCCTGAATGTCCGAGAACTTTTCATAGAAAATTTTCGCTCACCGACAGGAATCGAACCAGTATCCTATACGGAACCTTCATTTCGCGTGATGTGCCTTAACCGTTCGGCCACAGATGAGCGTCTGATTAGCAAGGTCGATTTTACTATCTTTAAACTTAAATCTTCCATGAATCTCTTCTATTCATATCTGCTCTAGCGTATAAATGTAAACAAATTACGTCATATATTTTAGAATTGGACATCGTCTGACAATTTATTTAAAGACATTTATATTATGTTTAAAGTTCTTTTTATAGATACAAGTATTTAAGCAAATGCTCTGTTTTATAATAAACAGTATTAAATAACATTTACCGGCCTGAATGTCCGAGAAATTTTCATAGAAAATTTTCGCTTAAATACTTGCGTCTATAAAAAGAACGTTAAACATAATATCAATGTCTTTAAATAAATTGTCGGACTATGTTCAATTCTAATATATATATATATATATATATATATATATATATATATATATATATATATATATATATATATAGTCTTCTATTTACCGTGGCCCTTCAGATAATAGTACTATTCTACTTACTATACGCAAAATTCTCAAGATTCCAAAAGGCAGGACGATGTGGATAATTTCTAGGGTACATAATTCGGACAGAGGGCTTGCAAAATTTGACACTCATAAGACATTCTGAAGGAAAGCGCGACATAAAAAAGCATCTATGGCCTATATAACGTTCTTCTTCTAACCATTTAGATCATTCGTTACTTCTTCTGCTATTCTTGCCTTCAAAATATCCTGTGAGTGTCATATTTTCCAAGTCCTCTTTCCTCATTATGATCCCAAGAAATTTTAGCTGTATAAATATCCTTCTAGTCTCCATTTTTTTCAAATATTCGTCACCAATTATATGTTCACAGCAGGTATTCACATGTTTTTGTAGAACTATATATATGTTGACTCAAGTCGCTTCTTCAGCTCTGTAAATGACCAAAATTGTAAAACTATCAACTACTCTTTTCTTTGTTTCTAATTATATATTTTCCTGTTTCTTTTTACTTTGCTTAGATTTTGGAAGGCATCTTTCTCTCTGTCAATCCGTCTTCGGATTTCGATTACACATATTCCGTACTCTGTTAACACAATTCCCTAGATATTTAAATTGTTTGGTTTTGGTCTCTGCAATTCAAGTCTTGAGTTATTCATTTTACTGGTAACCATACATTTTGTATTCAGATAAATGATGTTTAGTCCTTTCTTCTCACTATCCTACACTACCTTCTGTAGAATTTGTTGAAGTTTTCTTTATATATCTGCGTAATTTACATTGTTAAGATTGCGGTTCCAATAATCAATCCAGATAAGACTTCTAAACATCGCCTCAGGCTACAGGTTGAATTATCCGGTGAGAAAACGCAGCCTTTGGCTACACTTCATTTTATGCTTGTCTATTGGCAGAAACAATTATATATATATATATATATATATATATATATATATATATATATATATATATGCAAAGACATGTCTACTTGTTTTCAGTAGGATACTTGCATATTCACAGACGAGCTTCTTAGTATCGTTATTAAAGGAAGAGAGAAAATTACCATGTTGACACATATTTAATTACTTCGAGTACTTTCGACATTAGCGCAATGTCATCATCAGGGTGTTATTTTTTTTCCAAGACAAAATTGTTGTGTTCATCCGAAATTTTTTTGAACTGTGAAGTGAAAAACGTTATGGTTATGTACTGTCGGAATATATGAATACGTGGCAATATGGTAATTTTTTCTTTCTTTAATAAGGATTCTAAGAATCCTCTCCGTGAATATGAACGTATCCCTTTGAAAATAAGTAAATAAATTACTCATTGCAACATGCTGCCAAAATTACATGATCCAAATATGATACACACACACACACACATATATATATATATATATATATATATATATATATATATATATATATATATATATGTATATGTATATATATATAGCATAATGAGAAGCTACGTATACTTTCTTGATATGTATATAATATATGGATAAGATAACTGAAAAAAATTGGGTGTTTTTTTGCGAAAGTATTTCTATGTTTTTATATATATTTAATATTTCAGACCACCTCGGTCCTTCCTCAGAAATTAATTGAATTACTGTATTACTGTATTTGGCAGTTTGTTTACACTTTACAGCGTCCGTCGTTAGACGCGGACGTCACGTGATGTGGAATGCAACTATGTTTGAATTTGTTAACGTAAATCTAACGATAGTATTTTAGATGTTGTTTAAAAAGGTTTTTTTAACTATATCTAAAGAAATTTTTTAACTATTGAAATATTTAGACAGATTAAAAATACCCAAGTCTTTGTTTAACCCTAGTTTATATGTGTCTAATTTTAAAATCCAGTATTTCTCTTTTTTTTTCTTTTTTTAAGTAATTTTTTTTAAAAATTTCAGTTATTTTATCCATATATTATATATATATATATATATGTATGTATATATATATATATATATATATATATATATATATATATATATATATATATATATATATATATATATATGTATATATACATATATATATACATATATATATATATGTATATATATGTATATATATATATGTGTGTGTGTGTGTATTTAGGCAGCAAATTGCTGAATCAATTTCATATATATATATATATATATATATATATATATATATATATATATATATATATATATATATATATATTTGTGCATTTAGGCAGCAATCCTTCTTTCAGAGACATTTATAAATGCGGTTTTTTTTTATTAATGAGCACAAAAGAGAAAAAAACAACTTAACTAATGCACTCGTCATACATAGAAAGAAATTCAACCACAATTTTTATTTTAAAAATGCTACACTCATAAAAAAAGGAAAATAACTCACACAGAAGGAAAATCCTCGAGAGTGCCGCCATTGAAAATTAATTCAAATATCAATCTACTCCCAGGCCTTTTCCCTATCTCACCTTTCTTAACAGAATTACTACTCGCCCAAACAAACGTACACGACAATATCGTGAAATCAAAAGAAAATATTTGAATCGGTCAACACAGCAATATTAACAATATCTCCACACGTGACAGTAATTGACGTAATTTTCAGTTAACAGTATGAAAATAGCCTTGTCTGAATTCTTCCAGGTACTAAGGACATTTTGTTTTTGTTATTATTAGTTACTTTGTTTAAATAAATTCATTTCTTTTTTTGCCTTGAAAAAGTCGACATTGGACGAAACTCTCGGCAACTATTACAGTTTTCCTATTGTCATTCATATATATATATATATATATATATATATATATATATATATATATATATATATATATATATATATATATATAATTGAAAAGAATAAAGATTTATGTCTATTAAATTTAATATTTTTCTAATGTACGAATATGCATTTGAAAATGTGGCTGTTAATGTGTTTTAAGTAAAATATCTGAAACTCATGCTGGGTGTTCAGATTTCGACTCACATTGGGGGTTGAGTGAAAGAAGAAAATTAAATACCTTTTAAGAAGTAGTTTGTCTCATTATTTTTCGTGTCGTTATTTTTTAAAAGCATAAATCGAATGCAGTTTGAGACACTAACGTGTAATAATACGTGATAAGTTTTATTGTGTCGATATTCATTCGAAAATACGAGATCTCAATACGTGGGACGGTCAAAGACGCATTACAAAATCTAGGCAGAGCATTAGGAGACAGAAGGATTTCTTTGGTAACAAAGAAAATAGTACTGAACTGTTACATGATATCTGTCCTCCTTTACGGCAGCGAATGTTGGATGGTCTCCTCAAAGATGAAGAAGTAACTCGAGGCAACGGTGGTATGATTCTACAGAATGCTTCTAAGGATACCATGGACCGAACGTGTGAGCAACGATGGTGATTTGGAGAGGATGCAAAAAGGAAGAAGTTTCGGGGATATGTAACGAGAAACAAGGGCTTGGAGAAACTGATACTCACAGGTCGAATAGAGAGAAAGAGGGACACGGGAAAGCAACACATGATATACCTAGCGGACTTAAGCAGGTGGATGACAGAACACGGCGGCCTAGAGGAAGTAGCAAAGGTACAAAACATTGAGATCTACAAGGGATAGGGGGAAGTGGAGAGCCTTGATCGATTACGATCTCAAGGGACACGGAACAAAAAAGGCAGAAATGTGTATAATGGTTTCAGTTGCATGTAAATGGCTTCTGTAACTGTCCCCAAATATATGTGCGTATGCATGTGAGTGTTTATGCTTTATAACGGTTGACGTGGTAGTAATAAGAAGACCGAACAATGGGATGTATTACTAATCACCTTCTATACACACGTTGATAAAGCAAGGATATTGCTTGTATAACGGTATTTAACCGCGCACCCACTGAGCAGCATCCTTCGTCATACCAAGTTAATTTTCCCGTCATGCTGAATTATTTTTCCCGTGATATTTTGCGCTTTTGATCAATTGTCAGTAGATATTGCAGACACCAAGCAGAAACATTTGTCATGCCAAGTTCATTTTCCCGTGATGTGGTGCGGTTTTGATCAGGTATCAGAAGATGTGGCACCCACTGATCAGAATCTTTCGTCATGCAAATTTAATTTTCCCGTGATATCGTGCGCTTTTCCACATGTTTTCAGAAGACGTGACACACTCCGAGCAGAATTCCTCGTCATTGCAAGTACATGTTTCCGTGATATGGTGCGATTTTGATTAGGTGTCAGAGGACGTGTCACCTAATGAGAAGAAATATTCGTCATACCAAATTAATTTTCCCGTGATGTGGTGCGCTTTTGGTCTGGTGCCAGAAGACGTGGCACCCACTGAGCAGTATCCTTCGTCATGCCACTTTCATTTTCACGTGATGTCATACGTTTTTCACCTGGTTTCAGAAGACGTGGAATACACGGTGTAGAATCCTTCGTCTTGCGAACTTCATTTTACCGTGGCGTTGTGCGCTTTTGATCAGGTGTCAGAAGACGTGGCAGCCACCGACCAGAATCCTTCGTCATGCAAAGTGTATTTTCCCGTGATATTCGTTCGCTTTTGACCAGGTGTCGGAAGACGAAGCCCTCGCAGATCAGAATTCTCCGGCATGCCAAATTCATTTTCACGTGGTGTCGTGCCCTTTTGATTATGTGTCAGAAGACGTTGCACCCACTGAGCTGAATCCTTAGTCATGCCAACTTATTTTTCCCGTAATTTGGTGCGCTTTTGTTTTATGTTTCAGAATACGTGGCACCCACCGACCAGAATCCTTCCTCATGTCAAGTTCATTTTCCAGTAATGTAGCGCGCTTTAGACCAGGTGTCAGAAGACGTAGTTCCTACAGAGTAAAATCCTGCGTCATGCCAAGTTCATTGTGTAGAATATTTCCAACTCTCTCACAGGATATGTTAATAGAAGTGGCTATTTGATGTATAATGAATCGCCCGTTATCCGACACTATGTGCTGAAAATGCTGAATTTTTACGACGCTGTTGTCAGTTGCATGGCGTCCAGAATGTGGTTTTTCTTCGAGACTCTACCTACCGCTCCTAAATTCAGCTCCCCGCATTTGCATTGTTGATAAAGCTGGAGTTTCAGCCCTTAATGTAATAAACATATTAGCATGAATATCCTTGGAGTTCAAACACTTATTTATGCACGCAATTATTAACACCACGATGCCAATTGTTTTTTTTTACATGTTGTTAATAATTACTTTTGAAGTCGTCTTTGAACAATCGGTTGTCAGTTTACCTGGAAGAAAACAATGCAGTTATTAATAAGAAGAGTTTAAGTTAATGCATGCAAAATTTCGCAGCTCTTGCACATTTCATTAATCGTCAGCATATGGACATTTCCGACAACCTTAGATAATTTATTTTAATTAAAAATAATGCGAGTTCATTCGACTTTCTTTGGGATACCCAACATTATACATATATATGTGTGTGTATACATGTATGTGCGTATATATCTATGTGTATATATGTATGTATGGTGTGGATGTTATCGCTCCTAAAGTTCAGACAAGAATATTGTATTATTATTTTTATATATTATTTTCATCGAAGGAGAAATTTTGTCGGCAGGTAAGCGGTGGGTACAGAAAATATATCGGTGCGTCTCGCTTACCAAACTCTGACCCCAATGACGAAACATACGAAGTATTTAGGGAATCGATTGTTAACCCTGACCAAAACGTCCCCAGACGACCATGTGCTAATCGGTCTCTAGTAACACACACACACACACACACACACACACACACACACACACACACACACACACACACACACACACACACACACACACATTTTGGAATAATACAAATATAAAGTTGTCATTTAAGTGATTGATGCTAGCTTCACATTCCCGAATCACATGAATCATTCATACAAAAAAGCAGGCAGTGAAGTTAATGATATAAATGGCCAGAATACATATTCGCTAACAAATTTATTGAGATACATTAACTCACGAACCTCTAGATGAATGTTATGATCCCTATTTTTGATAAATTCCAGTTGCATAAGGGTTTTTTATACAAGTACTTTCGTCTGTTCATAGAGACATCATCAGGTATGGAAATAGATTTCTTTTTTACATCCAGGTAATAACGGGCAACGAAAGATTAGATGTGATCCGAAATATGTTTTTTAACAAATGTGTTATTGTTAACGGTAAGAAATTTTGGAGCGTACGGTCGCAACGCTGAGGTTGAATTTTTTTTTGAAAATTTAAGAGTGTGCGTTATTTTACTACTATGGTAATAGGAGAATTCTTTTGTTGTAGTAGTTTTTTTCAGTCGATGTGGCATGAACTAAATTGTTCAATAAATAGAGGAATGTCGCAGTTATTATCCGAAAGTTGCACGTCGGATCAGTTCTTTTAATATCAAGTATGTGGTGCAGTTTAATTTATATTACATCAATCATTCATACAAAAAGCAGATAGTGAAGTCAATGATATAAATGGCGAGAATACATCTTCGCAAACAAATTTATTAAGATACATTAACTCACGAACCTCTATGCCAAAAGAGCAAAAAGAGACCTTATACAGCTCGAATTTATTAAAAACAGGGATGATAACATTCATCTAGAGGTTAATGTAATTTTAATAAATCGGGTATGACCATTGCAAGATATCATTGCAAGATTCACTTGTGACATACGATATCAAGCAATGACTGTACATACTTTTTAAAAGGAGACGGAAATATTGCACTGCGTCAATCCCACTCCCCAAGCAAGAATCCCAGTGAGGTTATCGTGCCTGGACGCCAATGCATTTAATTCTACACCCCCAAGCCTGTGTTTAATTGCCGTTGGTCCTATGAACGAATTAATCCGCGTTTTGATAAGTTTAATTTGTTATCCTGCTGTACACCTAGCCGTATTCTTACCTCCACGAAAAAAAACAGTGAACCTGGGAACCCGTTTAATCGCCGATAACGTAATTATGCGGCACGTAGTACTTGGTCCCATAATATCATTAGCGTCTCATATCACCTACTGATGCCAAATTAGTGGGGTTTGATCCTGGCTTGAATCAATCGGATACATCGAAACAGCTTGTCTGTGGATAACAATATATATATATATATATATATATATATATATATATATATATATATATATATATATATATATATATATATATATATATATATATATATATATATATATATATATATATATACACATATATATATATATATATATGTAGTTTACAAAAAACTAGGTAATCCGTATGTGTAGACCAAAGGAGGATAAAATCCAGAGAGCTCAATGTAAATCAGAGCTAATAATTTAAATAAAAATAAAAAAAGACAACGTTCGGGCTCCATGTGATAAATTATTTCACCACAGCCCTTTTAAAGGACCGCTGATCATCAGACTTTACTTCCAAAGGTTGAAACGATATATATATATATATATATATATGTGTGTGTGTGTGTGTGTGTGCATAATATTAGGTATATATATTTAGAAGCAATATATATATATATAGCTTATATAATAATGTGTGTGTGAGAGAGAGAATTAGTGCGTGTGTGTGTGTTCTCCACCGCCTTAACCAGGTATTGAACTCACACTCTTTGGATCCTTTAACTGGATCTAACTAACACCTTTACCCACTGTGCCATGTGTCGTGAGAACTTGGAGAGGGGAATTGTCAGGAGATAACTGATAACCGACATCCATTAGACATGGCACGTGCAAACTAGAACAGTCTACTCCAGCGAGCGAAATAAAGGGTTCAGCTCGACATTCCAACCACCTGAAGAAGGCCGGAGCGTACAACGGCCGAAACTTTGTGATAAATATAGCAACAAAGATGAGGATGATAGTCCGAACAATGTAAATAGTGTACATAATGCCTCATCTCAGAGATATAGACAGGTGCTGTTGAAATCAACTTCAGTGTTTTATAATCTGAACCGACGACAGTAACCCAACCGGTCACGGCTAGTTTAGTGGACATATAAAATCTGTAAAATTGTCAATGGTATTATTTCTCTTCTTTTTACACTTTTTGTATATTTGTGTTTTCGCTGATTCATCCGACTTTCTGATTTCATTGGATGTCGCTCATAGAATTATCTGAAGAGAGGAATTTTGAAAATTTTATTTCACAAAATTGTACATCTCTTTTTGAGTCTCGAAACAATAAACCGTGACTTCTCAGAGCGCAACGAAATTCCGGAAGCTTCACTGCTACAAGTAAACTTTTATTTCTATGAGACAGAATTTGCGATCATTTCACATTCAAAAACAAAATACAGAAAATTACATTTCAGAAACGAATCTATGTTCATCTATAAGATTCGTCCATTATACCGCCGCAAATGGATTTGCTTGCAACAGACAATATCAAGTTAGACATAAAATTAATCCTTTTTTTACTTAATATCTTCTAAATGAATTATATACAAATTTTACAGACCCTTTTTCTTTCGTATTTTTCTTTCTTTCTTTCAAATATTTCTTAAATCCAATGTTTATTTGTTTCTTAAACTTTATTTTTCTGTCATTTCTTCTGTTTTAAAATGATATTAACTTTCTTCCTTCTCTCTCTCTCTCTCTCTTTCTCTCTCTCTCTCTACTTAATCCCACATAACTTGTTTAATATTATATCACTTTCTTTCTTCCTTCATTTCTATATTCCTAAATTCCACTTTCTTTCTTTTGTTCTTTCTTTCTTAAACCTTTTCATATATATATATATATATATATATATATATATATATATATATATATATATATATATATATATATAGAAAGAACAGTAAGATATAAAATCCGGTGTTCTTATAGATATTTTTATTAATAAAAACACAATAGTTCTCAATGTAAATTTACAGAGCATTAATATTATAAAATAATTGATTTAAAATATGTATTTTTTTCGCTACACAGTGATAACCATGTTTCAAAAATGGAAGCTAAAGCCTTTGAATTTAATTTTGTTATTAGATTAAAGACATCAGTTCCATTTCCTCGTCAAGCGAATTTTGAATTATATATATTATATATATATGCCGCATCTCTTTGTTTTGATTGTTAGTTTAAAATTCTCACCATCCTTTTTCTTTCTTTCTTTCTTAAGACTTATAATCCTACTTTATTTTTTTTTTCATTCGCTTTATCAAACTTCTTTCTCCTTTTTTGTTCTTTCTCTTTCTTTAATCATATCATCCATTCTTCTTTTTCCGTCATTGTTATTTCCCGCCAATTCTTCCTTCCTTACATTATATATAACTTTCTCTTTTTTTTTTCGTGATTTATATATTTAATCTCGTACTTTTTTCTTTCTTTCTTTCTTTCTTTCTTTCTTTCTTAATCCACCTTTTCCCTACTTTTTTCCCATTTATCACACCTCAAGTCAGCTATAAACTAAACAGTCTGGGATTATTCTAGACACTTGGCATTTCGTTCATTTTTTTTTTCAACCCCAAGAAGTCCAACAACGACGACACCATCAACAGCAACAAAGATAGAACCTCTCTAAATTGGGGCATGAATTTTCGTCAAATAGACAACCAACATGGCCGCCACCCGCTGGCAAATACCAATAACACATTTTAATTAAACATTTTCAAACAATGCAAGTAATCCAGACAACATCGGACGAATTTTCCACTTGCAGGAATACACTTCAACCGAACAAGGATGGGGCTAACATTTTTTCAGACCACTAGTTCCGATTACGACCGAGGAAGACATGTTATATGTATAAATCTGGCGTATGTCGGAATCGTCTGTCTGGGATTGTTACTGTGTAGATGAAGAAATGTAAATGAAAGCGAGAAAGTTCTATTAAGGAAGTAGGTATTGATTTGTGCGTTGCTGCAAAATCAATGTTGACGGCGTCCTTGTGAACTGACGTCTAAAAAATGTAATAAAGTATCAGTTAATGTTTTTGGGGGTGATTACATATCGAGGAAAAACTTCGAAAAAAAGAATTTGTTTGACTGAGAAGCAAATATACGATGCTGCATTATCCAGCACCCTTTATAGCATATCCGTATGTATATGTAAGATGCAAGAAGAAAGACCTGTGACGTTGGTATCGATTTCTTGCGACGTTTTTTAATAATGTTGTGTGCCGTGGATTTTCTCCGCTTGAGAAGCTGATTGGTCGCCTGGCCGAGTGGTTCGAACGTTAGCATCCAGACAATGATACCCGTATTCGAACCTCACCATTGTTGTTTTGTCAAGGAGGTGATAATATCAGCTTAAGGAAACTGTCCTACCAGTGCATTTCCAACGAAAGTGAAGGAAACCCATGTTACGTGACCCAACACAGCTGATGATTTTGTAAGTGTTGTTTAGATGTGACACAAGGCCAAAAATATGGAGCATCCAGTGAAGATGATTTTTAAGCGTACATTTCGAGGAGGTACAGGGCTGAAATTATGTTCCACGGTGATGATCGAACTCACTATTCAGTTGTAACTGATCTAACGAGAGAGGCGTACCAACTGTTACACCATATGATTTTCCAAACGTAGCTTAGATGTGGCACAAGGGCAAAAGTGTGGAGCGCCTAGTAAGGATGATTTTCTGAGCGTAGCTTAGATGTGGCACAAGGCTGAATGTATGGAGCAACCGGAAAGGATCGAACTCACTATTCAGGCGTAATTGATCTGGCGAAAGATGCTCGTCAACCATTACACAATATGATTTTCTAAGCGTAGCTTAGATGTGGCACGTGGCCAAAAGTGTTAGCTACCCAATGAGGATCGAATGATGATCCTTGTCCCATGCACTGATCCGGATAGCGTACTAGGCTTTTTCTAATACTGATCACGCCAGTTCAGTCGCGCTCTTCCCGAAAAGGTGACTGAGGTCCGTAGGGAAACTAGCTGAGTGTTGAAGAAACACAAAGAATTCTACTCGATCAGGCGTCTGCAACAAGAATTCGCCAGCCTATCTAGTCGTAATGTTCGGAAACGAAGAGCCAACCAGGGAAATAAGTTGATATTTGCCGAACAAATACTCCATATTTTGTTTAAAACACGTGTTTGACTGGAGATATTTCTGTATTTTAAGATCTCTGTATGATTAGTCGAACTTTCAGATATAGGTTTTATTGAAAAAGTCTCAGAGAAACTGACAATAGAATCAGAATCAATTCTTACTCCTCTGCACGTTTTCTAGATAGAGCTAGTAAGTACATACCATGAAGATATGATTAACATTACGTCTTCTATTCATGACAGCGTCCTGCTTGACATCTATTGGTCAATATATTTTCCAGAAAAAATTGACTGATGCCCTTTGATTAACCGTCAAACTTTTTATACTAATTATAATATAAAGCCGAGGCGCCGCTCAATGTAGAGATTTAATGTTTAGTGTTACACGAGCGTAAGAAAAAGTAATAAGGGAAGTGCATGAGTTTATGCAGGAAAGATAACGGTTTACCATCGCATTGAAGAGGTCACGATTGCAGTGAACGGGAAAAAAATCGGACCGGGAGTTTGTTCCACAAAATAGCAGTTCTTGTGAAGAAGCAATCGTGAGATCGAAGAATGTACTTTACCAGAACACATGCCACGGAATAGCAATATCTGTAGGCATGCGCAGCGGAATGGAAGCAATGTATCAAGGCATATTAAATAAATGTTTCAATTCCAAAATCCCTCATGGTTCTCTCGATTGACAAGTAGCTGAAGAAGTCTCGGGGCCACAGCGACTGAAACGTTATGATAATTTTTACGAAGACGGTGACAATAGTTTGAATGTAAATACGGTATATAAGGAATTCATTTATTTTTAAATTTCAATATAATCTTACTTGTAAATGGTCTTATTAATCTGCCGGTTCTTCTCCATTATTTAAAGAAGATTTTGGTGAATGTTCTTATAACATATAAATATAGTAGTTAAAACACTTCACTTATCAACAGATATCATATGTTCATGGCCTCTGCTTTAAGAATAAGATAAAGCAAGAAGTGTAATTCATGAGATTATGAAAACGATAAAGATTAACGCTAAACATGAACAGCTCAAGTTTGTAGTGATCGGAAAAACATCCAGCTGGGTGACTGTTCCACAAAGTAATTAATAGTTCTTGGAAAGTAACTGCCCAAGTAGAACTTATTTCTTAATAATGGAATACGAAGGTAATTATGATTCATCATCATTGTGTATGTGGCATGTCCCAGTTGTAACGGACAGGGCTGGTGGCACTAAAGGAGGTAGTTCTTCGGAGCACCTGTCATGAACAGAGTGATAGAATAGAAAGAGCCTCTTGACGTTTCCACTAAGGGAAAGGAGTTGAAGGAAGAAAAATAATTCCTCACCCACAAGACAGGGTATGACGATAAATTACATCCGCGTCCTGGGTAAGACGATAAACTACGTCCAACAGCAAGGCCTCTCATCAGGAGGTTTTGAGGAGCGTGGAACCACCTCTTAATTGCTGGCGTTCCCAGGTCCACCATGACCCGGGGTGGTAGCACCTGTTAGGGTTCCAGCTATGGGCAAATAGTTAACCCCGAAACTGAGTTAAAAAGCATTATGAAAGTTTAAATAGATTTTTGACAAAACAAAATATTAACAGCAATAAAAATTTTGTCGGCATTAAGCAACTCTTTGAGGTTGATATGCCGTTAACCAAACCAAACCAAACCACAAGACAGTGTAAATGCTTTTGAATTCTAGCAAGTGAGGACAGGGCAACTTCAGCTCGGATATGGTAGCAAATCTCCATTTTTGGTCTGATCTAGTTCTAGCATGCTTGAGTCAGATTCTGGAACGCTACAACCATTTTTCCAGCATCGTTAGCAATAGATCGTATATATAAGTACCACTTGAAATCCGGAGAGAGCGTGAGTCCCAACAGACGTTCAACTAAAGGATCCTCAATGAGGATCGACGAGAATGATTAGTGAAAATTCAGGGTCTGCCGAATCTTATACTACTGTCCAAACATCGTTGCAATCTTATAATGGCAGCACAAAATAATAAGTAATGTTTTTATTATGTATTCCAACGTTCATATGATGACAGAATATATAGTCATAAGCAAAGGAAGAAAAAAAGAAAGAAAAGAAACGAGCTACGAATTGGAAATGTCAATATAAAGCAAGTGCAGATATATACATATATTTATCTACGACGGGTTTTAACAGAGGACGGACACGAGAAAATATGAAAGGACATTGCAATATCGAAAGACTAACAGTATAACCCGTCTTTGACCGGGTGTTTAATTACTAGGAGTTTTTGCCGTTCAGTCGGAGCATTTTAAGTTCAAAGTCAGCCGACCCGAAAATCAATATTAGCAACAACAATTGGGTGCAACTGAGGCACATCCGCAAATGGGGTGGTTAACAATTTGAATGGGGTGATGACCCTGAAAAGGGAACTGTACACTAATAGATAATATTATTGTAATAATTTTAAGTATTTATTTTTTTTTTATTAAAGTTTTATGAAAGATATATATCAAAGAACAGTAAAACGTTGCTGAGAGTTATAATGGACAGGAAGTAGTGGAGAGCCATTGTCGTCAACAATTTGTACTCAAAACCGTCACTAAAGAATTATCTATCAAACAAAAAAAATATTCATCGAAATCGGATGAAAACTGTGGAAATACATAAACAACATCCTATCACACACACACATACGCTCACACATTTTTAGAATTATAGATATAGATGCCTTCCAAAAGCGAAACAAAGTACTAAAAAACAGGAAAATAAAGAAAAGAGTTCTGGACTGCTATGTAATAGCTGATTCGTAGCTCACAAATTATGATTTTCTATGGCCGGAATGTCAATTAACGTCTGAACTGTTAACTTTCTTATTCTTTCCAACATAGAAAAGCGTTTATATGATTTTTTTTTGTAAAAATAATGGTGTTGGCAGATAAATAAAAGAAAAGCTATACGTTGCTAAATCTAGAACAGCGTTCAACATCTCAAATTAAAGAGAATCTACTGAAGCTGGAAAAAAAAACGACAGGAAATGTGACACTGAATTCCGAAGTTGCATTGGAATATCGAAAGATGTCTTCTAAAACCTAAAGAAAATAATAAGAAACAGGAAAATTTCGTTAGAAAATAGTGAAAAAGAAAATAGTACTTAACGGATATCGGAGATCCGAGTTCGAATAACAGTCAGGTTCATTACGTTCACTTACGAGCAAATACCCTTGGGTAAGTTATGAATCCATCTATTATTCCCCAGCTATGGATTAAATGGCAGGAAAGACCGGGTCCTATATCCTTGGTTAGCAAAATGTCTATGGTAGAAAGAAACGGTAATCTACTGCGGGAAAATCTGTCTAGTCAGTCATTTATTGAAACAGACATGATCCCTCGGGCATCACATATGACTGACTGAACTGTTATATTTTAATTAATCTTGGATCATTTTCTCTTAGATGAAGAGAAGACTTGAGGCAAAATAAATACGGTTCTAATTGGTTGTTGATTTTATTTTTTTACGGCTTATCAACCTGAGTGCATATTATTTAAAAACCAAAGGTATTTTTAGATTTCAATAAAATTGGAGATTTACTGATACAAATTTGACTAATTGAAGTTGTGACTTGCATTCGTTTTTACACTGGAATTGTCAAAACTAAAAAAAAGAAAAAAATGTTGCGGGGCATACGGATTCGCAGAGTGAAGAAACGGAGAGGGTCAACTCAATATATTCAGACACCGAACTTTCTCCAGGCAGAATAAGCGATTGAACCCTCAATGAGGCAACATGCTTTTCACGTCTATTGTGTACTTTAATTAATTCTAGACCACAAGTGGAACTCATCTATACGATCTATTGTTAAAGACTCTGGAAGGGAAATAGTCTTCTTATTCTACTGACATCCTCTTCATACTTATTCATCCTGACAGGCTCTCATCATGAATCATATTAGACCAAAAATGGTCCGCCCTGGGTGTGACGATAAACTACATCCGCGTCCTGGGTGTGACGATAAACTACATCCGCGTCCTGGGTGTGACGATAAACTACATCCGACAGCAAGGCCTATCTGATCAGGAGGTTTTGAGGAGCGAGGAACCACCTCTTAATTGCTGGTGTTCCCAGATCCACCATAACACGGGGTGGTAGCACCTGTTAGGGTCCCAGCTATGGGTAAATAGTTAACCCCCAAACTGGGGTCAAAACACTATGAAAGTGTAAATATAGGTTTTAATACCAGAAATACATTGTAAAAATTATTACCAGCAATTAAATTTTAAAGAAACATTATTACCAGCAATACATTTTTGAAAAAAATATATTACTAGCAATAAAAATCATGTTGGTATTCAATAACCCGTTGAGGTTGATATGCCGTAAAACAAACCAAACCAAACCAAACCAAACCAAAAACCAAAAATGGTGAATTGCTATCATGAACCTGGTTTTCTAGACTTGATAGATTTCAAAAATACGTGTTCACAAGCCTATTGCTATTTCCATGACGAATGCTCACATGAACTCCATTCGTTACTTTCAACAGTTCAGACCTTTGCTTCTAGAACACGACATGCTCCTTCTAAGGAGTCAAACCAACCTCATTTCCTCCGCATTCCAAACGTAAGGATAGATTTCCAATCAAGTAGTTTTTCACACGATCTACTATTTTGTTGAGCAAAATCCCACGTAACTGCTTTCTTGGTCACTACAATATTAACTTCTTCAATCGTTCAAAGGTGAATTGTTATTTGTCCGCCTTATAATCTTTACTTACCAGATCGTCTTTCATTTATATCATATCCCACCTTAATGATAATCATTTTACTGCAATACTCTTTCTTGAGTGGCTCCAAATCCTTCTCTCGGTTAGATTTAACATACAAATATTTCTCCATGGCTCAGATTAAGTTTCTTTTAAAATATTAGATAGTTTGGAAAATAATGTTACAAATAATTTAGTAGACGAGATGTTAACCCCGCTGAAATATAATAAAAATAATCTATCTATCTATCTATCTATCTATCTATCTATCTATCTATCTATCTATCTATCTATCTATCTCAGTTCATTATCTATATATCGATATATCTGTCTGTTCATTATCTATCTATAGATCTGAGTCTGTTTATTATCTATCTATCTATCTATCTATCTATCTATCTATCTATCTATCTGCATGGAAATAAATAATTATTTTTGCAATACACTTACTCACATATGTTTACATAGAAAACGAAATCCATATTTCATCACAATTCACCTTATCAGACCCGGGCCCAATCATCATGACCCACACATTGTGTGTGTGTGTGTGTGTGTGTGTGTGAGAGAGAGTGTGTGTGTGTGTGTGTGTGCGTGCGCGCGCGCGCGCGTTTGTGTGTGTTTGTTTTTTTGCAGACGACCGGAATATAGAGTCGATGACGTTGGTTAATCCGAGAGGATTAGGAGACGGATTATCGAAGCTTTTGTCTTATTCAGACAGACAAAAGCGAAATGAATAAAAACAAACACGTAGAATGAAATGAATGAAATATAGAGAACAGAAACTTGGTTAAAAAAAAAAAAACAAGCAAAAGGAAAAGTGTTTTTACACTCTTGTTAGATTGGAGAGGGTTCAAAGCTTCCGTTTGATTGGTCGATTTTTCTTATCTTAAGCTGACGTAACGTGTAGGATTGTCACAATTCCATTGGCTTAGACAGCGGCATAGTGACG
>OZ038488.1:86181649-86224149 GCA_964036315.1 Acanthosepion esculentum
TCCAGTCACCAAGTGAGGGTCACCGAGTAGTAGCCACAGAGTGAGTGAATAAGTGAGTCGGGACACCAGTGAGAGAAAGTACTCTCCAGTCCACATTTACCTTTGTACTACGTTTCCGAGAATATACTATTTAACCTATAACCGAGTCCGTGTTATCTTTCTATGGTTTTACACCATAACACTTTTCCTTAAAACTTTCTCGTTATTCACATGTTCTGGCCATGGTATTCTCAGAGTTTGCCGGAAGAACCACATTCCTATTATTTTAAGTCTCTTCTTCAGCTGTACAAGTCCCGGGGCCAGTCCCGGTGGAGGGTTACGTTAAGGCGTAGTTTATATGGATAGGAGGGGAAGATAGAAGTTGAGTCTAGACTTGAACATGTTAAGATTGTAGTAATCGGGAAAACGTCCTATTAGGAGTCTGTCTCACACGGCAGTGGTTCGCGGGAAGAAGTTGAGTGAGTGGAACTTACTCCTTGCCGATGGAATACGGAGGGAATGTGGATGATTTGCTATCATGTCAGTGGCATGGTGGGTCATAGCCGCCGTGAAGGTCAGACCCGGTGGAACCAGGAGATGCAGTTCGTCCGAGCCCTTTCCATGAAAGTAGGGATAGAGCAGTGAGGGAATCGCTCATTCCGCCTGTGAGAGAGAGGTTGGAGTGTGGACAATAATTCTTCTCTAACAAGGACTCGGAGAGGCTTTTGAACTCTATCAAGACTGGAATTCCTGCCCATCTGTCAAAACGTTGTCCCCCATTCACATATAGATTGCATATCGCACAACAGCTCAACCATCATTAGTTTGTTTTCGAGGATATCTTCCTGTCATTTAATACTTTGCTTCGTTTCTGGAAGACACCGTTCGACCATTCTTAGCTTCTCTTGGGTTCCGTGTCACTTTTTTCCTATATTTCTCATATATTTTTCTTTATTAAACCACTACGTAGATATTTGCACAATATACATTAATCGGACTGTTGTCTTCATCATTAGTGGCTCATTCACGACGTTTCGGCCGTTGTACGCTCCGGCCTTCTTCAGGTGATATTTTTTGAATTTCGAACTGAAAACTATATTTACTCCACGGGGTGGGTGTTGTTTTTTTTTTTAGATTGTTCTAATTCCACGTGCCATGCCTTTGGATATCTCAGTTTTCGTTAATTCGCCTTGATAACTAAAATCTCTGCTGTGACCAGGGATTGAACGCACAACTATTCTGGGGCAAGTCAATTTTGGATCAATCAACCTACGTAGAATATTTACATCTCTCCACCTGCTTGATAATGAGATCCCAAATACATATCTCACACATTAGGCTACCTCTTTTGCTGTTAATCATATATGTAGTCCTCTTACTAAATAGTTGGTCTTTACTTCTTCGTTTCTTCTAAAATTTGTTTAATGATTTTCAGTTGTGTGGGCCTGATATCAATACAGTGTCACCTGCGCATTAGGATTAATATTGCTAAGATTAATTAGGCCAATAATAAATTCAGGTATATTTTACAGTTCTCTTCAGATCGTCTCGGGGTATATGTTAAATAAAACCATCGAAAAACATGCTTGTCTTATTCCTACATAAACTATATGAATATGAAATAGACACTATTTAAATTATTCGGACTATTGTTCTCATCTTTGTCGCCTTATTTATTACAACGTTTTGGCCGTTGTACGCTCCAGCCTTCTTCAGGTTGTTGGAATGTCGGACTGAGCGCTTTATTTCGCTCACTGGGGTAGACTGTTCTAGTTCCACGTGCCGTGTTTAATGGAAGTCAGTTGTCAATTATCGCCTGTTAATTCCCCTCTCCAAGTTCTCCTCTGCCTTAACCGGGTATTTAACTCACACTCTTTGGGTCCTGTCACTGGATCTAACTAACGCCTTTATCCACTGTGCCATGTGGCACGTGGAACTAGAACAGCCTACCCCAGCGAGCAAAATAAAGGCTTCAGTTCGACATTCCCACCACCTGAAGTAGGCCGGGGCGTACAACGGCCGAAACGTTGTAATGCGTCTATGCGTCTCTTAGTGTGATTGTTTGAACGTGCTAGTGATCTTCAACACGCCGGTGTTTATGAAGAGCACGAGTCAAGTTCCCTGGAAGCGTTGCCTGGAGCTCCGTCTGTTAAAGCAGTCTGAAGCTGGACTGGTAATTTCTGAAATAATAATAAAAAAGTACAAAAAATAATTAAAAAAAAAACGGTAAAAGCTAACCAAAAAAGAAAGACTTCAATCAGCCCAAGGATACATCTTCAGTCAACTGAGCAAACAGCAACACTACACTCAGCAGGAAAGAATTCCTAATTAATTATCACGATTTCATAAAAATACAAGCGACCGATATGAGAAATCAATGCTGTACATATTCACTTATTGTTATACCAAAAGAAGTTTCTCTCTCGCAAATAGATGCATCGCTCATCGGGACTGAAAGACCAATGTCTACCAAAGCTTTTTAATATTTAGTGAACTTTCAACGGTTAAGCTAGATGAGTGCTACAGAAATTGTACACCGTCTCTTTAAAGAGCTTCACTTTGCATCGCATCGACTATCGGCATTGGAAATCAAAGATTTCGAAAACACTGCAACAGTATCATTAAGAATTATTACGGTTTTGCAAATAAATAGAATAGCAATGATATGTCCGCGATGTTTCCTAGAATCTATGAATTTAAACGCAGTACTAGATTGACGGTAAGCTCTCATCAATTTACAGTTGAATTTGTTAGCATGAATTATAAATGCCATGAAATTGCTTATAGAAAAGACACAGGGAAGCCACGTCATGCCGCTGGAAAAGTGACTGAAGTCAAGATGCCAAATAACGGCCGATAACATCACAAAGAAATTATTTACATATTGTTAAGAATCTCGATATGTATCGCCAGAGAACAGGACGAGATGTGACAGCTATATTTAATATCTTGCATTATTTACATTGTTCCGACTGTTTTCCTCATCTTCTTTGCCATATTCACAACGAAATTCTAATCACCTGAAGAAGGCCGAAGCTTAAAACGGCCGAAACGTTGTGAATATGGCAATGAAGATGAGGATAACAGTCCGAATAATGTAAATGAGGCAAGTAAACGTAATGCCTCATTTCAGAGATATAGACAAATATTTAATTCACAGGTTGTTGAGATGTTGAGTGTTTCCACGTGAGTATATGGTAATAACGAACAAACACAGTCGTAGGGAAAAATACTGGTATATTCAGAGAGGTATTTACATCAGAGAGATTAGTAGTAGAACGAACGTAGGTTAGTAGTAACAATAAATAATAGTAATAAAGTCCAACGGTATCTTCCGGTCGAGAAACGGAAGTGTAACTGATCACTACAGAAGTCTCACTCTGCACTGCACTACACTGCTACACTCCGGTATTTAACAACCCTCCCACGTGGGTCGAATGTGGCACAAGGCCGGTTTAATGTGGGCTTACCGAGCCCGTAGGCTCGGCCAAAAATATGCCCATTAGAACCCGTATAAACGGGTTCAGGGACTGTCTACCTCCCCGGACGACACTTTGCCCTGCGGCAAAGCCTCGTCCGAGTTCCTCTCTGCCAAAGCAGAGAGTTCGACAGGAGCAGCGCACAGTCAGAGACTGCGTACACTGCTACACTCCTCCCAGTCTCTAGAACTACTGTTCTATTTATAATAATAGGATCAGTCTATTGTGGTTGTGAAGGTGGGTGCGCCCCAACACACGTGAATGATAGATTTATAAACGTCAAAGGTGGATTCTGGCGTTAAAATCATTTTTTTTTCTGGCAAAACATCGTGAATCAAATTTCCTAGCAGCGAACCTAACATTTGATCCATTCTACTTTATGTCAGTGGAAAACTTGAGTTCAAGAACGTGTAGTTAGTTGCTCTCCTTAAGACTAGCATTAGCCATTTTGATTGAAGGAATAATATTTAAAGTCTTCTTATGCAGCATATCTCTGCAATGCTTATATAGTTTTTTTTTCTTTCCAGATGTCCAGCAGATGTACAAGATTAGTCATTTTGTAGTTTTGTATATTCCTGCCTCTGTGAAGTTTTACTGCTATTTCTCTCGTCGTTTCTATCTTGTGTGTGTCTGTGTTTCCGTGTGTGTGTGTGTGTGTATGCTCGCGTGTGTGCGTGCATGTGAAAAGATTACATCTAATCTATTTTCTTGTCTGAAGACGCAGTTTCGCGATTTAAAATCTCGAATAATTTGAATATAAATGAAAATGAAACTAAATTTAAGATGAGGATTAGACACATTTGAATACTTGTAAGATCAACTTTCTGATCAATAAAAGCTGCTCACCAATCAATCGATCGTTACAATCAGAATGAGAGAAATTTCACTTCGGTTTCCTTTGTAGCCATTTAACGACGATTAAATACTTTTATAAACGCTTTCTCAGTGCGAAACACTAAGAGCGAGAAAGATGCGCATATAATGACAGAAAGTAAGGAGAGAGAACATCTCTAAAGACATATACATGTTAGGCTCTATCAACCGATAGACGGAAAGACAGACGGCCAGAAAAGAATAAATCGACAGAAAGACAGACAGACAGAAAGACAGACAAATTTGAAGATATATAAGGTGTCCCAATAACTTGGACAGATTTTAAATGTGAATTAAATTTAAGTGTCAAATGATTTTTTTCTCGTTTTCTTTCAGGTTAAGCCTTTGCCAATTTCAAACATGGAAAGATTAACAAACAAACATGTTAAAGTTAGCGAAGCCTATTACGAAAAATGGACGTTCAAATTTATAAATATACGGCCCAATGATTCCGCTAGCAAAAAATGCACACCAAACAGTGATCTTTGGTGGCTGTAGTGGCATTCCAGCAATCTTCCTTGGATTTTCATCATGCGACAATTCTGCTTATTAACGAATCCACAAAGATGAAAATGTGCTTCATCACTAAAGAAGATTTTTTGCGAAAAATCTTCATCGGCTTGTCTTTGCTCATGCAGCCAATTGACGAATGTACGGCGCTTAAAAGGGGCATCAGGTTTCAGTTCTTGTTGAATTTTGTAAGTGTGTAGAGACAAATCTTTTGTCAAAATTCGATGTAACGGTGTTGTGGTTAGGTTCAATTCCTGCGCGCGATATGGCTCTCATAATTCAAATGACATCAAAGATGGAGTATTAACTCATTATCTGAACTAGAGCTGACCAGTTCTCACTTGAATGTCTAGTTCAGAATCGTCTACGTGGCGTTGTACGTGAAGAATTATTTCTACGATACAAACCCTTAACCACAGACGAAAAAAAGAGTACCACTCGATTCTCTCTAGATATCCATGGCATGTTTTCTGAGGCGATACTTTCATTAGTCCCACTATCCCTGAACTTTACAACTAGGAACGGTCATGACAGGTACCCAAGGCCGAACATCCCCATTCCATTCATATTCCATTAATAAGGCGTGAGTTCCATTCAGTCAGCTTCTTCCCAAGAACTGCTACTTTGTGGATGTTTTAACAATCACTACAATCTGGTCCTCCTCAAGTCTAGGATTAACCATTACCTTTTCTGAATAGCCCCATGAACTTCCCTTATTGCGTTTACCTACATTCATACACAACACTGCCTTGAGTGGCTCTCAGGTCTTGTAATGGACGCACATTAGTATAAAAATAAAGGGGAGACCCACAGAGATGATTGAACCCAAAAAACACATGCATATAGAGAGTGTCACAGATAGATAGATATCTATAAAGAGCGACAGGCAGAGAGAGAGAGAGAGAGAGAGAGAGAGAAAGAGAGAGAGAGAAAGAGAGAGAGAGAATTACTGAAGAGCAGAAAGTTAACTAGACATAGAATTAGACCTATAACGTCTATTTGGACTTAAGTTCATTGCATACCTCACCGGCGACTAATATATACAGTCTATCACTAAAGAGGCTTGGAAAATGTTCGGCTTATTCTATCAATCTAGTAAGTACTTGCGGGGGTTTATCATTGCGAGCCGTCTTGGGTATGACGATAAACTACATCCGCGTCCTGGGTAAGACCATAAACTATGTCCAACAGCAATACCACTGATCAGGAGGTTTTGAGAAGCGTGGAACCACTTCTTAATTGATGGTGTTCCCAGGTTCATCCTGATCCGGGGTGGTAGCATCTATTAGGGTCCCGTATATGGGAAAATAGTTAACCCCAAATCTGGGGTAAAAAAACACTATGAAAGTCTAAACAACATTTTTTATACCAGAAATACTTTGTAAAAAATTATTTCTATCAATAAATTTTTGAAGAAAAGAACTATTGCCAGCAATATATTTTGGAAAATAAATATTACCAGCAATACATTTTTTAGGATAAAAATATTGCCAGCGATAGATTTTTTAAAAAACATTATTACCAGCAACACACTTTTGAAAAAAAAATTACCAGAAATACATTTTTGACAAAACAAAATATTACCAGCAATAAAAATTGTGTCGGCATTAAATAACTCATTGAGGTTGATATGCAGTAAAAAAACAAAAAAACAAAACAAACCATTATCATTGCGAGAGTCATTTTCAGACCAGAAATAGCATGTTCCTGTCATATCAGAGCAGGAGCTATCCTGTCCTCTTATGCCATTCATTGACTAAGTTTATTAGCTTTTACGCGGTCTTGTGAATGTTGAATTAGCTTCAACTCTAAAACAACAGATGAAACATCTTTAGCATCTCGCTATTATATCGATATGTTAATGGAAGATGTTCAGACGTACTTCATTCCTTAGTGCCACCAGTTCAGACATTTACGGCTTCGACCAGCCAAAGCACTACACAGAGTCAACTCATCATTAAATCCTTCATATTCCACTAGTAAGGAGGAAGTTCCACTCAGATATATTCTCCCCCAGTACTGTTGCATTCTGGTAGAGACTCCCGAGTGGATATTTCTCTGATGACTACACTCTTAACATCTACAACTCTAGGGTCAACTTTTATCCACCCTACATATCCTCAAAATACGCACTTTTGCTTCCTACCTGTACGCACTAACCAAGACCTTGCTTATTAACCCTCTACATTGGATAGCTCTTGGAAGTTTTTTGGGTGAACAATATTAACAAAAAAGTGAAGAAACCAGTAAGATTAACAGACTTAAGTTCGTCTAGACAAAGATATAGTTGGAGAAAGTGAGTGAGAGAGATTATCTGTGAGATTGACGGTCACATAGCTTGACAGACAGACAGACAGAGAAAAAGAAAAAGAAAACAAATAAAAGGTGTTCCAATAAGTTGGAGCGATTTAAAATGTGAATTAAGTTTAAGCGTCTAATGATTTTTTAATCTTTTTCTTTCAGATTTAACAACTTAAGTATTTGGTAATTTCAACCATTGAAAGATTAACAACCAAACAACGTGTCAAAGTTATCGAAGCCTATTACAAAAATGGACGTTCAAACAGAAATACTTTACGCGCTCTTCGCGATTTTTCGGTCAACATAATTGACTAGCCCAGAGTGCAATTGGAAAAGATGTTATGTTGTTGTGGAGAGGTTCAATTACTGCGCGCCATGATGAAGAGAGGTGTCTGGATTTTCGGCCACATTCTCGTGCACTGCAGTATTGCTTTCAGCTGAAACGAGCACGTACTGGTGTTTTCACATCTGCCACCAACCCAGTTTGTTTGAATTTACAAACAATTTTTCGAATGCACATTTGAAACTTTAACATGTTGTTTGATTGTGTTGAGATGTTGAGTGTTTCCACGTGAGTATATGGTAATAACGAACAAACACAGTTGTAGGGAAAAATACTGGTATATTCAGAGAGGTATTTACATCAGAGAGATTAGTAGTAGAACGAACGTAGGTTAGTAGTAACAATAAGTAATAGTAATAAAGTCCAACGCTATCTTCCGGTCGAGAAACAGAAGTGTAACTGATCGCTACAGAAGTCTCACTCTGCACTGCACTACACTGCTACACTACGGTATTTAACAACCCTCCCACGTGGGTCGAATGTGGCACAAGGCCGGTTTAATGTGGGCTCCCCGAGCCCGTAGGCTCGGCCAAAAATATGCCCATTTACAACCCGTATACACGAGTTTAGGGACTGTCTACCTCCCCGGACGACACTTTGCCCTGCGGCAAAGCCTCGTCCGGGTTCCTCTCTGCCAAAGCAGAGAGTTCGACAGGAGCAGCGCACAGTCAGAGACTGCGTACACTGCTACACTACGGTATTTAACAACCCTCCCACGTGGGTCGAATGTGGCACAAGGCCGGTTTAATGTGGGCTTACCGAGCCCGTAGGCTCGGCCAAAAATATGCCCATTTAGAACCCGTATAAACGGGTTCAGGGACTGTCTACCTCCCCGGACGACACTTTGCCCTGCGGCAAAGCCTCGTCCGGGTTCCTCTCTGCCAAAGCAGAGAGTCCGACAAGAGTCGCGCACAGGCAGAGACTGCGTCTCGTACACTGCTACACTACGGTATTTAACAACCCTCCCACGTGGGTCGAATGTGGCACAAGGCCGGTTTAATGTGGGCTTACCGAGCCCGTAGGCTCGGCCAAAAATATGCCCATTTACAACCCGTATAAACGGGTTCAGGGACTGTCTACCTCCCCGGACGACACTTTGCCCTGCGGCAAAGCCTCGTCCGGGTTCCTCTCTGCCAAAGCAGAGAGTTCGACAGGAGCAGCGCACAGTCAGAGACTGCGTCTCGTACACTGCTACACTACTCGCAGTCTCTAGAACTACTGTTCTATTTATAATAATAGGATCAGTCTATTGTGGTTGTGAAGGTGGGTGCGCCCCAACAGATTGTTAATCTTTCCATGATTGAAATTGCCAAAGACTTAAATTGTTAATCTGAAATAAAAGAAAAAAATCATTAGACGCTTAAACTTAATTGACATTTAAAATCGGTCCAATTTATTGGAACACCTTTTAAAGACACATATAAAAAAGGATTAACAGATAGACAGGACGGGTATAATCAAAGAAAAAAGAGAGAGTGAGAGAGAGAGAGAGAGAGATAATACCTTGATAAAGCGAGAGAGACAGACAGCTTGAGGTTAACAAGACGACAGACAGAAAGACATGCGTATCGAAATATAATATTCTTCTTCTTTTCCTTCTTCTATGTCCGGTGTCCCTTTAGGACATGGGGATCGTGACTCTCTGCAACTTCCTGTCCTTTGCAGCTCTTAGCAGTGTTTGTCTGTTTGCTACTCCCGTTTAATAACTGTTCTGACCACCATTTACACAAGATCACTAGGTAGGTAGCTTATTCTTTGCTTTCCTCTGCTCCACTTGCTTTCAACATGTCTTGTGAGAGTTTAATTCTCCAAGCCCTCTTTCTTCATTATCCGGCCTAGACATTTTAACTGTCTCTCTAAACATATGTCTTCTTTTTGTTTCCATTTTCTCCAAAACTACGCCGGTCAGTTCATGATAAATAACAGGAAGCTGATAAAGATTATGAATCTAATAAAACACACGCACGCACACACATACACACGCAAAAACTACGACAAGGAGAAATATAGCAATCTTGGTAATAGGGAAAGAGAGAGACAGATAAAGATGGATGGAAAGAAAGATGAAGAAAAGGAGAAAGAGAGAGAAATAGACATTTCATCAGGCAACAAACGAGCTAGACTTAATGTACTGAAAAATGGGAAACGTAAGATCAACTGACAGACAGACAGTTAAAACGAGAGAGAGAGAGAGAGAGAGAGAGAGAGAGTAAATGAGAGAGAGAATATGTGAGGTGTGTATGGTCATATATCTAGACAGACAGTGAATATATATATATATATATATATATATATATATATATATATATATATATATATATATAGAGAGAGAGAGAGAGAGAGAGAGAGAGAGAGAGAGAGACAATATTAGTGGCAAATATACACATACATATGCAATTATATATACACATACATATATGTATAAAAATAATTCCAAGAGGATATGATCCAGGTAGAACTCAATGTCCAGGACAGAGTAAGGAGATATATATATATATATATATATATATATATATATATATATATATTATGAAATGGACTCAGTCCGACAATTATTTTACTATATTTATTGTTATACGTTATTTATATAGATACAAATATCTATCTAAATGGTCTGTTTAAAATAATCAGTATTAACAACATTTACTGGCCTGAATATTCCTAGAAATTTCATAAGAAATAGGTAACCTCTGAAAGGAATCGAACCTGTATCCAACACAGAAACGTCATTTAGCCTGACGTGCTATTGCATTTAATTACGAATTGAAAAAGCAGTAATTCGACTTTGCCGACCGAACGCTTCCTTCGTAGCTAAGTGGTATAGTATGTCAGGCTTTATGACGATTCCGTGTAGGATACGGTTCGATACCTGCCGGAGGACGTACATTTTTTTATGAAATTTCACGGACATTAAAGCCGGTAAATGTTGTCAGTGCTGTTTATTATATACAGCATTTACTTAAATATTTGTGCCTATATTAATAACGTATAACAATAAATATATACATATATATATGTGTGTGTGTGTGTATGTGTGTGTGTGTGTATATATATATATATATATATAGATAGATAGATAGATAGATAGATAGGCAGATAGACAAAAGAGGAATTCGCAGATATCTGAACATATATATTAAAATAAAAACTGATAGACAGTTAAGAAAGATCCGTTCGTACGATATTTTTCTAAAAGTTGTGACTTCTTTGAGCAATGGCCGTATGTTTCTTTCTAAAACTCTTCGTGAGTGTACCCCGAGGCGTTTTGTCTGGCACAGGTGTTTATAATGTCACGTTTCGAGCCAGACTGAATTCAAATTCTGCTTCCACTCTGTGGGGTTCTTGCTGTAGTTATTACCAATCCCTGGCAGCAATCAGCCCTGGGCCTAATATATTCTCGAAGCCACATTTAACAAGAGCGGCATTGTGAGAAGTAGAGCCGTTGAGAAGTCGGCTTCCTACTGGGGAGACAAGAATACATTGAAAATATCACCAATAAAATTTGCTTTGCAGTTTCACACGAGGAGATCGGATAAAACCGGAAGAACGAAAAAACATCTAAATTTTATTTTATGTCAAATCTATAATTGTAAAAAAATCTTCAACCTCTTGTCTGTTTTTTTTTTTAATCGGTCCGTCACATGGAGAGTAATGTTCACATTAACTACTGAGAATATAATCAATGGAATTACAGAAACAGTGTGACCTATGGCGTATAAACTTGTTCCTTATAAATACAAATCATTATAGAATGCGTAGGCTAGGCAAAAAGACAAAGCCTACCATATTGATCAACATTTTGAGGACCGGAACTAGGCAGGGGATGTCTGCGTGAAATCCTAACTGATGGATCGTCTTTTTCACGTTTATCACAAAAAGCAACGTGCAAAATCAGACAATTTGATTGCAGCAGTAGTGAAGTATACAGCACTAAAGATCTATGCCAGATTCCTTTGCATACTGTGGTTTCCGTATACAGACAAAACCCGCTGTGTAGATGCAGCGAGCCGACTTCCTGGCCTCCATTCTCTCTATCTCTCAATGCCACTCGTTTTTATCAAGAAACTGTACCTAGTGCTATGACCCCCACCTAATATAAGACGAATATAAAATAAATCCGTACAAAAACTGTGTGTCATAGATTTAGTCTGTGATGCAGCGTGGGGTTATTGGGAATTACCAATAGACCTCTAGAATCCAGAGACAACACACAACGGAACAGAATTTATTGTTTATTATATTTTTTTCTTTGTTTATAGTAATGTCGTGTCGCTTTAGGATGTATAGGATCAAGATTCTTCACAGATTTTTATTTTATTATTTGTGAATTACATTCTAGCGAAAGGTAGTGGCGTGACTTCCTGTCGTCTATTCTGAGGTTTCGAATTCAAGAACTTTTGTTTAACAGAGGGAGTCCCACAAAAGACAAAAAGTGATCGTTTATTCTGCTACTTAACCTATAGCTTATGAAGGTTAGGGGAGAATAGACGCATTTATACCTACTCATTTCAACGGTACAAAAGTGAAAACAGATGTATAGTCCGGAATTTGAACTCGGTTCTCCGATTCCATTTGTCGCAGCGATATCGCTTACATTAGCCACACATTAATAATAATAATAATAATAATAATAATAATAATAATAATAATAATAATAATAATAATAATAATCTCTAACATTAATTATTAAATATTTATCTATCCAATGGTAATTGTCATAATAGCCGTTTCCTTATCAGGAAGCATTTAAAATTCATTGACCGAGAAGCCAGTACTACTACCGGATGAAATTTATAAAATCTTTCTCTTAAAACATTGTTTTCAGGAAAATAAGTTCCTGAAATACAGTAGCTGTTATCACCCCTTCCAGTATTGAAACCTGTGCTTCTTGACAAAGATAATCCTTCTTTGAACAATGTGAATTTGAGCTACAGAATCAAGAACTGTACCAAATAACAGAAACCACATTACTTGATGGATTTCACCAGAAATAACATATAGAATGGATAGCACATGTGACTCAAAGAGAAAATAATGACATAATCAGGAAGTTGGCATTCCAAATTTCGTCAAAGAAAATGTTAGGAATGAAAAACCCATCAATAATAGAAAGAGGCATAACAGCAATATAAACAATGTTTCAATTTTAGATATGAATTAAGTTTAAGCGTCTAATGTTTTTTCTTTTTCTTTCTTATTTGGCGGACATTTAGGCGATATTTTTCACCCCTAATTGCCATGAGGTAAATCACATGATCCGATATAGAAATAAATAAATGTTCACCAATGACACTGATTTCTTTACTGCTAACTTGGATCCATCTTAATGAAACACCCTTATATATATTCCGTCTTAAGGTAACAAAATTCATATATATATGAAGAAATATAGTTTTAAGTTATGCTATATTTATAGGATAAATTGCTCAATATCAGGGATAGAGCGTATGTAAATAATAAAAGTGAACATTGACGTCAACATTCAGAGGCGACAGATTTTTTCATGTTAAACGCAATCATTTATTAGGGTCAGTTGTGCATTGTAGCTAGTCTAAACTAACGGTTATTTTGGTGGGAGCGGTTTGTTCATTATTTAATTTATTTGGATTAATTTATTTTTATTTTAATTATTTTTATTTATTGATTATTTATTCTTTTCAGTTTTCGATCTTGTATGTAAAATATATACAAAAATATTCTGTATATAAAATATATACAAAAATATAGATATACAAAATATATTCGATGTTGTATATAAAATATACATAGGAGTAAATGATGGACCCTGGAAACAAAGAAACTCCGAACACAAAACATCTTTCACACATAGTAACTATGCGAACAGAAGAATTTTATCCAAGTATATATGGGAAATTAAAAACAAAAAGCAGATAATATCAAAAATATTATGGAAAATAAGGAAAAGAACATCAACTTTGAACAATCACTCCAAAAACAGCAAACTCTGCTCAGCGGGGAAAATGGCTATAATTACCTTCCCAAACCAATAAAAAAAAACTACTAAAAAGAACTATCAGAACTCATCTCAAAATGCAGACACGAAAACAAATTTTCACTACGTTACTTAAAAATCGAAATTTCATTTATATAATGGAAATGCCATATATATATATATATATATATATATATATATATATATATATATATATATATATTCATAAACATTGATTTCAGAATAAGATTTACAATTTTATTTTTATGATATAGCGGTCCTCAATGTACAATAAAATTATAGCTTTCAGATGAACATATCAGTTTTGTCTTTGGAAATAATGAAAACTACATTTTAGTCTTAAAAACACATCTTGAGGATGTCAATTGTGTTATTGTCAAAAGTACTCGGAATAAGACAATATGTATTTAGAAGAAGGACAACTCTGAATTTAAAATCTGCAGCTCTTCAAAAAGTCTGCTTGGTTCTGCACAAATCGTTCACCACTATAATTTAAATCGTATGTCGTTTCCTAGGAAGTGAGTGGCCAGAACCTCATACATCGGATCTCCGGTAGGCGCGGGTCAACGACGGAAGGGTCTACATTATGAGTATTAGCATAAAGAATGTAATGCATTTGACTACGTTCCTGGGGAGCTGCGGTGGAATAATGGATAGCGGTTCCGACTGAGTAGTTGGAGAGCCGAGTTCGAATGCATTACATTCACTAATACCCTTGGGAAAGGTATGAATCCTCTTCTTCTCCCCCAGCTATTAAGTAGCAGGACAGACCGGGTTCTATAGCCATGGATGGCAACTAGTCTACTGCAGAAAGAAATGGCAACCTACTACGGGAAAAAATCTGCCTCATGTATCAAAAGATACATGATCGCATAAGCGTATATCACGCATGGCACTTAACTGATTGACTATGGGTAAATAACAGGACAGACCGGGTTCTATAGCCTTGGGTGGCAACTGGTCTACCGCAGAATGAAATGGCAAACTACTGCGAGAAAAAAATCTGTCTCGTCATTCATATATCGAAAGATACATGATCGCCTAAGCGTGTATCACGCATGACTGACTGAATCTCATGTAAGTGGAATGCATCTGGCCTAGAGAAGGCAAAATAACGTAATATTAATTTTGTTGTTATTTAAACTTTGTTTATTTTAGATGTTATTTACTATAATTTTTCTGTAAAAAAATAATTTAACTTTTTCATTAATTATGTGATTATGAAATCTTTGACGATTAAATTTTTACTTAATATTAGAAAATATGTTGAACGTCTAACCGGACTAAAGTTATTTCCAAACCTCAAGTGAACTCATATACACGATTCATTGCTAAAAAGACTGGAAAATGCACCGTTCCTTATACCGACCTCATAAAGTACCTGATGCTATGCGATGTTCTCTATTTACAAGATTCAGATAAGATCAAAAATATTTGGGCTGGATTTTCCTAATCTCGAGTTTGGTACGTTTCGGCGTAGCGCATTTGGCGTGGTTGATTCGGCATCAGAAAAATAATTGGACTATTCGACACAGATGTTTAGGCGGCAGACTGTTTCGACATCACTGTATTTAACCGGGGTCACTCCCCCTACACCTGCAAAAAAAAAAGAAAAAAAAGAATAGGATAAAAGCATTGAAAACATCCATCTTTAAATATGATTTTTTTTTATTAATTTAGGGAATTAAGGATCCTATTAATACATTAATGGAATATTGTAAATTAAAAACTTAAATTAAAAATATTATATTTAAAAAAAAATTAAAAACTTACTAAAGCTATTTAATCTTAGAAATTACGTCTTCATTTTGTAATTATGAGCAACTTCGTTCAGGAACTCAATAGGATCTAATGATTCAACTTCCATTATGATTTTTTTTTATTCGTTCGTCAGCATCTCTATATTTTTTAAAAACCTTTTGTGGGTGGATATAAAGCGGTCAACTATTCGAGAAATGTATCAGGTCCTTCCTGAACTTTCCGTAAGGCATCAATAAATTTCTAGATTAAAGGATGATGCTGTCCGGCGTTATTGTTGGTGCGATCTTCATTATTCAGAGTTCGTTCATAAAGGTTACATATCTCGGGAGCAAAAATAGGGCTAGTCCTCGCATTTCGACGCCTTTTTCATCCGTACAGTATAAATATCCTCAAAAATACCTCCATCTACTCCATTTCTTAAATATAAAAATGCCTCCATCTACTCCATTTCTTAAATATAAAAATACCTCCATCTACTCCATTTCTTAAATATAAAAATGCCTCCAACTACTCCATTTCTTAAATATAAAAATGCCTCCAACTACTCCATTTCTTAAATATAAAAATGCCTCCAACTACTCCATTTCTTAAATATAAAAATGCCTCCAACTACTCCATTTCTTAAATACAAAAATACCTCCATCTACTCCATTTCTTAAATATAAAAATGCCTCCAACTACTCCATTTCTTAAATATAAAAATGCCTCCATCTACTCCATTTCTTAAATATAAAAATGCCTCCAACTACTCCATTTCTTAAATATAAAAATGCCTCCAACTACTCCATTTCTTAAATATAAAAATGCCTCCAACTACTCCATTTCTTAAATATAAAAATGCCTCCAACTACTCTTTTTATTAAATTGGACTGTTCGAGCATATAACGACGAAGTACTAATTTGACTACTAAGAAAGAGAGAGATAGAGAAAGAGAGAGAGAGAGAGAGAGAGAGAGAGAGAGAGATAGAGAAAGAGAGAAAATTTGGCTATAGCAAAGAAGTAATCTGACGTCTAATCGTCCCTCTGCCAAAGATTTCCTATGTCAGGTCGTCTACGCTAAATCGTCCACGCCGAATCAGCGCCGTCAAAAGTGCTACGCAGGAACGTCCCGTTTTCCCACTAATCTCAGATTTCCTTTACAGAGTTTAACGTCAACCACGTAGCGTTGTGGGTAAATATATTCCATCAAAGAACCCTTTTAACAGAAACATAATATTCTCGTCCATGCTTAGAATATTGCTCCTGTCATTTATCTATAGCTCTTTGATAAAATCCAAAGAATCAGCAATATTATTAGTCCTGATCTGGCGCCTCGGCTCCAGTCACTTTTTTCCCACACATTCTGTAACCTCTTTTGTCAGAGTAGCTTTACTGACTTGCTTTGGGTGTACTTGATTATAAAAATGACGTAACATCGCAAGCGTATTGTTATGCTGTTTTATCGCTAATGCAATGGAAAGTGTTCAGAAGAATTACATTATAGGACTGAGAATTTTTTATTCCCTTCGTATTGCATTAAAAAGAGTAAGTTCCATTCTGACATCTTCTTTACAAGAACCACTACATCGGGAACAGACTCCCGAGATGATGCTTCCTTGATGATTGCAATCTTAACCCATTTAACACCATTTTAATTGTTATGTACTTTCAACAACCTTATTCAGTAAAGCTTTAGTTTGAGTGACTCTTGGACCATTTATTTTGGCAACAAAAGTAAAAAAATAGATTTATAAGTTTTTTGTAAGAGTATTTTGTTAAGTAAATTAAGTTAAGTTTTTTATAAGTTTTGCAATATCCTATATGGCAGTGGATACTTGACAATCTCCACACAGATGAAAAATACTGAACTGTGCTTGTACAGAAGTATACTGAGTATATCATGGACTGAACATGTGATCAATGATTAGTTTTAATGAAAATGAAAACAAAATGGACACTTACAAGGAATGATGAACAAATTCTCATCATTTTATATTTTTATTTTCGCGCATGCGCGTTTCTTTTTTCGATATCGTCAACTGCCGAGTATAGTAGAGTCTGTTGGGCACTATCTGTGAAAAAAGAGCACCATGACGCAATTCACTCCGCCAGAAATTTTGAAACAGCATAATGTACTGCTTGGCATTCGCTCCGGAAGCTACAATATGAACATCTCAGGGTGTTTGGGTGTCAAGCTGAGGAGAGTACACCGGATTCGGAAAGAGTTAGATTATATATCAAATGAACATCATGTAGAAGTTATGCTTCCATTCCTTTTACCGCAGGGACTCAGACTCAACATAGAGGCCTGCATCAAGAGCTTTGAGAAGGTAGTGCTGTCTTCGGTCAAGAGGGTTGCTTCTGGAAGGCCCTATATCTAGCAACAGGACTATGCACCATACCACACAAGTAAAAGAAGCCAGTTATGACTGCCAGACAATTCATGCGACCACATCACCCCTTACATCTGGATACATAACTCCTCAAGCTACAACTCCCTTTATTAGGAATTGAAGGCAAGGATTATGTCCGAATTAACCAACTCAAAGAAGGAGACCGTCCAGAAGAGATGCATTGAGTGGCAAGTAGCACTTTTCAGGCATTGTTTGCATGATTGAAAGAAAAGCTTCTGAAAAATTTCAGACCCTTTCATGACCACTTTCCCTCCAGCATAATTGCTAATGAAGTATCCGCCACAAGCGGTAGCCAGTGTTGGATTCTTGTCCTGTTCTGTGAGCAGGTGTCTGTCAGAGCTTTTGGATCGGGAACAAAATCACCATCATTTTTCACAGGAACGATATCTCACCTAAATTATCCTCAACATAAGGAATACATCTATCTCCTAGTTCTCTGTGTTTTTGATAAAGCTTTCTACTGATTCCCTCCACATCATGCTTCTCTCTTAGCGTCACTCTATCTCACATCATCGTCACTTTCATGTTAATCCCTGCAACTTCCATCTTCATATCAACTCGCTGGTCAAGGAGGAACTACACCTCAATTTAGGAACTTTTATATCACAACTACAGGCCGGGTGATATCCGTCACACTTCTTAATTTTGCAGTTCACAACCTGAGAGGAGAGAGTAACAGCTACAGTTAGCAAACAACACCTTCATTTTTTCCTGAAAAGCTGATTTTTTGCCAGCATTCTTGTTCTTATTAATTAATCCTCTACTCTACAATGTTTTCAAACTTTACTTAATAGTTTTCCTGGCTAAGAAGAGGAACAATCTCCAATTTCTTTTTTCCCATATTTCTGAACAATCCAGGACGGCCATTTTGATAATCATTGACACATTTGCAAACATTCCTTCATGCATTTCGCCTTTCGAGGGACGTTAGTCCACTGGAAGAACAATTGCAGAACTAAACAATGCATGATCTGCGGCTGCAGCCGATAATACAGTAGCCATCTCAACGTGATAAGAAAAGAGAAAGAGTGAATGAACAAAATTGAATACAAATATTGTGCATTTGTACAATGTACATTACACTGCACCAGCATAAGTTAATCTTTAAATTCCAGTTACAAATGGTGCAGAATAAACTTCGACATATCAGCTTCAAATTTGGCAAAAAGGTCTTAGAGATTATATAAGGAACAATCCATGAAGTGTGCAGCTTTGAGAAAAAAATTCACTATTCCGAAGTCATGATTGAAGTCAATGGCTATTTTATTGAATAAATTTACTCTTTAGTATTTCAAGATATTTTCTGTAATTTTAGTAAATATATCTGTTAAAATGAGATGTCAGTGTTATTTTCATTATTGCGTTTTTTAGATGACATTTTATCCATCAAACCCTGTATACTTAACATCCGAAAGAGACAGATGAAATTTTAAGTCACATAATGAGGAAACAGAAGTGATAAAATTTGAAGATCCCAAGACATAGTGAAGGCAAGAGGAACAGAGGAACACAGTGTAAAACTTATCTAACGTGTTTGTGTTTCAAGAGAGATATTAAAAAGACAACACTTATTAAGAACTACAAGCAACAGGAAATTGTAGGGACCCATGAAAACCCAAATTTCATTCGAACTTTACCGATTTCATTAAATCTTTATTGTAAAAATGAAAATGGCGGGAAGCAAGACAGTAAGTATACATCGTCTGTTGTTTTCAACTTTGACCTTTTCCGATTTTTGTGCCCGATGGGGTTCGATAAAGTTTTGTCTCGTATTTTTTTTTTCTTATTTTTATATAGCGTAATAAGTAGTAGTATTTGAAGGATACTGTTTGCGAAGATGGCAGGAAGAAAAAGAAAAGACGTGAGACGTAAAAAATGAAAGGAATAAAACAGAAACATTATGAAATAAAAAATGAAGAACTGAAACAGAAAAAAATGTGAAAAAAATTAAAAGAATTTGAAAGGAAGTAATAACTAGGGAGAAATTCAGACTTACGTAAGGGAAATTAAGAAAGAAAGAAAGAAAGAAAGAAAGAAAGAAAGAAAGAAATTAAGAAAGAAAGAAAGAAAGAAAGTAAGAAAGAAAGAAAGAAAGAAAGAAAGAAAGAAAGAAATTAAGAAAGAAAGAAAGAAAGAAAGAAAGAAAGTAAGAAAGAAAGAAAGAAAGTAAGAAAGAAAGAAAGAAAGAAAGAAAGAAATTAAGAAAGAAAGAAAGAAAGAAATTAAGAAAGAAAGAAAGAAAGAAATTAAGAAAGAAAGAAAGAAAGAAAGAAAGTAAGAAAGAAAGAAAGAAAGAAAGAAAGAAATTAAGAAAGAAAGAAAGAAAGAAAGAAAGAAAGAAATTAAGAAAGAAAGAAAGAAAGTAAGAAAGAAAGAAAGAAAGAAAGTAAGAAAGAAAGAAAGAAAGAAAGAAAGAAATTAAGAAAGAAAGAAAGAAAGAAAGAAAGTAAGAAAGAAAGAAAGAAAGAAAGAAAGAAAGAAATTAAGAAAGAAAGAAAGAAAGAAAGAAAGAGAGAAAGAAAGAAAGAAAGAAAGAAAGAAAGAAAGAAAGAAATCTAAACATGAATCAAATATGTCCGTCAGCAACAATCTATCTTCACGAGTGGGTAAGTCTCCAGCCTAATGACGAAAAAAGAATTTATTTAATAAGAAAATAAATATTTATTATGACATTTTCAGTTTCACTAATTGTCATTACTATTTCTCTTGCCATCTGGATTAGTTTCAGAAGTTTTGTTATTTTTGTTACACTTACAATGGTTCAACCAAGATAATTTTGTTTAATTTTGGTAAATATATCTATTAAAATGAAATGTCAGCGTTATTTTCATTTTTGCGTTATTTTGACGACATTTTATCCATCGCATCCTGTATACTTAATATCCGAGAGAGACAGATGAAATTCTAAGTCGCACAATGAGGAAACAGAAGTGAGAAATGATCGCAGGACATATTTGAAGGTAAGAGGAATACAATGCATAACATATCTAACGTGTTTGTGTAAATGGTTCCAGGAGAGATAGTAAAAAGACAACACTTAGAAAGAACTTCAAACAACAGGAAATTGTGGAGCCCCATGAAAACAAATGAATCAAATATACCCGTCCGCAACTATCTTCACGAAAATAGAATTTATTAAATGAGAAAACAAATATTTATGATGGCATTTTCAGTTTCAATAATTATCATTATTATCTGTCTTGCCATCCGGACGAGTATAACCATTTTTGTTGTTATACTTACAATGTTTCGACCAAGATATTTCTGTGTAATTAAGTTGCTTGTATTACATTTAGTGTAGAATATAATTAGTTTTATATTTTTACTGGGATTAATGGGGGATAAATTAGTACTTAAGATTCTTTCGTTTTTTTCATCTTGTTTTTAGTTAGAATGTGCAATAACTGTATAGACTCTTCGTCTCCACCAACTAGCGTTTTGGTTAAAAGATTTTACACTTTATCTCAAACAATACACACACACACACACACATATATATATATATATATATATATATATATATATATATATATATATATATATATATATATATACTGGGAGTAACAGCAGAATTGGCAAAATCGCATAAAAGCGAAATTGTCCATTTCTTTGATTAAGATGAACCTCGTCCTCTCTAACCTTCTACTGGAGAAAAACGTGCCTCACAGGTTCCACGTACGATTCCATTTTCAAGTCTTTTTTCACTGCTCTTTGGACTGTTATAGTTTAAACTCCTCTCTCACGTGCCAGACGTCTTATGAACTGAGTTAGTTCTTTTCTAATTGATCTCTTTAGCTCTAAGATGAAATGATGATCCCTATTCCTGTTGTGACATCCTGATCCGGTTTTCCTCTCCACTGTTCCCTTTTTTTTAAGCTTATTTACCGTTCTCTTGATGGTTCTTGAATGGGATTTTAAAATGGAATACACGGTATGAATGTTGGTGCAATTACTGTAGACCTGAATGATCCTTTTCCAGTGGACCTGACAAAAAAATCAAACAAAATTCGCCTGCTCTCTTTTTAGCTGAATAACACAAAAGGTTTTCTTTTTTCAGTGATGTTTACGATAAATTATATCAAGATGGCTAAATGTTTTATCCAAAACCCTGGAAAAGGGACATCTGATTAGTTTGGTGGTTTTAGATATGAAAAATTTTGTGGAATGGTTAATTATGCTGTTACACAATTTCGACAAATTTGCTGTTATATCCGGTATATATATATATATATATGATATATTTTAGAATATTAAAAAAATTATGCTAAAATTTTCTCTACTTCATTTATTCTCATTTTACATATATATATATATATATATATATATATATATATATATATATATATATATATACTGTACCGGACTCATAAATAATTACATTGGTTACACAACAACATGCTTATCCAGACGCCTTACGTTATACCTATCTGATCATAGATCCATTAGAGCTTTCCAGACTCCATTAGAAACATACTAGTAGAAAACACAAATATAATTACTTAATCCACTTGCAAAAAAAGATTAAAAGTAATGGGAGCTTTAATAATAAAAAAGAAAAAGCCTACTCATAAAAATATTAGCTACGAACAAGGCCACAATGTGCTAACCGTATCTGTAAATGAAAATTTACCTGTATATATATATATATATATATATATATATATATATATGCAGAAATATAGTCTTAAAGTGTGCTATATTTATGGGGTAAAGTGCTCAATATCAGAGATAGAGCGTGTGTAAATATAAAAGTGGACATGGAAGTCAGCACTTAGAGGCGACAGTCTGTTTCATGCTAGTGCAATCGTCGCCTGACGATTGCACTAGCATGAAACAGACTGTCGCCTCTAAGTGCTGACTTCCATGTCCACTTTTATATTTATATATATATATATATATATATATATATATATATAAGTAATATTTTTCAGCATAGTTTTCTTTCTTGTCAATGTATTTAATTCAGCGCTTAATATTAGTTACATAGATTAAACAGTAATTAGTTAAAATTTTAGATTATATCCACCTTGTTATTACGAGTTATGTTACAGCGTTTATATCCTCTCATTTGTCTATCTGTACCTATATATTTTTCTCAAACTATCTGTAATTATTACTTATTTTAGTTTCTTCTCTATCTGACTTTCTCTATATTAGAATACCTTTATTTTTTGGCTATTTCTGTATTTTTCTGTATCTTTAAATGTCTAGTTATCCATCTTTCTGTTGATCTCTCTCCCTCTCTTCTTCTCTCTTTCACTCTCCTCCATTTTACCTATCCTCGAATCAAGGAAATTCTTATAGACTCAAATTCAATACCAACACTTACCTACACTGATAGAGGTAAGTACTTATAGGTTCAAATATAAACTACTAGTATCTATCTGTTCCAGAAGTAAATAAATCCTTATAGATTCAAATATAAACAACCAATTTTTATCTAGGACTAAACTAAGTAAATGCTTTTAGACAGAAATATCTATTCTTATTTATTATTTGAGTCCATAATTCCTAATATATTCCTTTTTATTCATATTTGAGTCTATAAGAATTGATTTATTTCAGATCAATTCTTATAGACTCAAATATGAATGCCCAATATTTAGCTACCCTGGACCAAATAAATACTTATAGACTCAGAAATAAACGATCAATGTATACTTTTCTGATGTCAACGAACACTCGTCTGACTCTTTTGTAATGTCAACGAATACACATTGTCACTTTCGTAATGCTCGCTGCAGTAGAGCCTTTGTAATCACAGGTACAACAGTAGTAACGCCGTTGAACAATATTAGTGTCAGACGCCTTCGAACATCACTCGCGCTAATATTACTTGCTCGATAATACTTGCTCAGTATAGCGAATTTGTATAGTGAATAGAGTAGAGAATAGCGGTCCATATAGTAGTAGAGGATAGACTAGAAATGTAGATCAATATATACGTAACGCAACTCTCTATATATGCGTTTCCTCTATGGTCACGTGGTATACTTAATTCAATAATGGGATCACCTGTGTTTGCTCACTGACGATCTCTGTTCAAACTCGACATTTTATTCCTATATAATGTTGATCATGTTCGCCATAGTCTATGAATATAGAATCCAGCGCAGTACGTAATCTGTTCAATGAAACAACGCCAATAATACTAGCAGCAGCTGTTCAGTAAAATCTTCAGTCTTCGATATCAGAGGTTGGCAGTGAATATTCGGAGAAAGAAAATGACCGCCTTTATACACGTCGTATTGAATATTTTGAGCTTTCTGATTGGTTAACTATAGAATGAGTCAGCTCATTTTGGCTGTCTCACTAGTACATTAAAGTACCCAAAAAATGTAACATATAACATATACCTATCCCTAAATCAAGTAAATATTTATAGTCTACACTATAAACGACTAATATTTACCTATCACAGAAATAAGTAAATACTTTCACACTCAAATATAAATTTCAACTATAAAATAAACATCACAAAAACAAGTAAATAATTATAGACTCACACATATATGATCAATATTTACCTGTCTCTTAATCACGTAAATTCTTATAGATTCAAATATAAACGACTAATATCTTCCTATCCCAGATGGAAGTACATGTTTACAGGCTCAAGGTAAACGACCAATATTTACGTAACCCAGAAGCAAATACATATAGATTCAAATATAAACCACTAATATTTACCTATCACAGAAGCAGGTAAATACATTTAGATACAGATTGAAACGACCAATAATTACAAATGCCTGAATCAAATAAATACTTATATACTCAAATATCTATTCTCAAACCAAGTAAACGCTAATATACTCACACATGAACGACGAATATTTCACGAACCAATCTCTGAGTCAGCGAGAATCTAACAAGTCTCTACAGAGTGGTACAAACCTCCAAAATTGGCTACCTATCATGTAAATGTTTATATATAAACTATGGTTTAAAAAAAAAACGCTGATTTCAACTTTAAAATAATCCAAGTGTTTATACATCGTACAATCATCCAACCCAACTCAGTATACCCGTTCAATTTCTCTGTTTCGTTCTCTCTGTTCTCTGTCTGTCTATTTTTCTTTTCTTTTTTCTGTCCGTTTCCCTTTTACATGTTTCCTTTTTTTACCTCCATCAAGTGATTGCTCTTCTGTTCCTTTTCCAGTGCAAATCCATTTTTCATTACTTCAGTTGATACACAGAAAAAAAAGAAGATAGATTTCCTATCGATAAACATGGTTAATGAAGTCTTCCATACTTGTGATTTATTTATTTTTCTGGTTCTTCAGTTCAAACGCAACTAAATTATCAATCTGTTTTCCCTGTCAGTCGGTAGGAATTTTTTCTTTTCGAAAATAGTTTCATTCGATGCATTAAATATTGTATTTGGTTCCTTAGTTTTTTAGACGATTCCACCACCGTCTTCAGATTTCCTTTCCGGTCTTTGAGACTGAAAATTTACTTATGTTATTTTCTCAAATTAATTTTGGCACAAGGTGTTGGGGCGCACCCACCTTCACAACCACAATAGACTGATCCTATTATTATAAATAGAACAGTAGTTCTAGAGACTGGGAGGAGTGTAGCAGTGTAGTGCAGTGCAGAGTGAGACTTCTGTAGTGATCAGTTACACTTCCGTTTCTCGACCGGAAGATACCGTTGGACTTTATTACTATTATTTATTGTTACTACTAACCTACGTTCGTTCTACTACTAATCTCTCTGATGTAAATACCTCTCTGAATATACCAGTATTTTTCCCTACGACTGTGTTTGTTCGTTATTACCATATACTCACGTGGAAACACTCAATATCTCAACAGTGGCGACGAAGGATGTTTTATTGATCTCAACACAAGGCCACAAGAACATGTTAGAGCATCCAGCTCAAGACTAAATGTTCATTAGTCCAGCTTGCTGACAGTTACACCACCAGTAGTTTCCTATTTTTATTTTCTCAACTATTTTTTGTAGAAAACAACATGAGGCAACTAGTAAGCGTAAAGCCTAGTACTTAGTAAGAATAATCTACGAATCTAGGTAGCTGATTAAATTAGAAGAATTTGATATTCTTCTTCACTTAAGTTCGGAATTTGAACTTAAAACAGAGTGACGATTACGCGTTGTCACTCTTTCATTTTGATAAACCAAAAATAAATAATACTTATTTGTATAAAAATGAATTTACTCTCTGTTAGCCTAAAATATAGATTCTGTGTTGTTTTTTTATGTGCCGTGTCCCTTCAGGACGTAATCGATCCTGGCCTTCCACTTCCTCTTGTACCTTGTAGCTATTTATAAGTTTTGTCATTTTTTATTTCTCCAAGACTCTGTTCTGCAATCCATTTCTCAAGCCCATTAAGTATGCCACGCGTTGCTTTCCCTTGTCTCTCTTTCCCTCTATCCAACCTGTGAGTATAAAGTTTTCCAAGCCCTCCTTCCTCATTATGTGCCCCCGAAATTTCAACTGCCTCTTCCTGATGTTAAATATAAGTTCCGCTTTGTTTCCATTCTCTGTAAAACCTCGTCGTTGCTCGCATGTTCGGCTCATGGTATCCTTATCATTCTTCTGTAGAACCACATTTCTGTAGCCTCGTGTCTCTTCTTCATTTTTGAGTCGATTATCCAACATTCGCTTCCATACAGTCGGAGAGATTTCACGTAACTTTTCAGTACTCATTTGTTTGTTTCCAACGAAATCTTCTTGTCTCTTAATACTCTGCTTAGCTTTACGAATGCATCTTTATCCATCCCAATACGTCATCATATTGCACTCACTGAATATAAAATCCGGTATGACAGAGTGAGCCAATATCTGCATTTGAAAGGTTACACCTTTTATGATAAGGAAACTGCAAGGAATTGGTCTGAACACCACCCAGATCTGGTTACGGAGATAGAAACTGTAACAATCTTATGGGACTTTACAATAGACATAGTCAGAAAAATCAAAGCTAATCGCCCAGACATCGTAATCGGAAACCACAAGAAGAGAATATGCTTGCAGACTTTAATGTATCTGAGAAGATTTTTAAAAAAAACTATCAAAGTACGAGGAACTTGAAAACGAAATCTCAAAAATATGGCAGATGAATACATCAATAATTCTAGTTTTAGTTGGAGTCCTCGGTTTTATTGGGAAAATATACCGATAGACAAATTGAAAGGATTTCTGGTAGCCCATGCCTTAAAGAAATGCAAAATAATTTACTCAAATATACAGCTTGCACTTTACAAAGGTTTTATGTATGTAAAATGTGTGTGATTTTTGGAGTTTATTTTTTTACAAAATGAATCAGTGGAAGATGTTATGAAGCCATTTCTGACGTTAGGTCTCTGGTTGTCTTCCTGAAGGAAAGGGGTAGAGAAGAGAAATCAAAGGAAATGAAATAATAGTAATAATCTCACACCTTAAGAAGGGCTTTATCTATGTAAAATCTGTATGTAATTGTGGTCATTGTTTGGAGATAAACTTACGCAGAATTTGAGAAGTAACAGTTATTAGTATTAGGCTGTTCAATATTGTCGATTTTGTTATACTTTTTTGTCTATTTCATCGTTTTTCGAAAGAATGCAATAGCAAACTGTTGCTAATGATGTTGAGCCACGAAAAGTCCGACACTATGAAAGACCAAAGTATTACAACGAGCATAATAAGAAAACTATATTTGGTATAATTTCATGTCTTGGACAAAATCTTATATTTTTTGCGCACGGTTTTGAACTTTTCAACCGACGATCTTGGACTATGCGTGTTCTCCATCAAGTCATATAACACCAGTCAAAGAGCAGCCTTCGCAGAAGGGTTGCCAAGATACGAAGACTTCTGAAGCGAGGAGATTCTAAGATTTATCCTATTTTTAATGCTGTTCTTTAGCTTTGGTGTTATAAACCTTTATGGCCCGTTAATAACTGAGAAAATACTGGCCTGAAAGACTCAGATTCTTGCAAGTTCAATCCAAAGGTTGGTATATTCTTCTTATTATTATTTTATGTGTCGTGGGCGGGCATTGTTCTCCACAGTTTCTGTTCCATGTTTCCTCATTATGCTTCAAAGAAATTTCGAAATGTCTCTTTCTGATTGTATGTTTTCTTTTTGTTTATTTTTTTAGCCTGCAATTTGAATTTATTCTTATCCATATGTTTAGTCTATTGCAGTCTCGAGATCTGTCCCTAGAAACTAAGCTTTCTCCCTCAATAATAACAATAATAATAATAATAAATAAATATTGGGTTGGTGCATAATTATCAGGCGTTTTTGTAGGCGAATTATTTGTTAATAAAATTGCTGTTTTTATTTTTGCTAGTAAATATTACGATGGAGTAATGGATACGGCTCAGATTAAGGAATCGGAGAGCCGAGTTCGAATTCCAATCGAATCCATTATATTCACTTACGTGCTAATACCCTTGGGAGAGGTATGAATCCCCAGCTATGGGTAAATAGCAGGACAGACTGGGTCCTATAGCCTTGTGATTGCAACTGATCTAACGTAAAAAGAAATGGTAACCTACTGCGAGAAACATCTGCCTCGTCAGTCATGTATCGAAAGATAAATGATCTCCTAAGCGTGTACCATGCATGTCACATAACTGAATGATTTTATTTTCAGGTTATAAAAATGCGTGTCGATAATCATACGCTCAGGAATGGTCATTTAAAAATGTTATTGTTGAATTGTTATGTGTCATTTTTTTATAATACCAGGAAATGTTTTCTTTGTCAAAACAAAGATAATACAGTAAACGATAACGTATGTGAATGTAGAGAGCGGGATAAATGGAATATAAATATAAGCACCACAGTGTAGCGTCTATCATAGACTGAGAAAATAACTTGACGTAATATTCTTGGTTTGGATCATGTCACCAGAATAAGATACAAGTTTACCGTCAATATTCCTGCAACACCTCTTTTCATTACGAGTAAGTATTTAAAATTTACGCAATGGCCAGACTAATTCACCGGGCTGCCACAGTTGGCGTTGACTATAAATTTCTAAGAGTCCAGTATTTTGTAGAGATTCAAAATATGAATACTTATTTGGTTAGTGGTGTATTATTGAATTATTTCAGGAATTCTGTTGATCCGGCAAAACGGAAAATCCGACACAGTTATGGAAATATGAGTGACCGAAAATCTGCGGTGTATTCTTGATTCGATGCTGTATTCTTGATTTTGAAGTTCAGTTCAACTATTCTATCCTAGAGATAAAATTGAGTGTGATTCTCGTAAGGAATGATCTGCCTGATCGTCGAAGACAAAGGAAGTTATGTTGTTTTGTTTTGTTTTGTTTTTTTGTTTTTTAAATTAAAAGAAATTAGCTGTATAGACTTTACTTAAAATTTGGGAAGTGTGTTTGAAAATATAGGTCAGGGTCGTGTCTATAAGAATTTGCACACCTGGAATCGTGGCTAAAAATTAGAGACAAGTTTGAATGAATCAACAATTCAATGTGGAGCTGGAAGTGTTCAGAACATAAACTTACTTAAGTCTGAATGGAAAAGTGCTGGGAATTTCCAGCGATAACCACATCACAACTGGTTTGATCATTTAAGGCAACTTTGGATTCACATATAAATACGACAACCCTCAATCGGAGAATGTTTGAATAAACTGGGTTATTCGACCGGAAGACATTTTGGTGGTGTTGTAGAATATACACTGCGGCCGGAAGCAATCATTTTTTTTCAAGTTTTCTTTTCGTATTAATGTAGATTAAGCTCACCAAATCATGAATATCGAAAAAATAATGTAATTAAATGTTATGAAAGTTAAAAGGGGGTCCATTTTGATATTTATATTCATTATAAATTGTTTACCTTACGAAAGCGAAGATCAAATATATTCATACTACTTGTCTTCTGAAAATGTAAAAAAATAAAATAAAATAAAACTGAAATTCTTTATCTGAAGATCTTTTGCCATATATTGCTATCGATTAAGTCCTCCGGGATTCGAATATATTAAAAACAAATATTTATTTTAAATTTTAAGAGATACCGTAATATGAGTACTTTTGTCTTGACTTGTAGAGGAGGGTCATTTTGCAATATGTATAGATATCAAACAGGAGCTGATAGTATCTTTTATAAAATTTAATTAATTTTCCTTTAATATACGTTATCTTGGGTGCTTAATGCATATTAACATGAGAAAAAAAATGAAACTCGATGAACATTCTTAACTGGACCCCATCTACAAAAACATACGCGGGTTTTATCAAAACGTGTCACTATATCGCAAACATTTGGTTGGGAAGCATGTGCCTAGTACACATTTATAATATTGGGTGTTTATGATTATTAGGGTGGGGCTTTGTATGTTTGTAGCAGAGTGGCATTTTTTTGGCATGCTGCTCCATAACTAATTAACAATAATACAGTGTAACCCGGATATAAGAGAAGAAGTCTCTTATATCCGGGTTTCTCTTATATCCGGCTTTGGTCTATTTTGTTTTACTAACAATGGCTCTAATTTGGGACCAGATATAATCTCTCTTATATCCGGGTTTCTCTTATATCGGGGTCTCTTATATCCGGGTTACACTGTATTTATACCGCCCTTGCTAAAGAATTTCTACATTTGTGGATTATGAAAATAGCAGTCTAGACAATTGTTATCCGAGCCCTGAAGTATGTAATTGTCGTGGAGAAAGACTGGGCTATCTGTAAATTAGAGGGAGAGTTCGAATTCAGACGGCAGCATTTTTTTTTTTATAATAGCTGGATTGATAAAATGATTTTCTTACGGCTTATCAACCTTTTGCAGATAATTTAAAACCAGAAAAAAAAACATTTTTAGAATGTATAGTTATTTTTGGGATAATAATGATTTATTGATACAAGTTCCACCAGTTAAACCACAGCTTGGCGGAGATTCATACTTTTTCTATAGTATTTTAGCGAGCCCAAATGGAATTGGAGAACGTCTCTCCAATTTCCGAGTCATTATCTGTTGACCCTGCCACACACACACACAATGCACATCCATGCTTACAGCAACTGGTATTCTTAAGCGGCCACCTACTTAGGCGCTAACCAGGTTCGATGCTGCTTAACTTCGGTGATCTTACAACCGGCCTTTTAACGTATGTCAGTAAGTCTTAAAACAACTGGAATATCGGGAAGAATACTGTATCATTGGGAGCTGTCACTTCATACCTCGTGTAATCCACCTGGTGTTAACCCTTAGTGAGTAAAAGAATGGAGATTGGCGATAGAAAACAACGAATAAATTGATAGCATGTTTTCCAATGACTTATTTGATAGGTGTTCGTGTACGGGTGTAATGCTAGGTTTACGGATAATGGATTTAAAACAGCTGAGTGGAACCTCTCTTACGGAAAAATTATTACAATACTACCATTATTCTTATCAAAACTTGCACAATACTAGAGAAAATTTAGGTAATATTATATGAAGGATAATGGTGGAAACGTGAATTTGATTTGCTGAAAGGAGCTGTATACTCGGAAACCGACACGGAACAAATGGAAAGTTTTATTCTTTTATCCTTTTCGAAAAAGAAAATAAAAAGAAGCCCTAGTCGGTTTTTCCAGAAACACTAAGTACAACAAGCAATTGAAAAGATTTAGAAACGTTCGTCGACAGAAGTCTGCACCAGAGGAACTTATATGTGACGCAAAAGATGACTGTCGTACATAAAGAGGATGATTGTTCTTAAGAGGTGAATGTTGAAGCGTACCTGTCAGGCAGTGCAAAAGAATAGATAAGGAAAAAATACAACGTTGGGGGAAAAAAACATGTTTACGTCGGATCTAACGTCAAACGACAGAGAAGAAGAAAACAAGATTGGTTTATATAAGATTAGTTCACATACAGAGAGCGTGCATTTTGAGACAACAGCAGCCGTGTTGGTGCAGGTGTATCACACCGCTGATTTGTTAAATTCATCCCCCACCCATATTTCTATCATATATCCATAGATAAACGCGCTAGGTACATACCACTGACACGTCTAAAGACATTCAATTTGAGTTCTTGTAAAATCAAACCTGAAGGCATCCATGTAAGCTATAATACTATTTAAAATTTCTTCTACTGCTTTTCCTAACATTTAAAGATTTTGTTTGCTATTAAAAAAAAATTGATGGCTTTGAAAACGGACATATTTAAAAAAAAAAAAGGAAAGGAAAAATAGAAATCGACATTTAATAAAGAAAAAACTTTGGAGTTAACCGATTTCGTTCTTCATTTATTAAAACGAAATAAAACACAAATACACTGCATTAGTAGTATACTAAAAACGGATATTTGTATGTAGATCATATTAAGTTCGAGCAGCCATTCCTTTTTGTTACACAGGAAAGGCTGCTAAGCCATAACATTTTTCTCAAGTATTTTGAGGTGGAATTCCCTGTGTGATATCATATATGGCAGTGAGTCCTGGATATTCCCCTTAAAGATGAAGAAGAGACTCGAAGCCAAAAATATGTGGTTCTACAGAAGGACGTTTAGGATATCACGGGGAGTACATGTGAGCAAAGACCAAGTATAAGGAAAAATGGAAACAAAATATAAACTTTACTTAACATTAAGAAGGGACAGTTGAGGTTTCTGGGGCACATCATAAGTAAAAAGGGATTGGAAAATCTGATACAAGACAAATTGGGGTCAAGGCGGCAGAGAAAAACAAAGCATAATATAGTTTAAATAAATGGACGGCGGAACAGAATTTGAGGGAAATGACAAAAAGACAAACTCTTTTAAGAGCTACAAGGTACAGGAAGTTGTGGAGAGCCATGATCTACACAAACAGAGAATATGTTCTCCTGGTTTGATCTGCACATTGCCAATTCTTTTTATCAGGTGTTCGGCAATAACAAACTCGGATTCAACAGACATGCAAATTATCACTTAGTTGACTTCTCCTGATAAAGGCTGGAGCACGCTGAGGATGTTCTCATGATTATAGAGTTAGTCTTCTACTGACATTTAAAATAATATATAACAAAGCTTGTTTAGAAGATAGACAATCCTTGCAAATAGATTTCGACATCAATCGAGACATGATTAATTACTAGTGGACATATAAAATTGCGAAATACTGGTCGATATATATCCGTTTTCTTTTACAATTATATTATCCCTTTACAAGGCACAAGAGCCGCACGAGTTACATAAACAAATTGAATCCTAAACGCGAAACAGGGGATAAACGCCTACATCTGTGAAAAAAAACCGTGGAGTTGTGTGAACCGGGCGTTAACAAAACATATCTGCTCCTTTTGAGAAAAGAAAAAGTAATTCAAAACTAAATAAAAGTTCAGAGTTTAGGCGGCATCTTTAGAAGTATAGTGTTGAATAGATTTTAGAAGTAACTGTAAACCGAATACTAAACAGGAAACAAGGGAATAACCTCTGTTCCTGTACAAAAGGCCGAGGGGAGTGTGAACCGGACGATAGGCGAACCAATCACTCCTGTTGAGGAAAAAAACAACAGGTAAATAAATAAATAGATAAAGAACCTGAAACTCCATCCTAAACAGGAAACAAGGGATAAACCTTTACTCCTATTCAATAGAAGCGAAAAGAGTATGGACTGGGCGATAGGTATATCTATCTACTCCTGTTAAAAAAATGTTAGATTCGACGATACGATATCAGTAAGTAGGAGATGTTTATATTCCGAATTAACTTAAGACAGTCTCCCCTCTTTCCATAATCATTACTTCCCATCAGAGAAGGAAATGTGTTAGGGAGGGTTACTTAGGCAACTTAGAAAAGTTGAAATATTTCCTACCAAAGTTAAATCGAGTGGGGACCTATGACGGTCCTCAGCATAAGAATTTTATTTTTTAGAAAGAGGCGAAAAAGAAACTCATGTTCCTATCAGGACTATTCCCAAAATATAGTCTGATTTGCTACCTCTTCGTCACCGAGGCCCGTTGGAACAGTTGATATGACGTTTGCTTGACAACCTAACTGTCAGGGTTTCAATACTCGGTAGTGGATGCGCACTGCTGATGAGTCCAAAATATAGGACGAAACGGCCGTCCAGTGCTTTCTGCATTCTGTTGAGGTTTATTTCAGACTCAATGAATTAATTAATTATAATTATCAAATCCTCCTAACAATATATATATATATATATATATATATATATATATATATATATATATATATATATATATATATATATATATATGATGGTTCATATCTGTTCATTTTGCATATTCCAGACAATATACTTTCGGCAAAAAAGGGGCTACTTGTCATAGGAGCAATTGAAATTAACTGGACCTGTGGGAATTTCACGGGTGTTAATAAAATTATCTATTTTCGACATCCCGTCATCAGTTTCCCTGTATCAGCCTACATTTTCCCTTAGCCTTTCCAATCTTTGTTGCCCGTCTGTGTTTTTATATAAATGCCATACAAACAAGTATCAGTTTTATATACGAACCATGAAAAAGGAGTAAATATTTTCTACTAACTCTTCTCATTTATCTTTCGTTTGTGCCATCACTTACCAAAAGGTTCCTTTCACTTATACTCCGTCCTTACTTCGTTGGCGTGCTGCTTTCTCAAATAATAATAATAATAATAATAATAATAATAATAATAATAATAATAATAAAAAGCTGTCAAAATACTAGGACCTTGAAATCGAAATCGCAAAAATCTGGCACTTGGGAACATCAACAATAACTGTTGTAGTTGGAGCCCTAGGATTGGTTGGAAAAGATTCCAGTAGACTAATTGAAGGGATTCCTGGAAGTCCATGCCTCAAAGAGATACAAACAATTGTTCTCACAAGTACAGCCCAGACTTTACAAAGGGCTTTATGTAATTTTCTTTTTTTTTTGTCAGTGGAAAGTGTCATGATGCCATTTCTAATATTAGGTCTCTGGGCGGGAAGGGAAATAAATGTGTACACGCCAGAAATCAAAGGAAATAAAAATAATAATAATACTAAGTAAAAGTAGAATCTGTATACTTACAGAGATTTCCCACTTGCTCTCCATCGAGAGCAATCAACCACAACTCCTGAAAGTGTGCAAATAGATGAGAGATTTTAATGAATTTACAAAATGTGTAAGATTCAGGAAAACATCAAAGGAATTGTGAAACGCTGATGTTTATTAGGGGAGAATTTTCCGAGAAGATGCTTTGAGAGAATCTCCATTAAATTAAGAAATGAATCAGAGTAAAGGCAATAAATTCTCCACCCTCTGCACCGTGTCGTGCACAAAAAGCAGCAACCTACAAGACAGAGGAGAAAGGATAATAACATGTTTACTTTGTACTCATGTTAGGAGAAGACGCTCGGTGGTTAAAATGAAAAAAAAAACATAACCATGCTTTCTACTGCTTCTTGCAAGATGTTTATGATACTGACAAAAGCCAACAGTCACCTTTCGCCCGGAGGCAGGCATCGAACTGTCGACGGACGTCAAAACAATCTAATATCCTCACGAAGATATTCTTTGCGGAGATAATATCATTTTATTATTAACTATCAGCTAATTTCACTCGTTCTTTCGATGTCTTTGCTTCGTGTTTACGTCGGAATCCCAATATAAATAAGGTCTATTAACATGGGATTTTACGTCCAACTGAAAGAGACTTGAAAGAGAAGACTTTTAGCTGTGTTTTCTCGTAATAAAAAGAAATTTAAAACCTAAGTTATTTATAAGTCACAAATATTTGTCATTGCTGTTAATGTGTAAGAGTTCATATTTATTGCAAGCTGTGTATTGCACACGAACCTGAATACCTCGAATCAAAATCGCATGCATACACACACGGGCAAACACAGATATTATCATACAATTATAGCTCACGTGAGGATTTGAAGTTTTTTAACCGTTACCAAAACAAGCAATAGAATAACAAACCACACAGAGTGCCCCGTAATTAGTTTCTCATATACAGATTCCATAACTAAGATGGAGTTTCCCAATCTTCCCATACCAGCATTAATAGAGTTCAAAAGTGTTTACGCGTCCTTGAAGGTGATGAATTAGTTTCAACCCTAAACTCCTTTCCCACAGACAGAACGTTGCTGGCTTCTCGCCAATCTATCGTTATTTTCACGACCAATGTTCAAAAGAACTATATTCTTAAGTTCAACTAGTCCAAATGTTTACATCTAGGACGCGTCTTGCCACGGCTAAGGGTCGACTCATCCATATTTCCCGCGAATATCATTGCTAATTAGGAAGTTGCATACAGCAGGATCCTTCCCTATAACTTATTTGTGGAATAGTCCACTGCGAGGATTAACTTGGCTTGTTCAAATCAAGTATCACCCGTCCTAATATGCAATAATTGTTTCTTCTCAATACCGTTATCTCTCCTACTATACTCATAATATGCAATGATAGTTTCAACACTTTTCCGTTATCTCTCCTTCATATCATCATAATAGGCAATGACTGTTTCTTCTCTATAATGATATCTCTCCTGCATATCCTCATAAAATGCAATGATTGTTTCTTCTCAATATCGTTATCTTTCCTTCATATCCTCATAATATGTAATGATTTTTACTTCTCTATACGGTTTTCTCTCCTACATATCCTCATAATACGCAATGGTTGTTTATTCTCTATGCCGTTATCTCTCTTTGATATCCTCATGATATGCTATGATTGTTCCTTCTCTATACCGGTTTCTCTCCTTCATATCCTGTTATAGTGAAAGATACCTTGTCTAGATAATAGACTCTCCCACCTATTATAAGTAGGAGTCAGTGGGTAGTCGAGGGAGGAGTAAGTTATCAGCGACCACAACTCGATTACTCTGCGTAACGCTTTTTCACAAGTTCCTAACGTTTCTGTACGTTTACCCCATTTAGGATGCATTTAGTCCGACTACAAGTTCTATTGTGGAAATAACTCCACAACAACTTTTGGCGACGAATATTCGAACTCATACGGGGGAGAAAAAAAATCGTTGGCCAAGACAACTTTTTGACGACGATTTGCACTCATACGGAGGCAGAAAAAAATTCGTTCGCCAAGACAACTTTTTGACGACGATTTGCACTCATACGGAGGCAGAAAAAAATTCGTTCGCCAATACAACTTTTGGCGGCGAAGATTTGCACTCATAAGGGGGAATAAAAAGTTCGTCCGACACAGTGGTTTTGACGACGAAATTCGTACTCATAGGGAGGAAGAAAATTTTGTTCGCCACAAATAACGTGGGCGACAAAGTCTCGGATTTACACTTTGAAAAAAAAAAGGAGGAATGCAAAAGTCTACTCCAGGATTTTTTAAAGTTCCAATTGGAACAACAAACGAAAATATTGGAACAACAGAATACATTCCAGATGCAGTTACAGGAGGAAACTTTCAATAGACAGATGCAATTCCAACAGAAAATGGAACAAATGCATGGGTAGTTTCAAAGCAAAGCTCTGGAAATAACCGAGAACAGGAAAGAGAAAAGTCTACAAAATGATTCCTTCCCAGAGAATACAATATGGAATTCAATTGAAATATTCACGTACAGTCCAGATGAAGAGGTAACTTTTCAAGAATATTATAAAAAATATACAGACGTATATAACGAGGACTGCCACTTGTGGTCTGAAGGAAAGAAGGTTAGGCTTCTTTTAAGTAAATTAGGAACTGCTGAGCATAACAAATTGGTAAACTACATTTTACCGAAGAAAACTAATGAATTGACATTTACCGAGGCGGTAAATATATTAAACGAGTTATTTAGTCAAAAGACATCTTTGTTCCACAAGAGGTGGAAATGTTTAAATTTTTATTAAAGATGACGAACATGACTATATAACGTACGCAGCTAATGTGAATAAGCATTGTGAAGAATTCAAGCTAGCAGAGCTAAGCACAGACAATTTTAAGTGCTTAGTGTTTATTCAAGGTCTGGTAGCGGAAAAAGACGCAGAATTGAGAAAATTAGTACTGGCAAAATTGGAAAGCAATCCAAGAATTACGGTACAGAATTTGGCAGAAGACTGCACAAGATATGTTAGCGTAAAAAAAGACGCTAAAAAGATACAAAAGTCTGGCGTTTCGCATATAAAGAAAATGCGGTACAAAAAAGAAAGTCAGTCTGACAAAAAGAAATATAAAATTGCAGATTATCAAGCAAAAACTAAAATAACAGGAAAAAACAAACAAAAGCGCCCGAAGCCATGTTTTGCTTGCGGTGAACTACACTGGTACAGATATTGCAATTTTAAAAATAAAAAAATGTTTCAACTGTGGAAGAGTTGGGCACAGACACTCACATTGCCATTCAAAAAATAAGGGGATTAAATTAAGAAAATTAAAGTCCAGCGAGTTAAACGATGGAATAACTAGAAAATTCGTTACCGTCGAAATAAATAATAAAAAAAATAAAAATGCAACTTGACACTGGTTCGGATCTCTCTATCATAAATTTGCATACGTGGAAGAAGTAAGGGAAACCAACTTTAATGAAGACAAAGAAAATCGCGAAGTCAGTGGCGGGAGAAAAAATACAATTTATTGGAGAAATTGTTACAAACGTCACGTTAAATAAAAAAACGCGAAAAGTTAAACTTGTCATGGAAAATACCACGAATTTACTAGGTACTAATTGGATAGCGGAGTTTCAATTATGGGATCTAGCGATACATTCTTTCTGTTACAAGGTAGAAAGTTTTAACTCCGAAGCCGAAAAATTAATAGAGAAAGTTAAGGAAAAATTTCCTACTGTTTTTTCTCCGGGCTTGGGAACGTGTACCAAGATGGAGGCAAAATTCTTTTTAAAAGAAAACGCTCAGGCGGTATTCAAAAAGAAAAGGAATGTTCCGTTTGCCTCAATAGAACAGATTGATAAAGAATTGGACAGATTAGAGAAATCCGGTGTACTCAAAAAAGTTGACTATAGTGATTGGGCAGCTGCGACGGTATACGTGAAGAAAAAGTCTAAAGACATTCGTGTTTGTTTAGATTTTTCAACGGGGTTAAACGCGGCACTCAAAGACTATAACTATCCTCTACCAACAGCAGAAGAAATATTTGCAAAGCTTAATGGAGGTACTGTATTTTCGAAAATAGACCCCAGCGATGCATATCTGCAAATACCGGTAGAGGGAGAAACGTCTAAACTTTTGTATATTAACACACATTGGGGTCTGTATAAATTTAACAGACCACCTTTTGGGATTAAGGTCGCCCCCGCCATTTTCTAACAAGTAATGGATTCGATGTTGGGTGGTTTGGATTTCGAAGTAGCGTATCTGGACGACATCCTCATGAGAAGTACAAGTATTGCAAAACACGTGAAACATGTCAATGCAGTAGTTTCCAGAATACAGGAGTTTGGATTTAAACTCAAGGAAACTAAATGCGAGTTATTCATGGACAAAGTAAAATATCTGGGGCAGATCATCGATAAGAATGGTAGAAGGCCAGACCCAGAGCGAGCAGTGGCTATAAAAGACATGCCGGCTCAGAAAGATATTACAATATTACAAAGTTTTTTGGGATTAGCTAATTATTACCAAATATAAATCCCTAAAATGTATTATCTGCGGAAACCATTAAATGAACTACTAAAGAAAGAAAAACCCTGGAAGTGGACTAATGAACGCCAGAAAGCATTTGAAAAGATTAAGGAAGTGTTAACCTCGGAATTATTTCTAACCCATTACAATCCGGATTTAGAAATCATAGTAGCTTGTGATGCTAGTGTGTATGGAATAGGAGCGTGTATTTTACACAAAATGACAGATGGTCAAGTAAAACCAATTGCTCATGCTTCTAGAGCACTACGTCCGGCTGAGAAGAATTACTCTCAGATAGAGAAAGAGGCACTCGGAATAATATTTGCAGTAGCGAAATTTCACCGTTTTCTGCACGGTTTATAAGTAGGAGTCAGTACGTAGTCGAGGGAGGAGTAAGTTATCAGCGACCACAACTCGATTACTCTGCGTAACACTTATTTACAAGTTCCTAACGTTTCTGTACGTTTACCCCATTTAGGACGCATTTAGTCCGACTACAAGTTCTATTGTGGAAATAACTCCACAACGTAACCTCATAATATGAAATGATTATTTCATCTCTATACCGTTATCTCTCCTACATATTCTCATAAAATGCAATGATTCTTTCTTCTATCGAATTATCTCTTTCTTGCATATCCACATAATATGCAATGATTCTTTGCTATCCATACCGTTATCTCTCCTTCATATCCTCAAAATATGCAATGATTGTTTCTTCTCTATACCGTTATCTCTCCTTCATATCCTCCTCATATGCAATGATTGTTTCTTCTCTATACCGTTATCTCTCCTTCATATCCTCCTCATATGCATTGATTGTTTCTTCTCTATACCGTTATCTCACCTGCATCTATCCTACATATCCTCATAATAAGCTCTTACTGTTTCCTTCCATTACGTCCATACAGCAACCTCAGTCAATAACTCTCTGCATTTTGTGTCTCTTGTACACAATAACTTAGAAACGTGAAAAAATGTGGAACAGGCTGCAATATAGCCGAAATTGTTTTCTAGAAACTTCGTATTAACCCTTGTCTTCCACATCCTCATATTATGCACTTCTTACTACTCCACTCTAAGCTCTTACAACAACTTCCTTCAATATCACTCTACCTTGAGTGGCTCTTGCATAAAAAGTGTAGACAACGTGATTAGCTTAGGTTTAAATTTTGGGGGGCTCACTATTGTAGTAATTGTATTGGTGATGAATTTATTATCCATATGCTTATTAAGCGTCTATCCTATTTGCACGTAAGGGAATATAACGAAGTCCTCTAAATTTCAAACTCGGCTTTCTGGTTTCTCATTCCCAGCCGTTAGCAAAACTTGAGACGCCTGATATTACCAAGTGACCACCCCTCTACGTACTCACCAAGCACAACGTTGCTTAACATTGGTGATCGAACGAGAGCTGGCGTCTCAACGTGATATAACCGTAAGCTTATCTGGCTTAACCAAAAAAAAAAATTAAATATATAGGAAGACTCAGAGCGTAGTGCAAGCAATGAGAAAATCCCACTACCTTCCCCATGAATACATTCCAACACACACATAATCAAAACATTGCCTGTAGAGAGACGTGCTTGCTAACGTCCTAACCGGACATTTCTTTAAAATAAAAGAATAAATGTATGAGGCTGTAAATGAGAATTGAACTCACAACTCACTAGTAACTGATCTGCTAGACCAGCTTGCTGATTATAAAATGACTTTACTAAACATTGTATCATCTTGGCACAAGACAACCTGTACGGGGCACTCAGTGAGGATTAAAGTCATTAAAAGTTATGATTGGTAAGTCTAGCCGGCTGACACTTTGTTATTTAGCGAGTTAAGCCGGATTATCGAATAAGGTTTCAAATAAATGGAATGATAATCCAACCCTAAGATTTTGAACCTAAACAATATTTAAACATTGAGGATTCTGAAGAAAGATTCTGTGTCCTTATTTACTATGACAAACTACATCTTTCATATTGAGTGCATATACCATAGTTTGAAAATCGACCTGCCCTACTACAGCATATCAAGGCGCTTTCTATATATGCAGTGGCAGTTAGAGAATCTGTCTATCAGATCGTTAGCACTATAATTTTATAAGTTCAATCCTAACTATTAGTATTGTTCCACATTAATATCAACTAATTAAAAACTAATTAGAAGGACGAGCCTCGCTGAAAAAAAAACAATCTTATATCAGTTTTTGAGTAAGACGCGCGTTTCAAGGTCGGTCGAGTTTCGGTTCAAGAGAACAATGCTGATGATTCGTATCTGCTCAGTGCGTATCCAAATGTAAACAAATGGCATTAAATGTCTTTAAATAATTGTTGGACTTTGTCCATTTTATGAGTTACGTCATCTGTTTACATTTGGATACGCATTGAGCAGATATGAATGTACGTGAGAGATTCATGGAAGATTTTAGTTTAAAAGCAGTAAAATCGACCTTGCTAACCGAACGATCCTCTGTGGCCCAATCAGTTAAGGCACGTCAGCCTATATGACGGTTCCGTATAGGATACATGTTTGATTCCTGTCGGAGGACAAATAATTTCTATGGACATTTCTCGGACATTCAGGCCGGTGAATGTTATTAATACTGTTTATTATAAACAGAGCATTTACTTAAATATATGTATCTATAAAAAGAATGTATAAACATAAAATTGTCTTATATATATATATATATATATATGGGGGACGGTGCGCGTGTGTTTGTTCAGTATATTTTTCTGGGTGTGCGAGTTTAAAGATATTATATGATACTTTAATCCAATTATCAATTTATCTAAGCGTTTCTTGGCTCAGAGAGATATTTTTTGTTACCGGGAAGATAGTCGGCATTTGAATAGAGGGAAAAAAAAATAAAACTTTGTTTTTCATCGTTGTTCTCACGCTGCACTTCCGACTGGCATGTTCCGAATAATTAGTAGAATATTATATTTCACCTAATCTACATGTTCTTCCTGGTACAAATAACATTTTAATATTCAAGGTAATTGAAGAGCAAATCTCCATTTGAAAATACTTATAATTTATTTATTTTTTTAGAAGGAATGGATATGAGAGAAAAGCGTTTAGCATGAGGTCTTATTAAAAATTCGATAAGCGCAACAAATTTCGCTACCAGCTTCTCGAGCCACCCAGAAATCGCGTCATCCTATTTCACCAGGAACTCTTGGGGTATAGAATAGATACCTTATTGTATTCACCCTTCAAGTTTTTCCAAAGTCTTGGTGTGGTATAGTAGAATTTCTCCTTTAATTATCCCCCATCAAAAAAAAAAGAGGTATTAAATGAGAAGCTCTAGCTTGCCACTGATACTTAAAATAAGATGTTACTTTTCAATCACCCTCTACATCTATCCATATATAGCATAATGTCCGCAAATATTGCAGGACAAAG
>OZ038488.1:86226649-86229149 GCA_964036315.1 Acanthosepion esculentum
TCAATTCCACCTCCATCAATCCAATCCAATATTTTAAGGAAACTACTGCTTGCACGCACTACTAAAGTACCTTTTTATAGCCATAATGGTACTATCTACACACAAACTGACGGAGTAAGTATGGGAAGCCCTCTCGGGCCGTGCTTCTCTAATTATTATATGGCCTATATCGAAAACAAGATTTTTACTAAAGTTGTTAAACCTAAAATATACGTTCGTTATGTTGACGATATTTTTATTTTGGCTGATAATAAGAAAGAAATAGAAAATCTGAAAACTACATTTCAACAAAACTCTGTCCTAAATTTTACTTATGAAATTAGTGAAAAAAATAAACTTCCTTTCTTAGATGTTCTCGTCGATTTTAGTAATAATACTTTTAAAACTTCTGTTTATAAAAAAACAACTAGCAAAGACTCTTGTCATCTTAATTTCTCTAGCGAATGCCCTCTTAGGTATAAAATAGGTGTTATTAAGAATTTCCTCACGCGAGCGCACGAGAACTCATCTTCACGCACGCTTTTCTTTAATGAATTAAAAAATATAAAGCAAACGCTGATCAATAACGGATTTCCTAATCAATTGTTGGATTTCCACATTAGGCGTTTCTTGTCCATAGTAACTAATAGCAACGGCGAGAATCGAAACATAAACAATAATAACAATATTTTTTATAAAAATCAAATGAACGATAACTACAAACAGGATGAATGCCGAATGAATAACATTATAAAAAAATACATAGCACCAGTTGATAATAGCAAAAAAATTAGATTAATTATTTATTATAAAAAATTTTAAACTTGTAACCTTATAGTTAAAAATAATAATTCACATCCTACAACAAAATTAAATAGAGCAAATATTATTTACGAATTCAAATGTCCATTAAGGAATTGTATTCCTCAAGAATCAACTTTCGTAAATAATTATATAGGCCACACTACAAATCGTTTAACACGCAGATTAACCCTACACCTTTCTGACAATAGCTCAATTAGATCTCATTTAAATATTCATGGATACCTACCGGACACTATTCGGAATATACTTGTCGACAACACTAATATAATAGCATCATCCACTTGCAAAAAAAGGCTAAAAATAATGGAAGCCTTACTTATAAAATTAAACAAACCAACCCTTAATAATATTAACTTTCAACATGGACATAATATCTTGACCGTGTTTTGAAACAAAAAAATGAATCACTTTATAAAACACACACAAACTATTTCTAATTCTAACAGTTGAAATATAATCCTTGATAATGGCTAAAAGTATAGCCGAAAGCGCTCGGAAAAGAACATTCGGAAAATTTTTATATAATTTATCCTCTGAAAAGAAAAACTTTATTAGATCGCACGAGAAATTATATAAAAAACTAAATAAAAGCACCTTTTCAGTCGTTTTTAATGAAATATATATATATATATATATATATATATATATATATATATATATATATATATATATATATATATATATATATGTACATATATATACATATAAATATTCTATAAGCGTTTATATATATATATATATATACATACATATATATATTCTATAAGCCTTTATATATATATATGTGTGTGTGTGTGTGTGCGTGTGTGTTTATATATATATATATATGTATATATATATATAACTTCAAAATTTATTATAGCAGTACGCCGTATTTGAAATAGACGCACCCTTTTATTTATTAGGCTGTGTATATTACATTTGTTGGCCTGCGCAATCGAGAAATATCTTCGTGTACCTTCCCTGACAAGCCTTGACCGGGTATTTACTTGACACCCCACTGAGTCAGGTTGTGACACAAGGTCGGTTTTTAACGTGGGAACCCGAGTGTTTTCACCCGGGCCGCTGGTCTTGGTTGGCCATAGCTGGTCTAAGCTAGTCATAGCGGGTCTTAGCGTGCCCAAGCTAGTCTTGGCTTGTCATAGCTGGTCCAGGCCGGAGCCGGTCCAAGCTAGTCGTAGCCATGATACCACCAGCGCAGGTACGAATCACTACACCAGGCAAGTATCGTGTGAAGCTCTCAGCCAGAAGGCCGACCAAGCGAGCGATCTGCGAACAGATACTACACTTTAATCCAGGACACCAGGCCGAGCAGCTCCCTGCCAAGGATTGACCATGACAGCAAACCTGGCTCTCTTTCCTTTTTTGTGGAAAGAACATCCTATTCATTCAGATTATTTGTCGAAAGCTTCCTATCTGCGCACGTTTCGTACCCGAAGCATAAACAAAGCAATTTATAAGGAATCCTTGCATTAATTTTTAATACAACAATTTTGTCACTTCAAACACTGTTTAAATTGACAAAATCATTGTTCTAAAAATAGTGGAAATTTGTCAGATAGTTCGTATTGGAAATAGAAACCCAATTTACACGCGCGCACACACACGCACACACGCACAAATACAAATAAACGCGCACACCCACACATATGTGTGTGTGTGTGTAATTATCGACTTTAATATCCATATATTTAAT
>OZ038488.1:86231649-86241649 GCA_964036315.1 Acanthosepion esculentum
GTTTTTTCAAGATAAATTTGAGAAAATATATCCTTGAATAGAAATAAAAATTGTGCGAATGCTTGAATATATTTCCCCTATTTTTCCAAAAAGATTGGTTTTTGCTCTGGCCATTCCCAAACGTCTCTATTTTCTCCGTTTTTTTTTTATCTCCTTCTTTATGACAACAGAGTTACGTCTGCCTCCAGCTATTCTTGCAAAGAAAATACCAAGCAAATCTTTTCGCTGTCTACCCTCTAAGAAATTCTCCTTCCATAAATTATGCGATCTACGTTGTATATCAGTACTGTAGACCACCCAGTAGAATATAATTCCACAGTCACACAAGACTATGTTTCATCACTTGCTTGTTTTTTTTTGCAAGTAGGCTTTGTTTCTGGTTGGAGTTGCTAAATTCATGCTGAACAAGTTTTGAATTCAGGGTTGTACTTTTTCTAGACTGGTTTCCAAAGTTCAACCTGCCCACTTATAAACACGCCCATGGAGAAGAAGAGATTGATTCATTCATTTCCAGGAATATTTGTATGATAACAGACGCAACGGTCTTCATAGAGATTTGAACACAATCTCTCAATCCCACTTAACGTGCCGATAAACTTTGTACAAACGTCATCATTACATTGAGATATTCAATAATAATATATAAAGCAGATATTGAGATTTTAGCGTATAAATTGATATAAAGTAGAGTTAGCGCTTTTTAACCCAAGAATACGTTGGATAACTGCTCCAATTTTGCATTTATTCATATATATTCCATAATATAGGTTTTACTTAATTAGCTTATTATGTTTCTCTTACTCTTCAAATGTTGAATGTATAACTAATTCTAATTTCTATTTTCTCATTTTTACACTATATGAATTTTATCTTATAAATTTCCCCCCTGTACTTTCACCCATGAAATAAAAATAATTGTACGGAAAATAAAGATCTACGTACACCAAATCGTCTTTAAATTCAGTGGCATCAGAAGAATTATCATTGAACTTTTAAAAGGTAAGCTTAAACATTAATTCAATACTTAAATGCAGCCATCAGTTTTGAGTTCTTCTGTAGTTTATTGATGCCTATCGCATCTACTCCTCCCTAGCTATTGTGATGGACACAAAAGGAAAATAACTGTTACTCCCCTTCACCAATGAAATCAACAATAATGGCTCGTATAATATATTAATATATATATTTTTTAACCTCGAATAATCTGGCAACACTGAATGTGAGCTCAATAAAAATCGTTCCTTGCGCATAATGTTTCAAGGGCTTTCGAATGCGCTATGAATCATTGAAATCAGACTCTTCAAATGTTGAATGTATAACTAATTCTAATTTCTATTTTCTCATTTTTACACTATATGAATTTTATCTTATAAATTTCCCCCCTGTACTTTCACCCATGAAATAAAAATAATTGTACGGAAAATAAAGATCTACGTACACCAAATCGTCTTTAAATTCAGTGGCATCAGAAGAATTATCATTGAACTTTTAAAAGGTAAGCTTAAACATTAATTCAATACTTAAATGCAGCCATCAGTTTTGAGTTCTTCTGTAGTTTATTGATGCCTATCGCATCTACTCCTCCCTAGCTATTGTGATGATGGCCAAACCAAGAGTCCTCCACAGGAGCTAGCTTAAATGCGCCCAGGGGCTTCTCTGTCAAAGGACAGAGGGGCAACTGAGAAAATTATACTGACAGATGCTCCGCCCTGGGGAACATCTGCCCAAGGCCGCGACCTCTCATTGCACTAGATGGAGGTATCGGTGCTCGTACCAAGGCCAGGACAACCAACGGTTGCGGGGACTGTGGCAATTTTTGTTCTTGTCCCGGGCATACGCGCTCGGGTCCCCACCACAAAAACACATTGTGTCACATCTCGTCCAAGTCGGGGGAAGGTGTTAATACCGTGTATATATTACTATAAAGCAGAGTTGGGGATTTTTAACCCCAGAATTTGTTGGATAATTGTGCTCCAATTTTACATTTATTCATATAGATTCCATAAAATAGGTTTTACTTAATTAGCTATTATGTTTCTCTAACTCTTCAAATGTTGAATGTGTAACTAATTCTAATTTCTATTTTCCCATCTTTACTCTATATTAATTTTATCTTATAAATTGTCTCCTGTTATGTCACCCATGAAATAAAAATAATTGTTTGTACGGAAAATAAGGATCTACATACATTAAATTGTCTTTTAATTAAGTGGAAGCAGAAGAATGATCGTTGAATTTTAAAAACCGTTGTACAAACGTTATCATTATCTTGAGATGTTGATGTTTGTAAACATTTCAAAGTAGTAAAATCTATTCTGCTAATTGCTTTTTGGTATGTAGAAAACTTCCATTTTCATTTACTTAGTATCAAAGTGTTGTATCTACACAAACACTGGTCCATCTGAAATGGCAGCATTTACGCTTTATGACCGAGAAATCTACATACAATAATAGGTAGAGCTAATTTGGTTTAAGAAAAATAATTAGCTGCGATAATCTGCAGTGTGAGTAGGTAATGGTTAATATATATATATATATATTAGGCGTTTGCTTATGAGAAAATATTTGTCATTCATTAACCGCCAGTGTTGCTGTCAGCTGAAATTTATAAAATTCTTCTCTTAAAGTAATCTTTCAAGAAAGTGCTTTTCTCACGTCCGCTGTTATTGCTCTTTCCAATGTAGATAGGGGTTTCCTTCCTCACCTTATGTTTAAAGTAGCGTGGAACATCAATATCTTCAGTATATCATTATTTTCTCTTCGAGTTACATGTGATATCCATTTTGCGTATTTCTGTTGTTGAAAGTCCCCAAATAATGTGTTTTTTCTTATTTGGAGCAGTTCATTGTTTGTGATTATGTAGCGGCTGTCTCCGGGGTTTGAAGTGCGATGGTTCTCACTGAGACCTACAGGCTTCATTCGCTCGAAGCAGTTTGCAATCATTGATCTGAGAAAGTAGTTACGTACAGCTGACAATGTAGATATTTCTGAACGTGTTTGCACGGTTATTTTTGCCTGTCGTCTGGCATGTTCTACGCTTCTTAGAAACCCTTGCTAAAAATAATATGATAATTAGGTGTGACAATGATTCCAATATGACCAAAATTTGATATGTTGATAGCGCAATAAAGAACATCCACTCATAAGATTTCAAGCATTAGAAATTTACAATAATTTAAAATGGCCGAAACCTTTTGCATGTGATTGTATAATTTTTTCTCTCCAATCCCTGTTTTCAAAACCAAGTATTTCAACAGCCGCCTTTTCATCTAAGTTCTACGACAGCATTTGTAAATTTGGTTTTGTGAACTGTTAAGTTCACTTCTCATGAATGCCCTTGGGTAAGGCATAAATACTTCTTTTCTCGTTGTAGCTATGGATTAAATACAATAACAGAATGGATGGCAGCTAATCTAACACGAGTAAAGTTCGAATGAAAATCCGAATTGTTGTGAAGTCAATATGAAACCACTCCAAGATCTTTCCCAAGACATCGTGATAATTCACAGATAGTGTAAGAAACTGTAGAAATCCATTAATATGTCTGTCAAGGGAAAGCATGAAAGCGAAATGTGATCGAAATGCTTTCAAGTTCAATTAATACGAAACCCAAAATGAATGTTGATTAATTGGAAACGTTGTTTTCTTCGTCTGCTGTCATCCAATGTGAACATTTTGCGTGTTTATCTCCAATGGTAATGCAAGATTACATTTAAGGCTTTCCTATTTCAGATTGCTAAACTGAAACTATTAAAAAGTTTTCGTAAATCTTTGTAGAAGGCGCCGCCGCTCTTACATTTTACAGAGATATTACCCCATCGCCCTTATTTAAATGACATTTTGTGAGTATTCAAAGTTTGTAAAACCTTTATGCGTTTGAGTAAAGTTATCTATCTCTTTCTCTAAATCTCTCTGTCCGTCTGTCTCTCTTTCTAATTTTTAAAAATACTCTGGGATCGGGCAATAACATGGCTCTCTACAGGTTCCGTTTGTTTATAATTTGGAATTGCCATGACGTTTAAAAAAAACCCTAGTTTTTGAAAAATTTATAATAAATGGAAACAAGTTTCGTGCGATGCGTTTCATCTTTTAGGACTTCTTCAGAGTAAAGTGATGTTTATATTGATGTCAATATGCGTGAACACGGAGAAGAGTTGATGAAATTTTAAACTTATAAATTATTTTAAAAAATATGTTTGATTCTATAGTCTAACCAGTCTTATTTACTTTCTTTTTATGTTCATTGCAATCAGATCTATCTATCTATCTATCTATCTATCTATCTATCTATCTATCTATCTATCTATCTATCTATCTCATCGTATTCATATCTATCCCGTACTGTTCCTATCTATCTCATTCTTGTCATTTTTTCTTTCTATCTATCTATCTATCTATCTATCTATCTATCTATCTATCTATCTATCTATGTACGGATTTCGATGTCACATCATCAAGGGTGAAAAAGAGCCGAGGGTCTCGGCAAAGTTCATCCTTCTTTGAATATTGTGGACTGGCGCTGCAGAATCAGTGTATCAAATGACAGAAACCTGATAATTACCAACATCAACAACAGCTAAATTGGATAGTACATGTAACTCGAAGAGAAAATAATGACATAATAATGATGTTGGCGTTCCACTTTACTTCCAACAAAAGTTTAAGAAAGAAGCGCCCATCAGTACTGAAAAGAGCGATAGCAGCTACTGGACCTGAGAAAAATATTTTCTTAAAACTTTGTTTTAAGAGAAAGATTTTACACATTACAATTGAAAACAATACTGGCTGCTCAGTCAATGAATAACAAATGTTTCCTCATAAGGAAACATTTATTACCATTACCATTACAACGATCAGATTAGGAAAGCAGTTGCCATTTATTTCAACACTCACTTCACTCATTTCCTTTTGTGATTTTTCTGCCTAAGCAAGGTAACAACGCCACTAAGACACGGGTGTTAGCTTAGTGTGAAAGAATAAAAGAAAAAGAAGAATAAAAGGAATTTTAATTAAGAACACAGTAGATAACGATAAACATTGCATTGACATTTTTAAAGATCAAACTTTTCTGGAAAGCAAGAAAACAGACGAGAGTTTCCCAAGCGACAAGTACCAGAAAAGAAATTGTTAACATAGAACTTACGGTTACATCTAGCCATTTCAGAAATATGACTTTAAGTGGTTTTATCTATTTAAGTAATGTTCTTAATATTCTGAATCCGGTTCTTACTCTTTGTATAGAGATCATCTTGTTCAAACCAATTATCGAGATTATCACCTATTTTTTAGAATTTTTCACAAAACACTTTTTAGGGACATTCTTAAAGTCTGTAATCTTTTTCTGATTCACTATTCTAATCTTGGTAATGATAATTTTCTAATGTATTCAACTTTTAAAAAATTTTCCACCAATATATTCCCATCATGCAACAGCATTGGCATAACGTTTTTATTTATTGCAGTTTATATTTTTTTGCTTTTTTTAAAAAAAAACTTTTCACCCCAAGCAAGGCTGGAAGCCACTAGCACGCAAGGGGTTACAGAAGGTTTGGAGGAAGAGCAGATAGGAGTGGTAAAGGAGAGGATGTGGAGAAAGATAATGGATCGATCAAGGTAAGGCGGTTGCAGAAGATTTGGAGCGAGAATGAAAGGGGAAAGGATGTGGAGAGGGGAAGTGGATAGATCAAGGCAACTGGAGATGTCGATTGACGTTACACTTAAATAGTTGGAGATTATATTTGTCAGGGAAACAGGAATAAGGAAGGGAGTTCCACAGGCGAGAGGTGCGAGTCATGAAGCTATTGGAGTAGAAGAGACGTCTACACCTAACAGTTTCAACGGTGTTGGGGTGGGAACGGGATACCAGCGTCGTAGGACGCTTAAATTCATGAGGCCTGGGAACCAGCGAAAGCAGCTCATCGAAGCAATTACCGTGAAAGTATTTGTAAAAATGACAGAGCGAGGCAACGGCGCGTCTGTGAGAGAGCGACTGCAGACGAGATGACATCAAGAACCCTGAGGCAAACAGCATATATGGCAGCAATACTCCAGGCAAGGGCGAATGGTTGATTTATAGATTTGGTGGATCGATTCCGGGGAGAAAAACTTCCTGGCCAGGCACAGGGAGCCAACTTTCCTTGCGGTGGATGATGCAATTGACTCGATGTATTTGTTCTATCTCAGGTCAGCGGGCAACGTGAGACCGAGCAGCCGCAGAGAGGAGCTCTCGAGAAGTCCGGCTTCAGACATTCTAATGGGATGCATGGATGGATCCCTGTGGTGGTTAATAGAGAGCAGTTTTGTTTTAGAGGCGTTAAAGTTAACCAACCAATTCTTGTCCCAGTTCACAACCGTTTGTTTCTTAAAACCAATGAAAAAAATTCTGTTATACAATTTTTATTATTTCAGATGTTATTACAATAGATATTCGTATTTGAAGCGAACAATGTTTTAGAATTTTTTGTGCAAATTAGTATTTAAATAATTTACATGGCGATTAAAATATGTGTTATATATTTTCAATAAGATGAGCTCATGGGTTTAACTGAATCCGTTTAATTTTTAAAAATATTTGATATGTATCTTCGCTTGGAAAAGTTATAATTCATTCAGAAATGGAGATATTAGAAAAAATCCAGGCTGTAAATAATTATATTTTGATAAGATTCGATAAGGGCACTCATAAGAATTATCTTTCTCATTAAAATAAATTAAAAAAAATAATTTACATTCGTTTATTAGGCATTCAATTGTATCACTTTCTTTACCCGAGCTTACCTGATGTTTCAGCTAATCTGATGAATATTCATGGGCGTTCCTATAATTAAAAAAAATTAAACATTTTTGATCTTGCAAATAAATACTTGTTACAAAATAAAATGCCTGCATTTGCATTCATAAACTCCGACAGAGGACAAGGACGAAACGTGTCGGCTAAGATAAGTTTCCGTTTTGTCTTTATTCATATTGTCCATTTACAGATATCAACTGTGTGATATATATATATATATATATATATATATATATATATATATATATATATATATATATATATATATATATATATATATATATATATATATATATATGTGTGTGTGTGTGTGTATAAAGAACGAGAGTGAGAGGCACGTGGCTAAATGGTTTGCTTTCTGACCATGAGACCTGGGTTCGAATCTCACCATTTGTCAGGAAGGAGACATCCTGATGCTGTCGTAATGGATCGAGGTCGATCCCATTGTGCAGCACCTTGGGAAACCATAGCACGGGTTGACCGAAGCCTTTTGAGTGAAACTGGGGCGTCGATAGCTATACCAGCACAAAGTAACAAGTCATCGTGGCCGAGGGCTTGAGTGTGCTGGCTTTGTTCAAATTGCTGATCACGCTAGATAACACTCTCTCCCAGAATCTGTAACTAAGGTCTGCTCAGCATAGTTGCAGCATAAACGACTGATGGGCTTTGTGGGTGTTGAGTAAACACATATGTGCCTGAGCAAGCGTCAGCAATAGGGATTGGCTCACCATCCTAGTAGACGCATAATAAAATTTTGCATCTCAAAAATTATTATTGTAAACATCTGTAATAAAAGCAGATGCCATAAACTGAAATTCAAATTGTATATTTATCATACGAATTTTAGTACATACTGAAAATTATACAGATATCGGTACATTAATGCAAACCTTTATTATAAAAAAAAATTCCCTTACATAATTAAATCTGATCTACAGTTTCTTAAACGATGTTAAATGTAAAGGTAATAATAGCCATTTCCATACAAGGAAAGATTTGGTATTCATTGACCGAGCAAGCAGTACTGTTTTCTGGTTGAAATTTATAGAATATTTCTCCTAAGAGAATGTTCTCAGGAAAACAGGTTTCTCACATCTCGTAGCTGTTCCTTTTCTAGTGGTTTATTTGAAGTAGTGTCGATCATCAACATCTTGATTATGTCATTATTTCCTGTTTGTATTAACATGTGCTATCCGTTTATTTGTTCTCTGCACTTGGTAGACTTCATGGTATGCACTTTCCGTTTGTTGGTACAGTTCTTTGTTTATGATTGTGTAGCACCAGTACCCAATGGATGGTTAAAAAGTAATTACTTATATTCGATTTAACAGAAAAACAAAGCGATTAAACAAGTGCCAAAATCGATTAGATAAGGAAAGTTTTCAGCTTAAAAATTGATTTACCATATAAACACTCAAAATATCAATGCATTTTTGCCGGAGATATTCATTTCCATTTGAAACACACACACACACACACACACACACACACACACACACACACACACACACACACACACACACACACACACATATATATATATATATATATATATATATATATCTGGTGTATAAAATAACTTTACAAAATGTGGGGGCAAGTTCATCGCACCAAAACAAAGACAAAAATCCATATAAACATATGTCTTCAAATCCTTCGTTTTTGAGTTATTAAATTTACGGTAGATGGCGCTGTGTTGCCATGTAGACTAGGTTACATTTGTCATTCGTGTACATTTTGACTAGTCTGTGTGTAGTAGTGAGTTAACTGAAAAGTGTTCTGATTAACAATGGCAGGATATTCATATTGTGAGCAGGCACACAGGATTTTTACATACGGTCACGCAAATGGTAATGGACGCGTGGCTGCACGGCTGTGTTGTATTGCATTTTCAGACCGAAGACAGGCGAGTCATCCAACATTTGCTTGTGTTTTATCATCGCGTTGTAGAGACAGGATCTATAACACCACAAACTATGGATCGAAGAAGACCGAGATCCGATAATACGACTGATCACGGAGAACACATTCTACAGTCTGTCGGAGATGATCTATGTATCAGCACACAAGTGGCCCTAGTATGTCATACGTCTCATAGTACCGCATGGATTGTACTTACAGAGCAGCTTTTGAGGTGGGAGGTGACATCTCATTTGCCCACTGATAACTCACCACGGGAGAACTTTCCCGATGTTTCATTGCACAAACTGCCGCCCCGTTGTTTGTCTCTTTTGTATTTGCCACATTTGGAACACAGACGAAATAACACATCTACAGAACATGGAATCACCATGGTACAATACAGGCTAGACACCAGCATTTTTCAACAGAAAAATGAAACATTTTATAAAACATACATATAACAAAATATTTCTAATTCTAACAGTTGAAATATAATCCTGGAAAATGTATAGCCGAAAGCGCACGGATAAAAAGACCATTCGGACAGTTTTTATATAATTTATCATCTGAAAAGAAAAACATTATTAGATCGCACGAGGAATTATATAAAAAACTAAATAAAAGCACCTTGTCAGTAGTTTTTAATGAAATGTGCATATATATATATATATATATATATATATATATATATATATATATATATATATATATAGATATAGATATAGATATAGATATATATATATACAGCCTTGGCCAAAATTATGGAGCACCAATGAAAAATCGAAATTATGATTCAAACTTATATAAAGGTTAAGAATAGTAGAATAAACATTAATAACAACAATCAATATTTGGCATGTCCTCCTTTTGCCTTAATAACAGCTTTTATTCGTTTTTGCATATTATTGATTAAGTTGTTGCAGGTGGTAGGATCTATTTTCTGCCACTCTTCATGAAGTTTGGCCTCTAATTCTTTTTTTGATGAACATTTGTGCATTCTCTCTCTTTTCCCTAAATGGGACCACAAAGTTTCAATGGGATTTAGGTCTGGGGATTGAGGGGGCCACTTCATCACTGTAATCCCTTTTTTCTCAAACCAACCTATTGAAACTTTTGACGTATGGCATGGAGCATTGTCTTGTTGGAAGATTACATCACATGGGATGTTATTATTAAATATTTTAGTCAAAGAGGTTCGGTAAACCTGGTCCAGCATGTTAGTATAAATTATGGAGTTCATTCTGCCCTCACATGTGTACAACATTCCAGTGCCTGAAGAAGCCATGCAGCCCCAAACCATTACGCTTC
>OZ038488.1:86246649-86319149 GCA_964036315.1 Acanthosepion esculentum
ATGGCTCCATCAAGGCCAGTTTTGTAAAAATAATATAAGATTTAATTATTTTAAATACACACAAACCTTGTTTTCATAGTTATTTATAAAATGGTCTACAGTAGAGTCAAAACGCCAGACACTGAGCCGGGTTACACACGCAACACATTTTTCGTTATCCATTTGATGAAGCCATTTTGGCGAAATGCGTTATATGATATTATTTTTGAAACGTACTTTCATGAACGTTTTTTCAAATATCAATAATATATATATATATATATATATATATATATATATATATATATATATATATATATATATATATGTATACGTCTGTGTGTTCATATATATATATTTATATATACATACATATATATATATATATATAAATATAAATATATATGCGTGTGTGTGTGTTTGTGTGTGTGTGTAGTGTGCGATGTGTAAATTGTCGTCATTTTATATTTTTCTTTTCGCGCAGGCGCGTTGTTTGCTTGATTTTGTCGACTGCATGATATAATAGGGCGAGAAAAGAGCAAGAAATTTGGAAACGGCATGCTGTACTGCTGACCATTCTCACCGGAAGCTCCAATACGAATATTTCAAAGTGTTTGGGTGTCAATCTGAGGACAGTGCAGAGGATTTGGAAAGAGTTGAAGGATTCTAATTATGATTAAGAACGTACGACAGATCGGAATACTCACTCTGATAAGAACTCCCGAATTTGTTGGTGCAGTGCTCAGATTCAACACAGAAGCCGACGTCAAGTGTCTTGAGGAGTTAGTGCTTCCCTGGGCCAAGAGAACAGCTGATGGAACGCGCTATGTAACGCCAAAGATGAACTGAACAGCATATTATGGCACCATTCACCAACATAAAAAAGGAGACCATACCAGAAGAGTTGCAGGAGATTCCGAAGTCTTCGCCGTGGTTGACGCCTATGACGATTTTATTGTATAACTTTACTATTTAGTATTTCAAGATATTTTTTGTGTAATGTTGGTGAATATATCTGTCAAAATGAGATGTCACTGTTATTTTCATTTTTGCGGGATTTAGATGATTGTTTATCCATCGCACCCTATATTATATGTAGTTAAGTCCTATTTTGGCATTCCAGAGATATGAAGATCGACATTGGTAGCTAGAAAGATATAAACACGACAGAGATACAAAATATAGTAAAGTTAATGATTGCTCGGAATACACTGTTAGAAATTGCGAACACGGCAACAAAATCAGAAAAGAATTTAAAAACAAAAAAAACTGACTTGCGAAGAATATGAAATAATGTCTTTAAGAATGTAATGGAAATAAATTTCATAAAATAAAAAGGAGAGCAACCAAGAAAAAAATTAATGTATCGGTGAGAAAATAAATATAAACAGAGAGCAAAGATGCTGCCTCTGAAGACAATTGAAAACAGACATTAAAGCGACCAAGTTATCACTTTTAAGTAAACATCATATCGACATACGTTTATATAACGGGCCATTCACCGAAATAGTCAGCGAACTCGATTTTGAAACTTACGACGTTTCGTCTGTGAGAAAGAAGTTTCAAGGTGGAAAATAATTGGTCACCCACAACGAGACGGAGTGGCTTTTAGACTACTATCAAGACTGGAAGGTGAAGGTTGGGCAAACAGCAGTACATAACATTAATAATTGTTATATAGGAATAAAGTGCCGCTGCCGACACTTGAGTTTGAACATAGATCGCCAGTGAGCAAACACAGGCGATCCCATTATTGAATTAAGTAGATCACGTGACCATAGAGGAAACGTATGTGTAGGAAGTTGCGTGACGTCTAATTGATCGTTATTCCTAGTCTATCCTCTATTACTATTCGGATCGCTATTTCTAGTCTATCCTCTATTAATATTGGGATCGCTATTTTTAGTCTATCCTCTATTACTATTCGGATCGCTATTTCTAGTCTATCCTCTATTAATATTGGGATCGCTATTTTTAGTCTATCCTCTATTACTATTCGGATCGCTATTTCTAGTCTAGCCTCTATTAATATTGGAATCGCTATTTCTTGTCTATCCTCTATTACTATTCGGATCGCTAGTTCTAGTCTATCCTCTATTACTATTCGGATCGTTATTCCTAGTCTATCCTCTATTACTATTCGGATCGCTAGTTCTAGTCTATCCTCTATTACTATTCGGATCGCTATTTCTAGTCTATCCTCTATTAATATTGGGATCGCTATTTTTAGTCTATCCTCTATTACTATTCGGATCGCTATTTCTAGTCTAGCCTCTATTAATATTGGAATCGCTATTTCTTGTCTATCCTCTATTACTATTCAGATCGCTAGTTCTAGTCTATCCTCTATTACTATTCGGATCGTTATTCCTAGTCTATCCTCTATTACTATTCGGATCGCTATTTCTTGTCTATCCTCTATTACTATTCGGATCGCTAGTTCTAGTCTATCCGCTATTACTATTCGGATCGTTATTCCTAGTCTATCCTCTATTACTATTCGGATCGCTATTTCTAGTCTATCCTCTATTACTATTGGGATCGCTATTTCTAGTCTATCCTCTATTACTATTGGGATCGCTATTTCTAGTCTATCCTCTATTAATATTCGGATCGTTATTTCTAGTCTATCCTCTATTACTATTCGGATCGTTATTCCTAGTCTATCCTCTATTACTATTCGGATCGCTAGTTCTAGTCTATCCTCTATTACTATTCGGATCGCTATTTCTAGTCTAGCCTCTATTAATATTGGAATCGCTATTTCTTGTCTATCCTCTATTACTATTCAGATCGCTAGTTCTAGTCTATCCTCTATTACTATTCGGATCGTTATTCCTAGTCTATCCTCTATTACTATTCGGATCGCTATTTCTTGTCTATCCTCTATTACTATTCGGATCGCTAGTTCTAGTCTATCCGCTATTACTATTCGGATCGTTATTCCTAGTCTATCCTCTATTACTATTCGGATCGCTATTTCTAGTCTATCCTCTATTACTATTGGGATCGCTATTTCTAGTCTATCCTCTATTACTATTGGGATCGCTATTTCTAGTCTATCCTCTATTAATATTCGGATCGTTATTTCTAGTCTATCCTCTATTACTATTCGGATCGTTATTCCTAGTCTATCCTCTATTACTATTCGGATCGCTAGTTCTAGTCTATCCTCTATTACTATTCGGATCGCTATTTCTAGTCTATCCTCTATTACTATTGGGATCGCTATTTCTAGTCTATCCACTATTACTATTGGGATCGCTATTTCTAGTCTATCCTCTATTAATATTCGGATCGCTATTTCTTGTTTATCCTCTATTACTATTCGGATCGTTATTCCTAGTCTATCCTCTATTACTATTCGGATCGCTATTTCTAGTCTATCCTCTATTAATATTCGGATCGCTATTTCTAGTCTATCCTCTATTACTATTTTCTACTCTAATGACAGTACTATTTCTCTATTCAGATCACTATACGGGTTAATTTTCTTTAGTGAGTATTATCGAGCATGTATTATTAATGCTAGTGATATTCGAAGGAGTCAGACACTAGCATTTTCAACTATAGTGGTATCTGCGATTACAAAGTCTCTACTACAACGAGCATAACAAAAGTGATAACGAGTATTCTTTGACATCACGAAAGTGGTAACGCGTGTTCGTTGGCATAAAAAAATAATCAGAATAAATACATGGTTCTAAACTCTTGAACAATACCTGTTTTGGACGCAAGGAAGACACTTTTACTTGAAGAATATATTCCTGTAAGACAATGTCATTTCATATTTTGTTAATGAAACTTTTTCACATCTTGTGAAAGAATGCGATATTTTCAAGATGTTATATCTGGAAGGGAATTCTTTGCTAAGTGATTCTACCTTAGCAACAAACAATCTTTTCTAACAAGTAATCATGCATATTTCATCTAGTAAAGAAAGTGATCGACAACAAGGACTTCTATGTGTTGTGTGCCTTTCAGACGTTGTCTATCATGGCTGTTCATAATTTCTTGTTCTTTGTAGCGTTGAGTATTTTTTTCTTTATGCTATCGCTCCTAAAACCTATTCTGCCATCCATTTACACAAGCTCCTAAAGTTGATTATGCGATGCTTTTCTCTGTCGCTTTTGCTTTCAATATGTCAGATTTAACTAGCCCTCTTTCCACAATATGTGCCCTAGAAATTTCAGTCCTCTTTTAAGTATAAATGTTTCTCTTTGTTTCTATTATCTCTAATACGTCGTCGCTGTTCAGTCCATGATATTCCCAGCATTAATTCAAGTTTTTTCTTCATCTGTCTAGAGATAGGGCACCACCGATATTACATAACAGTTAAGTACTCTTTTCTTTGTTCTATCAAAATTTTCCTGGCACTTGACCATTTGTTTCTATGATGACCTTCAAAAATCCGTAGCTTTCTGAAAATACCTCACCTTTAGATTAGCAAATATACAGTATTTACAGAAATGCGTTTATCTAAAAAATATTCCATTTTAAGAGTGAAAAAGTATTAATAGCGTTTCTGGGCTGCGAAAATTAAAACGTTTTCTGACATATGGCAGACGACAATGAAAAAAATGCTATATTGCTCATTAAGGATAGTTCATCTCCGACAGTCTGTAGAATGTGTTCTCCGTGATCAGTCGTATTATCGGATCTCGGTCTTCCTCGATCCATAGTTTGTTGTGTTACGGATCCTGTCTCTGCAAAGCGATGATAAAACAGAAGCAAAGGTTAGATGATTCGGCTGTCTTCGGTCTGAAAACGCAATACGATACAGCCGTGCAGCCACGCGTCCATTACCATTTGCGCGACCGTATGTAAAAATCTTGTGTGCCTGCTCACGATATGAATATCCTGCCATTGTTAATCAGAACACTTTTCAGTTAACTCACTACTACACACAGACTAGTCAAAATGTACACGAATGACACATGTAACCTAGTCTACATGGCAACACAGCGCCATCAACCGTAAACTTTTTTGAACTTAATACCTCAAAAACGAAGGATTTGTAGAGATATGTTTATATGGAATTTTGTCCTTGTTTTGGTGCGATGAACTTGCCCCCAAATTTTGTAAAGGTATCTTTTATACACCCTAGATATATATATATATATATATATATATATATATATATATATATATATATATATATATAACATTTGACATTTGTTTCTTAATTAGCAATAATTAATAAACCGGAAAACTTTTTTCTTGAGGGGAAATGTTTTAACATCCATTATTAGGAACGAAAAATGCGCGCAAAAATTCTTACAAAAGCTGAACAACATATTAACAAACAGGAAATTTTCGTTGGAAACAAAGTAACTATTTTCGTATATAGCGCGGTGACTGTCGCGAAACGTTTTAGCAGACAACGGATATGTGAGAAATCCAAAGGTGTTATTGGAACAAAGATATTTTCCAAAAACTAAACAAAGTAGAAAAATAGATAGAAAAAAAAGGAATGCTGAACTGTTATATAATATCAATACACCTACATAACACCGAATGCTTGACAATTTCCTCACCGATAAAGACGCGGCTTGAAACAACAGTTTTCTGGTTTTCGGTTGAAATTAACATGGAGGGAACGTGTGATAAAATAGGAAGTTTCAAGCAGAATAAGAACATAAAATATACATGTACATAGAATTATAAAGAGTCACTTGAAAACTCTGGCACACATGATGACGAAAGGGGACTTGGGTATTTTTAAACTTTCAAGGACATGTTGAATGCAGACGGTCCAGAGGGAAACATTGAGTGACCTAACTAACTACTGTCCTCCTCCTTTTTCACCCTAGATTCTATTCGGAGTAATGCGAACAGCACTAGGCGTTACTGCTGTGTTTACCATAAGGTAGCATGGATGAAGGGGCTAGCCAAATGCCCAACTGGTTTTGTACCCGGTTTTCGATTACAGTACCCGGCGTACCCAAGTGATCCACCATCTTAGTACTGACCACGCTCAAGACTGTTTTATTTCAGCATGATTTGACCATAAACAACCTATCTAACGAGATTGGAACGGGGATAGAGAATGATAGTAAATGAACAACATTTGTTTAGCTCTAAAACGAATAGGAAAGTGTGGAGAGCTACGATCACCTTTAATGGACGCTGCAAGTATAAAGAAGATAAAGAAGAATTAGATATTTGATACTGCGTCATTTACGGTAGAAATATCGGTTGTGATTTAGTATTTTCCGCACGTTATTTTCACTTTTCAAACGAGGCATAGAGGAGAAGAAGACTATGGGATATATTCCATGCCCTTATCAAATATTAAAAAAAAAAACAGATTGAATTTACTTCAGTATCTGTCTATATTTATGAGACCAAGTATAGAAATGAATACAATATGGTAACCAGTAATAAGGAGTTCTAGAGAAAAGCGATAATAACAACAAAAATTGCAATATGAGCTCTGGTAAAAACATATTTGATAACAGCAAAAATTGCAATATGAGCACTGGTAAAAATGATTGCTGAAGACATTAGGTTTATAATACCCAGTAATTCATACTGGCACAGTGGGTAAAGGCGTTAGTTAGATCCAGTGTCAGGACCCAAAGAGTGTAAGTTCAATACCCGCTTTCGGGCAGTGGAGAACTTTCAGAGGGAAAAATTAACAGGAGATAACTGACATCCATTAAACATGGCACGTGGAACTAGAACAGTCTACACCAGTGAGCGAAATAAAGGGTGTCAGTTCAACATTCAAACCACCTGAGGAAGGCCGGAGCGTACACTGGCCGAAATGTTGTAATAAATATGGCGACAAAGATGAGGACAATAGTCCGAATAATGTAAATAGTGTACATAATACCCCATCTCAGAAATATAGACAAAAACTGTCGGATATATATAAAAAATCCATTACTTATTTAGAAGTTGACTTCAAGGTATCTTTTTAGATGTGAATAATTAATGATAACTAACATCCACTAAGCTTGTCACGTGGGACTAGAACAGTCTACCCCAGTTCAGTTCGGTATTCCAACCACCTGAAGAAGTCAGAAACGTTGTAATAAATACGGCGACAAAATGAGAACAATATTTGAATTTACTTTTTTTTTTTAATACATTATTTCATTTTTTTTTTCATTTTTTAATGAAAATTATATTGTGTGAAAGCGCTTCCAAACATTCTATCCCCTGTATCGAATTTTATTAAGCAATCTCATATTTTCAATATAAAATAGTATGACACGCAGACTTTTTAAATTTAAGCGCAGTACTAGATGTAACCGTATGTTCTGTGCTAACTGTTTATTTTCTCGCACTTCTGGCTTGTGAAACTCCCTTCCGGCTCCAGCCAACTTTAATTTGCAAAAGGTTAAATGCAATGTCAATCGCTACCTACTGTCGTTCTGATTACTCTGTGTATTCCTGCTCATTAGATATGTTTCTCTTCTTCCACACCAAGGAACCTCTTGTGTCTTAGTTGCTTTACTGCCTTGTATGGGGTGAAATAGATTAAAATATCCATTTGCTTCGTTTGTTCTTATGCAGGGATATATAGCACCACAAAATGTCCATTACTAAATAAATCCAAAAGATAGAAGCCACAGAATTATATAATTACCATAAAGTCTGGATACGTGGGCGTGTTGTAGATGGTGAACAGCTCTTGTGTTACTATCTTTGATTGTAACGTAACTGCTGGAACATGTTACATCATGGTGAGAGAGCAATTAATGCAACAGATTGAAAGGTTTGGTAAAATCCTCCCTGAAGGGTTGCAACAGGGCGGTGTCCGAATACATTAGGCCATGGCGGTAAATGACTGGTTGAAAGACAATTTCCCCTAACTAGATGGGGAGACGCATGACCGTGTGGAATGGACCCCTCGCTCATCAGATATTAATCTCCTAGATTTCTTTTTCTTGAGTATGCTGAGGGACAAGATGTACACAATAAAAACCGTATATACACGTATAAAGCATCTGGAGGAACGCATTATGGATGAAAGTGTTCAGATTGTTGAAAATGTGATGTGACTGCATCGGGTTCATGTAAATCTTACAAAGCGCATCCAACTGTGTACCAGTAACCATGTTGAAAATATTATTCATCAATGTTATTGAATATTTGAAAATATGGATTTCAACACGTGTAATTCCGGTTTTACAGTTATCTTGAATTTGATTGACACAATATCGTATGTAATTGAATTAATTATTTGATGACTTTACATGTTAATATCGGGTTCTTACCGTATTCAGTCAGTTTAGTGCCATACGTGATACACGCATGACCGGCCATGTCTCTTTCGATTCATGACTAACGAAGCAGAAGATCTTCCCGCAGTAGTTTGCTATTTTTTTTCAGTTGTATACCTGTTGCCAACCAAGGCTATAAAAACCAGTCTGTCTTGCTATTCAACCCATAGCTTGAAACGATGTATTCATAGATTTCTCAGTAGTAATTGTGCGTAAGCGAATGTAACGAACCTGACTTGAATTCAAACACGGGTTTCTCATTTCGGGCCGATGTCCATTACTCTACAACGCACATCAGGATTCTTAAGCATAAAATCTGCATTAAGTGTTAAAAAAAAAAAAATAAATAAATAAACGTACTTATGGGTACGGAGAGGTGGGGGTTACAAAATACAAGGGAATATTGCGTTAATATAGTAAGTCAGAAATATAGAAAGTTAGAGTATTTGAATGGTTATGGATGGGGGTTGAGAATAGTTGGCGGATATGGGGTGGAGCGGCCATGGATGACAAAATATATTTTGCTATTTGCCATTTAGTGCTGCTTATTTGCAGTTTTTATTTATATGTCCATGTTTAGTTACCTACTTCTTGTGAATGTAATTTCAGAGACTTAAATTATTATATACTAAGCGATGTCTTAGTGATCATAGTTAAGAAAATGTCGAGTATCGATACTAGTATTAATTGGTCAGATTTATTTCGAGTAATTCTTAACAGATAGCAAATATGTCTGTAGGTTAGTTAATTGATTAGTTTGCTTAGTTTTTTTAAAAATTAGTCTATTGAATTATTTTAGCCGGTAAGTCACGAAACGGTGAAGAAATTTCAAATAAATAGTTAATTTTGCAATGTCTGGTTTCATAAAAGTAAATAGGGGATAGATAAAATTTATGTATGTGTGCCCGAGCATGTGCGTATAAAAACTTTTATATATAGATGCGTGGGTGTACATGTATATATAGGAATTATTATTATTTTGTGTAATTTCGTTTGCTTAAACCGTACAAGGTAAATGTAAACTTAAAGATTTATCGGATAGTAAGAATAACGAATATTTTCTTTTCTTAGAAAAGCTTCTATACGTGTTAAGTTCGACTAATTTGGGGGGCTAGTAAAGGTAGATGATAGATTTGGGTTGGGAACGCGTGTAGGTTTTAGTTAAAAAGTTAGTAATGTCATGAGATTAACAATTTAAAACGTATGAAACATTTGGATTAAACGACGTAAGAAAGAGACCAGCTTACTGAGTTAGGAATCCAGGGGAAGTAACTCGAATTGAAATCGGGTGAAATAAAATACACCAGTATATATAAGTAGAGCGTGAAAAGCCTTTTTTTCATTGGCTGATGCTGACAAACGTTCTTCAATAAGAATACTCGGAAACCTAGCATTTTTTTTTGTAATGTCAAGATGCTTTTAAGCATGGCGCTTTTAAGGAAGCGGGGTTACTCGTCCGGAGTCAGGTCGGGGTTGCTGTTTGAACCGATATGATGCTAAACCCGAAATCGGTGAAAAGAACAGTGCATCACTGAATACCATCCTTAATGCATCTAAAATGTATTATGCAACTGTATAATGAATCAAAGAAACCTGAGCCTCGAAATACTCGTAGTATATATATGGATTTAACAGTCTTTCTATGATAAGACTAATATTATTAGTTGATTTTTAATTGTTTTCTTGACAGTGGGATTTGGCTTTTCGCGTTAAATTTCTAACCAAAGACGTTGCATTTTTAAGTAATGGCCTTAATATCCTTCATCTTTTCGCTCTTTTTACATTTGTAACACCGGATTATTTTTTCTAGCTTTATCAAATCTATTTTACGATATACTTAAATATCGTTTTCTTGGTGTAAGGTTTCATTTTGAAAATAAATTCTATGAACGCTGTACCAATGCTGAGATTTTCGAGGTTGTGTGCCCACTGCTTAACAAATTTATAACATCTTGTTTGATTCTCGAAGCATCTTTTAATTATCATATATTTATATTAAGGCATAAAAAACAATTTTTTTTATTATAGGCCATGATAGATTTAAAATAAAAACACCAGTCAACCGGTTTCGTCCCCTCTCGTCAGAACTGTTAACGGGGAATAGAAATTATGAAGAACAAGAAAGTCTGTAATGGATGACATGAATAAATGGGCAAGGAAGAGAGAAAAAAAGGATATATATATATATATATATATATATATATATATATATATATATATAATACCAACGAATATGCTAGAGACACAGCACAACAAGCCCAAGCAAACAGTCCCTGTGTTTGCAAAGATCCGGTCGCCTGGACCTGATGTACAAAGTCTCCAACACCCTGAGATGGAATACTGAGTGTGCCCTGGCCAAAACGGAAAACCAGGTCACACTGAAATCCAACGCACAAGTCGGATTATTTATAAAATGATCCGCAATCGACGACCCATACGTATTCCGAATGGAATAACCCAACGAAAACTTTTTATTCAATATTTTCGCAGGCACGTGCTGTTTAATTCTAGCGTCCAACCGCTGTGTTGTTCTACCTTTTTGAAGGGTCGAATACAGAGACCTGGTGCACTACGTACCACAATGTCCCTAAACGACCTCATTCGACGTATGATGGTCAAGCTGATCAGTTACAAGCAACCGTCAGCCCGAAACCAGCACAGTTTTGAATTCAGAGTTGTCCTTCTCCTAGACCAGATACCATCCAAGCTATAGAACCCAGTCTGTCCTGCTATTTGCTCTTTTCTTGGGGTAAAAGAAGAGGATTCAGGCCTTTCCCAAGGTAGTAGCACGTAAATGAATATACTGGATTCGACTGGCATTCGAACTAAGCTCTCCGATTCCTCAATCCAACCCGCTATTCATTACTTCACCATGCCTTCACTTCACTTCACTTCACTTCACTTTATATATATATATATATATATATATATATATATATATATATATATATATATATATATATATATATATATATATATATATATATATATTCCCAAATTTAAATTCCCAAGAGGATAGAGTAAGAATATAATATCAAAGGCTCAAACACTAATATTTCATGGTTATAATTTATTACATTGGAATCGTAATCACGATACAATTCATCAGTCCAATGGAATATTATGTTTGAGCCTTTGATATTATATATATATATATATATATATATATATATATATATATATATATATATATATATATATATCCTGAAACGTTGACCAACACAGTTTGAATAATATGAATTATAATGTGACAACATTGACTTTAATCATAAAATCGGACATAGTCGATAGTATCTTTTTGATCGGTTTGAATTTAAAGAAGTAACTTTAATTTTGTTTTGTGAATTTTAAAGCGGCTAAATGAGTTAGACATTAAATTATGTCACTTGGCATCCTCCATAATTTAGCTTGACTTTTCATATCGCCTTATGTATATTTATGAGGGTACTTAATTTAAAACATTCTGATAAATAACGACAATTTTACTTGACTTTATAAATATTTGTTGCGAATTAAAATCCTTACATTTGTCTTGATAATGTCCATCAGTGGACGAAGTGCGTCGGCGAAAGCAATGTTTTCCTTTTGCCTTAATTCATGTTGTGCTTTTACATATAGAATTTAGTTATATCTGAAACTGTACAGTCCTAACATACACACACGCAAAACACACACACATACACACAAAACACACACACATATATATATATATATGATGTCATATATTATGAAATGGACTAAGTCCGACAATTATTTTAATATATGTATTGTTTATACATCATTTTTATAGTTTATACATTATTTTTTTTATAGTTCATACATTCTTTTTATAGATACAAATATTTAAGTAAATGCTCTGTTTATGATAAACAGTATTAACAACATTTACCGGCCTGAATATCAGAAAAATTTGATAGAAAATATGTGTCCTCCGGCAGGAATCGAATCTGTATCCGACGGGAAACCGTCATATAGCCTGATGTGCTATAATAGTTAGCTGCAGAGGAAGCGCCTGGTGAGCAATGCCGAATGAATGCTTTTAAACTACAAATTTCTCGTGCTTTCTTACGGACACTCACATCTGCTCGAAGCGTATCTTAACGTAAACAAATTAGGTTGTATATAATGGAAATGACTAAGTTCGCCAATTATTTTAATACATTTATTGTTTATACGTTATTTTTATAGATACACATATTTAAGTAAACGCCCTCTTCACACATATTCTCTATGAAATTTCTCGAACATTCAGGCCTGTAAATGCTGTTGTGAACATCTCTGTTGTAATGCCCATATCACCACTCTGATTATGATTCATGTAAGTCGAAAGTTTATGTCGACAACGAATATAATAAGGAAATATCCAAATGCTGGAAAGCTTTTGTCTTTATTTTCTCTTGAAACTAAAGCCATTTTATGAAGCTTGGAAAGGCTCATGAAAAAACATGATAGACTTTCGTTGTGATCTACTGCGTTTATACACTATATATATATATGCATGTGTGTGTGGACTATAATGGGAATATCCCCATTCACATAAATACAATAGTAAATACTGTATGTTGGTCTGCAGTTGGAATTTTATTATGGAATTCACTTGTAGCAGTTGACTACTTCAACACGCCGCTGGTGATTCTTATATGTGTTGTCCTTGTCCTCAGTGTTATTGTTCATTACCAACCTTCGTGTGAGTATTCTATTCAGTAACCTTCCCTAGGTTACAACTATATATTTTGAGCATGCATGATCATATCTTTGTGTTGTAGGATGAAAATCTCTCGCAAATACATAACCAAAATTGCAAATAGAATAACAAGCACGGGTTCCGATAAATGGAGATTTTCTAATCTAGGAGACCGACGCATAAACATATGATAATGTCTTTGCGTTGTTGCAAACGCATGCTCAGTACCATTGAAAAATACATGAAGGAGATCAATGGAAACGCGGCCAGTACATTTATGTTTTTCTGTCTTACATACCAATCAAATTGAATCATAAAATGTCAATAAACTTGATCAATGTACACAGATTCAGTAATATCTGTTGAACTATCGTAATTAAGCCTTTGATGTGCGTCCATTTTTTTTTTCATTTTTGTAAACGCATTTTCTTGAATAATTTTTTATTTGTCCGTCAATCCAATATAAAATTAAAAACCGAGAAATGATAAAATTCCTCCACAAAATTATTTCATCCTGTATATATATATATATATGTGTGTGTGCGCGCGCGCGCGTGTGTGTGTGTGTGTGTGTGTGTGTGTGTGTGTGTGTGTGTGTGTGTTAAGAGATAAATTGTTTTGAAAATGTTTTACCCTTTAATGCATGGCCAGTTTAAATTCTATTCGATTGATTTAACCTTAATTGATTCTACATTTCACAGCGTGTAGAAATTGATTAATAAAAGATATGATATAAAAATATCGAGTTTTTAAAAAAAATACATATAACTTTATGTTTAATTTTTAGTGGATATGAAATAAATGTCCCTTTATTTTAAACAGTGTATAATAATAATTTAATAAAATATATTTTTTGATTGATTGATTGATTGTTTTTTTGCGGCTTATGAACCCTTTGAACTTTCGACATAATATATCTTTAGATTTGTCACATAGCCTTCTGCTCACGCGTGCTTATAGTTGGTACTATCGCGATTACATGATCGAAGTTTGAGCTCGATTCCGCCAATTTACTTACTGCTGTTACAGTGTAAACATAGCCGCTCCTCTTGCAGTGTGCATCGGAGAGCAGTGATCCGATTTCTCCGGTCGAAAGAAGTTTCAAAGGCTGAAATTCATCAGAGGCTTTTAACGCAATACTGTGATGCGCGCACTTCCGCATGAAAGTGTGTATGAGTGAATGGAAAAGTTTAAAAGTGGCCGGACAAGCAAGACGTACGAAGAAGAAGCATGTCACTCGTCAGCCTCCACTACTGATGAGAAGATTCAGACAGCTCGGGTGAAGGTAATGGCAAGCCGGCTAGGGAAAATTGATATAACATGTTCTCTTCAGATTCGCATTACTGCTTTTTGGCCCTACTAATACACTGCTAACGGAGCGGATATGTTTACATTGTAACAGCGAAAGAAAACTTGCGTGACCAAACTCAAAGTTCGATTACTTGACCACTATGGTACCGATATAAGCACGAATGAGCATAATGCACTATGCCAAACCTAAAGATATGTTATGGAGAAAATGTGGATAATTTTTTATCTATCCTTGTATATATATATACTCTCGGGGGCACAATCCTTGGTTAAAGGAACTTGGATGAGTTCCACATCGGAATATGTGAATGAGCGGCGCTATGTCGAATTTAATTCGTTACCTCTTCGTCACCGGGGCCCGTGGTAGAGTTGGTATGACGTTTGCTTAATAACGTAACTGTCCGGGTTTCAAGTCCTGGTAGTGGATGCACACTGCCGATGAGTCCCAAATATAGGACGAAACGGCCGATTAGTGATTTCTGCTTAGGTTTCTTCTAAAACTCGAGGAATTACTTAATTATGATTATCTCAAATCTTCCTAATAATTTCTTATATATATATATATATATATATATATATATATATATATATATATATATATATGTCTTATAATTAGTAGGGATAATTCCAAAGAGGATATAACACCAAAGAGATCTCGATCTAAGAACAGAGTAAATATAATAATTGAAGCGGAGTCCTTAGAAATGTATAATTTATTTCACGGAATCAGGCACCCATCTCTTCATACTCGAAAAATTTACAGCAATAAATGGATTTTAAATTTAACCAGACAGAAGCAAAAAAAAGAAGAAAAAAAAAGCAGGTAAAAAGAAAAATGAACAAAGAAAAGTGGGTAGAAGATAGAGAAAAAGAAAAGAGTTTCAAAAATAAAAAGGGAAGACAGATATTACAAGGTAAGTTATTTTATGTGGGGATGGGTAGAGAGAGAAATGTAGACATGGGGATGGAACAGAGTGTAAGAGAGGGAAGGAAAAGTTAGTCAACTTTAAGGATGCCGCTTTCATATTATATATATATATATATATATATATATATATATATATAAACGACCCCGGAAAATTTAATTAAGGTCGAGAATTAAGAGAAAGCCCGAATTTGTAAACAATGACTACTACTGCTAATACTGGAAAGTTCTTCTATGAATTGAGCCCTCTCGCTCATTGGCGTCTTTATTCGAAGAATAAGTATGTAAAAATCAGTCTACGTCTCTAGCGGGCACTGATCACTCACGGATAAAATCTCCGGCGGATGACAGATCAGTCAGGTATCGATCCCGGTTTGAGGCAATCGCATGTCTGTTTGCCAATATATATATATATATATATATATATATATATATATATATACGTGCTTTTCACCCTCTCCACTACGTCTATAAGGACATTATTTTAGTCGGATGAAGTTTTGCTGAATGACGAAATACGTTACATGGTGTTTTTTCTTTTTCATTTTTTCGTGCAATTGCTAGGCACCTCAATATACTTATTTAAATAAGTGATATCTGATACGTTTTACAGTTCTTTCAAATGATTGATTAACTTATTATAATTTGTTTTCGATGTTTATGAGAATGGAAACTGATACTGAAGCACCCGAAAAAGAAAAAATGGAACTGAATTAACGTCCGAAACTTAACCAGCGTCATTTGGTTACTATTACTCTAACATTGACTTGAATAATAAAATCTGACAGAACACTTCATAGGTTATATATATGACGGTGAAACACCGGTTTTAGTTAGATCACCGAAGTTCAGCATTCTCGAACCTGGTCACTACTCAGATGAGTTACCGCTGGTGAATACCAGCTGCTGTAATCTACTCGACAGTCGCAGCAAACCTGCGACGAAAACAAACAGATACTATACTTATACTAATAAAGAACCTCGCCTCGATTTGTGAGAATGATTCTGGACTTCAAGACCTGCATGGAGTTGGATGATCGAGTGAGTGCTTAAAATCATGGCATGCAGTAATACGTAGACACTTTAGTTAAATTTCGTCTTTTTATCACCATTTCAACCAGAAAACAGAATATGACTGTGTACAAATTAAACAAATAACGGAATTTATCAGAGTATCTGTTTTTGAAAACACACACACACACACACACACACACACACACACACACACACATATGATATAACGATATATAATTTTATATAACAACAAGCAGTATTTAGAAAAATATAACAAACTGGAAAGATTATTGCGACGAGTTTCATCCGATGATATCGTTACTCAGGAAACGTGTCACAAAAAACTTTTCTATTTTGTCATATATATATACAGGGTGACCCCACAAAAACGGGAACTTTTTAAGAATCCAATAAAACCAAGAGTGATGGAAGAAAAATATTTAATTCATAGTAATTGAAACCTTAAAACATGCCATTTAAGAAACAATGATTGAATTTTCATTTTTTTTTAAATTACGTCCTGTAGATGGCGTACTCCTGTACGAATGCATTCTTGAAATCTGCTGTTGAGATTCCTCATTGACTGCTGCAACATCTCAGCTGGGATACTGTGAATTTCATTCTTGTTACTAAAATGGCGAAATGTTTACTTGCTCAAGGTCACTGTCTCGCAATGTTGCCACTTGCTCATGTCTGGCAATACGCACTTCAAAAATTCCCGTTCTTTGGGTCACCCTGTAATTATAAATATATATATATATATATATATATATATATATATATATATATATATATATATACACACATATATATATAGAAACATACATATATATATATTTATGTATGCATGTATATATGTATGTATGTAAATATTATTTTTATTATAAGAGATTAGAACAAAAACATTTTGAATTCGCTACACAATAGCCTGCTTGTTTCAGCAACTTGTGCCTCAAGGACATTTCACAAGCAAAGTGTACCTCTTTTTCGATAGATAAAGTGGGTGAGAAAACACAAGGTCAGAATTAAACATTGACCTGTGAGTTTGTCTTGATCAACCAATTAAATGTCAGATCTACGCTAAATAGAATATTAAGCTCTGAGGGTGGTGGTGGTGGTTGGTATTTTTTCATGACATGATAAACCGGAACTTAGACAGATCATCATTGACAATTGTGTAAAACAAGTAAACAGAAAATGTCTCGTGATTGTAGACAAATATGACATGTTCAATTTTTCAAAGTACACTGAAATAAAGGGCACTGAGTGCAGAGGTAAGAGGATAATCAGACGGAAAGTTAATTTCAACAGAAAAAAAAGTTGTTTTTTTTTACATTTCATATTGAGATAGCTTCTTAAAGGAACCTATCGATTAAATTCAAAATGTATATATATATATATATATATATATATATATATATATATATATATATATATATATATATATATACAAAGAGTTAATCATACTTTGAATCAATTAGCAATATTAATGCAATTATTGGCGAAATCCCTTCACTAGTAGACATAATTATAAGCATTATACTACTAAAAATCCACTGAATGATGAGATCCTTATGTATAAAATGGATATGGTGTATTTTTTTGATTCAGCTAGTACTTTCACATGCTTCAAATATAAAAGTATATGCTGCCTATTTTATTATGTTCATATATATATATATATATATATATATATTATGCATATATATTTTATGTGTGTATATATTATGTGTATATATATATATATATACACACATAAAATATATATGCATAATATATCTATATATATATATATTATGTGTATATATATATATACACATAATATATATATATATATATACACACATAAAATATATATGCATAATATATCTATATATATATATATATATATACATACATAATATTAATATATATATAGAATATATACATATATAATATACATATAGACCATATATATATATATATATATATATAAACACACACACACGCATATATATATATATATATATATATATATATATATATATATATATATATATATATATATATATATACAACATTAATCATACTAAGTAAGTATCTATATATTCATACATAACATTTTGAGAGCGGCACCGTGGAGTAATGGATTGCGGCTCATATTAGGGAATCTAGAGCCGAATTCGATTTCCATTCGAATCTATTACGTTCACTTACATGCTAATACCATTGGGAAAGGTATGAACCCATCGTTTTCTCACCCTAGTTATGGGTAAATATCAGGAAAGAATAAGTTTTATAGCCTTGATATGCTACCGGTTTCGGAGGAGAAATCTGAATTCAAAACCTGCGCAGTTCACTGTATTGGGCTCTTCCAAGCTTTCATCGCTATAATCAAATGTTATGTGTGCGTAGTCTGACTGTCGGTTGTAAATACTGAACCTTATACATCGAAAAACGATAGAACGGTTGTGTGTGTGTGTGTATATATATATATATATATATATATATATATATATATATATATATATATCAAGACGTTTGAATATTGCGTATGCGTGAAACTCGAGTCACGATTAGCGCGGTCCGTTCATAGAATTTAACTTTGTTAAGCGTTTCTTGCTCAGTCCCGGCAATTTCGAGGTCGAACACTTAAATATACTGAGTAGGTAATTTGCTTTCATGTCTTTTTGTCTCTGACTTTTTCTTTCGTCGTCTTTATTCGAATCTGTGTCTGGATATTTGTCCCAAGTTTCCACCAACGGTTTTTGTTTTTCTTCAATATACAGTGGGGTGAAATAAATATTCGTACGCATACGAATTTTTAATTTATTTTATTTCCAACTTCTAAATAAGCATACTTTTCATATAATTACCTGCACACAGACGTATAATAACTAAATATACATAGAAAACACAAACAAGTCTAGACGTAATAGAAATTAATACCATTTATCCATGATTCAATACCTGTTCTGCTCGGTTTTGCTTTTGGCTTTGGTTAGATATTCTCTCGTATTACTCTAACAGATAACAAAATGTACAAAACATATAATACCTACATATTACCATGATTCAGTTTGTATCAATGGGACATCAATGCTCTTAAAAACTGTAATATTTCAAAAGCGCATCAAGAGATTTATGAGCATCGGTGCAGTAATGGATAACGGCTTGGATTAAAGAATCGGAGAGCTGAGTTCGAATTCCAGCCGAATCCATTACATTCACTTACATGCTAATACCCTTGGGAAAGGTATGAATTCTCTTCTTCTCCCTTGAGCTATGAGTAAATAGCAGGACAAATTGGGTTCTATAGCCTTGGATGGCAACTGGTCTACTGCAGAAAGAAGTGGCAACCTACTGCGGGAAAAAATCTGCCTCGTCAGTCATGAAAGATACATAATAGCCTAAGCGTATATCACACATGCTATATAACTGACTGAATCAACTTTCAGTCCATATAAATGAGCAAACGCTTATGAAAACCATATTGCTCTCATTAAAAATCAAACCACTCAAACCTATTTTAGATTGAGGAATGTCACTTACAGTTCCCCGCCACCCATCTAAGTACTAGCCGGGTTCGATACTGCTTAACTTGGGTGAAGTAAATGGAGGACAAAAACAATGTGACATTGTAATGTTTATAATTGGTCAGAGCACAAGCATAACTCCCTAAGTCGAGTGTATCAAGACTGCGAACTCTATATAGAGCTACTTTATGCCAGGACGTATTCCGCACCAGGCGGAGATATTGTTTGATTGTGTACATGGCGACGAGATGACTTCTGCAATTCGACATCGGATACATCTAAACTTAACTTCGATGAGCAGTAATTAAAATACTGCCAAATAACTAAGTTATTTTATTTAAAAAAGCATTTACAAATCATGATTATATTTTGTGATAAAGATATTAGAATTGCCATGAAATCATCCTGGAAGCAAACACTTATATACGGATAACAAACTTCGGTGGTCGCACAGGAACTGGTGTTTTAACGTGATCTGACCGTGAGCCAAAGAGAACGAGAAATCCTACAAGAATTTAGTATAAAATAAGAAGACTCGAAACTTAGAATTAGAAAGAAAAGTTGAAATTACTAGGATACATAATAAGCAAAGATGGAAAAAGCATGTAAGATACTGAACGTGCTTGTGTAAATGGATCGGGGAACAGGGATGGAGGGAGTAGTAAAAAGAACCAACACTGCTATGCACTCCGAAGGATAGGGTGCTGTGGGGAGCCATGGTAGTCCAGAATAATAAAAAAGAATGAGAGAGGGAGGGGGAGGATAAAGAATACGCGAGACGGAGAAGAAGATGATGATGATGAAGAAAGAGAAAGAGGAGGTGTAAGAAGAAGAAGAATGAGGTGGAGAATGAAGCATAAGAAGGATGAGAAGGAGAGGGAGGAAAAGAAGAAGGAAGATGAAAATTGGGAGGAGAAAGAAGAAGAAGAAGAAGAAGAAGAAGAAGAAGAAGAAGAAGAAGAAGAAGAAGAAGAAAAAGAAGAAGAAGAAGAAGAAGAAGAAGAATGAGGAGAGGGAAGAAAAGAAGAAGACGTATGAGGAAGGTGAGGAAGAGGAGAAAAAGAAGGAAGAAGAAGATTGAGGAGGAGAAAGAAGAAGAAAGATGAGAAGGAAGAGCAGGAAGATGATGAAGAAGAAAATGAAGACGAAGAAGAATGAGAAAGATGAAGATGAGGAGGAAGAGGAGGAGGAGAAGAAGAAGAATGAAGAGGAGGGAGAAGAAGGAGAGGGATGAGAAGGAGGAGGAGGAAGAAGAAGAAGAACAACAACAACAATGAGAACGATGAAGAAGAAGAAGAAGAAGAAGAAGAAGAAGAAGAAGAAGAAGAAGAAGAAGAAGAAGAAGAAGAAGAAGAAGAAGAAGAATGACTATTTATCCACCAAGATATTAGATGGAGTCAATATTTATGAGGAGTGGATTCCAAGAATAAGATTTATCAGAAGTGATCCTGAAAGGCAGTTAAAACAGTGACGTAGAAGGGAAGCGTCTAATTATCTGAATAATAATTAAAGTAATAAACATATCAAATAAAATAAATAAATAAATAATAACGAAGCAAATAAAAATGCTGCTGCATTAGAGTTGATTAGACTATATTTTGGAGTTTGAATGCATGTCGCTGCTCGAACGACAAATCTGTGATCAAGTCGAACCATTTCACGATGATTAATTCCGTGCTGCAGATCACATGCAGTAAGTCAGTGTGAGTGTTGATGGAATCTTTGTATATGAAGATTGGTCATTTCAGCTTCTCGACTTAAGCATCGTGGTGCATTAAAATGTGGAACTCGTCAGTAATCATGAATAATTGAGGTGCTCAGGAGCAAAGAATGGCATTTACAACCAAAGTAGATGAGGAATTATGAATACGTCTCCATTCGCAAAGCGCACACTTTACATTTATTGCAGAGAGAAGAAACAACACGGAAAGCTAAGGACTTAGAAAGGACTGTTAAAATGATGCCTTTCTAATAGATTTTCCTTTCGAAACACTGCATTGCTTTTAAAATCCTGTCTTGGATAACGTGAGCCAGTCCAAAACTTTTTCTATACCCTTTTTCAAGGTGATACTTGTATACCTTCCTCTCATTCAGAAAGCCTCAATCAAAATGTGACAGCTACCTAGAAAAACAGTTCAGCAAAAACCCAAACGACTTGGATTCAGACCAGTTGCCATCCAAAGCTATAAAACCCAGCCTATCCTGGGGAAAAGAAAAGGATTCATACCTTTCCCAAGTGTATTAGCAGGCAAGTGAACGTAATGGATTCGACTGGAATTCGAACTCGACTCTCCGATTCCTTAACCGCTACCTATTTACACCACCGTGCCTCCTTCCTATATATATATATATATATATATATATATATATATATATATATATATATATATATATATATATATATATATATATATATATATATATATATATATATATATATATATATATATATATATAAATTTCGAAGTAAATGATGCAATATTAAATATCTCCATCTCTCTCTCTCTCTCTCCATATATATATATATATATATATATATATATATATATATATATATATATATATATATATATATATATATATATATATATATATATATATATATATATATATATATATATATATATAGATAGATAGATAGATAGATATAGGGAGGAGGCACGGTGGTGTAAATAGATAGCGGATCAGGTTAAGGAATCGGAGAGTCGAGTTCGAATCCCAGTCGAATCCATTACGTTCACTTGCCTGCTAATACACTTGGGAAAGGTATGAATCCTTTTCTTTTCCCCAGGATAGGCTGGGTTTTATAGCTTTGGGTGGCAACTGGTCTGAATCCAAGTCGTTCGGGGTCATTGTGGCACGTAATGCACCAGGTCTCTGTATTCAGTTCTTCAAAAAGTGTGACTGGCTCTGCACAAAGCCTTCACCACTATAATCAAATCATATGTGGAGATGTCTGTCAGTCGGTTCCTCGTTGACTGACCCTCATACGTCGAAAAACGACGGTAGAGTCCAGCATATATACATGTATTATTATTATATTTTATTATGAGAGATTAGAAATCGCTGCACAATAACCTTCTTGGTTCGGCACTTTGTGCCTCTTCAGGTGACGATAAGTAACTTGCGATTAAATGATTTTTAAGAAAATTTCAATAGCAATGTGATCCCTTTTTTTCGAGAGATGAAAGTGAGGATGAGAAAACAAGGTCAGAATAAAAAATAGACCTGTGGTATTGTCTGGATCAACCAGTTATTTGTCACATCTACGCTAAATAGAAAACTAAACTCAGAGGGTGGAGAAGGTGAAGGTAGGTATTATTATTATTATTATTATTATTATTATTATTATTATTATTATTATTTAATAATAATAATAATAATAATGGCTTCATTTTGTATTGAGCATTCTTTTAAAAGAACATGCTACGAACAGTGGAATTTTTTAAAAGTGCTCAATACAAAGTGGAGCAATATATATATATATATATATATATATATATATATATATATATATATATATATATATATATAGTGTGTGTGTATCAACAATATTTTAAATTGGGAGCTGGTTCCTTACACAAAAACAAGGACAAAAGTCCATATAAACATATTTCCGCAAATCCTTCGATTTTGAGTTATTAAGTTGAAAGAAAGTTAACGGTAGATGGCGCTGTGTTGCCATGTAGGAGAAGATTGTTCTCACGCCATTATCTAATCTAGTGATATCACATATTTTTCGTACATACTGCCACTGGGCTATCGTTGGCTCTGTTTCCACTGTTTAGATGTGCCTTACCTAAAAATTTGACTCAATTATTATGGCACTACATTAAAAAACCAACAGCATAATGGTGGGAAAAAAGCATCAGCTTTCTTCTTCTCAGTACTGCCTCTTCAGGTGATGGGCGATTATGTCTCTCTAATATTTTCTATTACTTGGGAACCTTAACATTTTTCCCGCCGCCATATCGTCATCCATTCGCACAACCACGTCAGTTACTTAACTCGCTGACTTCCCCTATCTCTCTTTCCATCAATATGACTTGTGCGTGTTATGTTCTCCAAGCCGCTCTCCCAGAAATGTCCGATGTATTTCAGCTGTCTCTTTTTGGTTCTGAGTATAAGAGTTCTTTTTGTTGTCATTTTCTTTAAGACCTCCCCGTTGCTTACCCGCTCCGTCCATGGCATTACATAAGCGAATGAATGCACTTCAACTCTTGAAGACCCATGGGAACTGTTTAATTATTTGAACATATTTTGTGCCATCTGTTTCTTCGTTTTTTAATATAAAACGTCGTCATTACTCACTACGGATTCGTTTTTTTCTTGATTTGCGTGACTTGGAAAATATATTTGAGAGATTTTGCATTGCTTTCACCGCAGTTTCGAATTCAGGGTAGTCCTTTCTTTCGACTCGTTGTCAACCAAGGCTATCCTATTTAACTCATAGGGAGAGAAAGACTATATTATTTAACTCATAGAGGGAGAGCCTATACTATTTAACTCATAGAGGGAGAGAAAAGAGATGGTACATAGTTTTACAAAAGGCATTATTACGAAAGTGAACGGAACAAACTAAGCCGGAAAACGAACTTGGCTCGACAATTTCCGTTTTTGTGCGCCGATATCCGTTACACTACGCGAAAATTCATCATTGATTATCAGTAGAAAGAAACCTTTTTTTTTTTTTTGTATTCAGACTGATTTTGGAAATTTGGTTTTGATGCTGCTGACTTATTATGGGCGATGTACAAGTTTCAGGGCCTTCTTTGGGGAAAATTAAATCTCTCTCTTATTTGTAGAATTTTGCAACATCATTATTCAGTTATCAAAGAATTTTACCTGACATTCCGTGACCTTAGATTTGCCACCACGACGTCTTCCCTTTGTTCAGAGCTAAACATAGTAAAAGCCGACATAGAAGAGAAACACAAGAGAGAACGGCGTAAAAACGTGACGTCAAATCTGTGACCAATAAGAAATGGGAATCAACTTGGCTTTCTTTCACTTCGAGAAAGGTCAACGATCACAATAAACAGAGTAACATTACAAATAAGCTTTTATTTTTCAGTCAATCTTTAGGAACTAGTGTCTGGGGTCAGAACCCAAAAATGAACATACACTGGAGAGACAAAAAAATAATGAATCTCCAAAATAAGAAAAAATTGATTGGTTTAATTTTTCTAAGAATCTTTAATTATAAGACAATTTATTTTTAGTATTTGAGATACAGACCTGAACACATCGTAACATTGAAAATACAACAACCAAAAAAAGTGGATGAGTCACGTGATATCACACAAGATTAAACTAAAACCATATTAATATACACATGCAGATTTCTCATATTACACGATCAAACAGAGATTGCTTAACACCTGAAGCGTTCATCGTGTAATAAAATAAGTAATAAAATCTGTCGGATTAATACACAAAAAAATCCATTATTTCTTTTAGTAATTGCTTTGTTTACGAATACGAAACTAAGCAGATATGAATGTTTCGAGAGTCGAAGAAAGATTTTCATTTAAAAGGCACTGTACGCCTTAGGTTCATCGGTGAAACACTCCGCAGCTGAGTTGGTAAAAGCAAAGAGTTTCTAACGACATTTCTCCTGCCATAGAGGGGACACAGGTTCGAATCCTACTTAAAAGCTCATATTTTTCTTAAATAAGATTTCGGTGAATATTCAGGCCGGTAGACGTAAATAAATAAATCTAATGTTTAATACATAAACTGAGCGTCTGCTCAAATATGGGTATCCACTAGAAAAAATAAGTAATAAAAACTGTCGGTCTATTGTCCTCATCTTTGTCACCATATTTATTACAACGTTTCGGCCGTTGTACGCTCCGGCCCTCTTCAGGTGGTTGGAATGTCGAACCTGAACGCCTTTATCCACTGTCCTTGAGGACACATGTCACAGTGGATAAAGGCATTGGTTAGATCCAGTGACAAGACCCAAAGAGAGGTGAGTTCAATACCCGGTTAAGCCAGTGGAGAACTTGCAGAGGGGAATTAACTGATAACTGACATCCATTAAACATGGCACGTGGAACTAGAACAGTCTACCCCAGTGATCGAAATAAAGGGTTCAGTTCGATATTCCAACCACCTGAGGAAGGCCGGAGCGTACAATGGCCGAAACGTAGTAATAAATATGGCGACAAAGATGAGGACAATAGTCCGAATAATGTAAATGATGTACATAATACCTCATCTCAGAAATATAGACAAAAACTGTCGGATATATATAAAAAATCTATTACTTATTTAGAAGTTGACTTCAAGGTATCTTTTTAGTACAGCTGATTTAAATTTCAAAAGGGGAACTGCTTGTCTGGAGAAGTGAATGAAAATTATTTAAGCGTCGCAAAGAAAGAGTTAATGTCAGATCACTCAGCAGCGTGTAATATCACGGATTACTACTCAGGTCACCTAGAAGATGAATGCTAACACTTCACTGGTAGACCTTTGAAATTACATAAACGGGGTCAAAGGTAGCTTGAGTGATTACCGGTAACCAAGGCAAAATTCAAGTCAAGTAATTGTTGAAAGCGGCATTACTAGAAATGTTTCTGTCCATGCAGACATAATTATTATACGTAAATGTCAGCTAAGTGGATGCATTGCAGTTATAAAAAAGAAACACCATTAACCAAAAAATATCGATAAAGACGAAATCACTGGACAAACAGACATCTTTTTCTGGAATAATGAAAGCGAGCAAAAGTTATCTGTAGTAAGGAAAGTGAAAAACCGATTTGAATTCTAATGCACAATATCGAATTGGTAAAATAGTCGATCTAAAATATGCAACAAAAATATTAAAAGCGGATGGTTGTGATTCAGAGTCTTGGGACTTCCTCAAAAGCACTGCAAGGAGAAAGACGATAAAAAATCGTTCTAACACTGATCAGCGAAAAACACATTTTTCTAATGTCCCATCTCCTGGATAACTTTGCCATACATCGTGTGGGTCGTCCTGGGTATGACGATAAACTACATCCGCGTTCTGGGTATGACGATAAACTACATCCGCGTCCTGGGTATGACGATAAACTACATCCGCGTCTTGGGTATGACGATAAACTACATCTGCGTCCTGGGTATGACGATAAACTACATTCGCGTCCTGGGTATGACGATAAACTACATCCGCGTCCTGGGTATGACGATAAACTACATCCGCGTCCTGGGTATGACGATAAACTACATCCGCGTCCTGGGTATGACGATAAACTACATCCGCGTCCTGGGTATGACGATAAACTACATCCGCGTCCTGGGTATGACGATAAACTACATCCGCGTCTTGGGTATGACGATAAACTACATCTGCGTCCTGGGTATGACGATAAACTACATCCGCGTCCTGGGTATGACGATAAACTACATCCGCGTCCTGGGTATGACGATAAACTACATCCGCGTCCTGGGTATGACGATAAACTACATTCGCGTCCTGGGTATGACGATAAACTACATCCGCGTCCTGGGTATGACGATAAACTACATCCGCGTCCTGGGTATGACGATAAACTACATCCGCGTCCTGGGTATGACGATAAACTACATCCGCGTCTTGGGTATGACGATAAACTACATCTGCGTCCTGGGTATGACGATAAACTACATCCGCGTCCTGGGTATGGCGATAAACTACATTCGCGTCCTGGGTATGACGATAAACTACATCCGCGTCCTGGGTATGGCGATAAACTACATCTGCGTCCTGGGTATGATGATAAACTACGTCCAACAGAAAGGCCGTTTTTGAAAAAAATAATGTTTCCGGCCATACGTTTTTGGAAAAATAGTATTACCAGCTATACGTTTTTGAAAAAATAAGGTTGCCAGCTGTGCGTTTTTAGAAAAATGATTTTACCAGCGATACGTTTTTGGAAAAAATAATATTGCCAGCTATATGTTTAAAAAATATATATATTATCAGTTATACGTTTTTTTTTAAAAAAAAATATTACCAGCTATACGTTTTTGGAAAAAATAATATTACCAGCTATACCTTTTTGAAGTAACATCATAAATTTCACTAAAGAAATTGGGATCTTCAGAAAAATCTAAAAAAAAACAAACAAAAAAAAGCAATGCATTGTTGAAAAACAAATATTACAGCTATACATTTTTTTTTAAAAAAAAGAAAAATATTACCAGCGATACATATTTGAAAAATTATTACCAGAAATAGACTTTTTGAAGGAAAAATATTACCAGAAATAGATTTAAAAAAAATATTACCAACAATAAAATGTTGTAGGCATTAAATGACCCATTGATGTTGATATGCCGTAAAATCAAAACAAACAAACATCGTGTGGGATAAAGAAGTGATACGAAATTGAACTGCTAATGACCTGACCTTGACATATTCGAACCAATGTGAAAAGAGTTGAAATTTCAGGTGTAAATCAGATAGCCATATAACTTGAAAAGAGCTTTGGGCTCACGCTCAAATGGATAACAGTATATCCTTTCTAAAGCAATTGTTAATTTGCATTTCACCATTATACGACGTTGATTCTTGTTGATTTGTTTAACGGTGCATCAGCTCATTTAATACCGAAATTTAATTTTCTTGGGAACTTTGAAATAATAAAAATATATGTTACTGTGCTTTCACAATTGAATACATGGTAGATGATCCTCAGCTTTTGTGCATATAAAAGTGTGGATATAATTACTAGAGGCGGTGATTGTGTTCTATGATTATTAAAGTTATATTTTAGAATATAGTTTGATTTAAGAAATTGTAGGTATTATATGGATGAATGCCATGAATGTTCATGTTGGTTATTTGGTTTGGTTTAGCGGCAGATCAACACCTCTATGGGTTATTTAATGCTGAAATAGCCAAATTTTGAATACAGTAGTATGTCTTCAGTTACAGATAAAATGTATTGGTGATTATATATTGTCGGTATTTTTATATAAGTATTGTTAGTATTTTACTATTAAAATCTATATTTATACGTTCAAAGTGTTTTTGTTTGGGTGGGGACTTACTATTTAGTCATAGTTGAGATTCTAACAGGTGCTGCTACCTAATCTCCCGATCAAAAGGCTTACTGCCGGATGTAGTTTATGTTGTTCATGATGACGGTAGTTTTTTAGTATAGAATGTAGAGGTTGGCAGTGAATATTTCAAGGACAGTAGGGAAGCGTAGTTCAGGTTAGCAGTGGATATCCCGATAAAGTAGCAGAGCGAAGTTCTTCCTTCTGTTCTTTGGCTTGACAGCTTGGTACTGGATATTCGGGGAGAGTAATCAAAATGGCCGCATTTATACACGACGGATTGAATATTTCACGTCTCCTGATTGGTTAACCTTCTTTTGGGGAACTATAAAGTGAGTCAAGTCATTTGGGTTGGATCACTAGTTACATAATGTACTCAAAATAACTTAACAGTTTATCGTCATACCTGGGAGTTATCATATGTCGTGTTGCAGTTTCAATCTGAGCCAATTGGAGGCGTAATAAATGCAACATTTGATATGACCAATGTATAACAGAAACTTTAATTTTTTTTCTATTAATAAAAAAGTGATATCCTACGTTTCCTCTCGTAATATTGCAGGACTTATTTTCAGTCTCTCGATGAGTTCAGACGCGTAAACATCCTCTTACCGGGTTCATATAAAATGCGACAACTGAACATGCAAGACTGCTAGTCATTCAAGACCACTGATACTAATTCTGAAAGCATATTGAATCTTTAAAAATTTGGAAATGAGCCAGCTAGCAAAGGAAAACGAATTTAATTACGATTTAATTAATAACATTCGTTTTCCTTTACAAGGGAGTTTATTTTTACTGCTCGTTATTATATTACGGGACATAATTTATCTCCAATAAACAAATTGACTGAACATCAATGAGCGATAACTTGAGATAGAAAAATCAGTTAATAACGGCTTCAGGCGACGGAATAATGGATCCACATCTATCTATCTATCTATCTATCTATCTATCTATCTATCTATCTATCTATCTATCTATCTATCTATCTATCTATCGCAAACTGTGTACAAGTTTCTATCTCGGCATATTCATAGGTATATCATTTGTTCAAATCTATCTATCTATCTAGCTAGCTAGATATTGGTATACTATATTGATATAATATTGATAGATAGATATTGGTATAATAGGCGAGCTAGCTAGCCTATTATACAAAATCTATCTATCTAGCTAGCTAGCAAGATAGATTGATTGGTATAATAGGCTAGCTAGCTAAATGAAAAGGTTCGCGGTAATAAAATAGTGCGCGATATATAATAAAAAAGCTGAAATTTAGTGCGTCATATGTTGAGACAACTCCGAGTTTAATGCACGACACGGTCGTTAGGCGCGGACTGAAAACTGATTTTCTACATTTTAATATGTATATATTTTTTAAAAAATGGATGTTATACGAAAAACAAAATTAGACTGAAAAAGAAAATGTTCTATCAATCTATATTTGTCTATCTATCTATCTATCTATCTATCTATCTATCTATATATATATATATATTTATATATATATATATATATATATACATACATACATATATATATATATATATATATATATATATATATATATATATATATATATATATATATATATATATGCATGTTTCATTAAAGACAACAGACAAGGTACTGCGATAGGTAGTGCATTTCTAAGTGAAGATTTGTCTTGTTTATAGTTAAGGTGCATATTTAAATTTAAACACATACACTGACTTAGAAGACTTCATTGAATGCATACTTGTAGAAAATACAAGCATAATAACCTCATCCACATGTAAAAAAAAGATTAAGAATAATGGAAGCCTTAATAATAAAAAAGAAAAATCCAACACTCAATAATATTAACAATGAACAGGGCCAAAATATGCTGTGTTCGAAAAATAAATCATACCAATAACTCTAGATAGATACACACATCCCCTACATCCAGTTAACAAGGGAAAATAAAAAATATCCTTGATAATGACTAAAAGAATAGCCGAAAGCAGCGATCGGAATTACAGAGCATTTGAACAGGTTCTACACACTGTGTCGAGAAAAGAAAACACTTGTTCAAAGACAAGAGAAATTAACTAAAAAACTTAATCTCAGTACCTTGTCTGTTATCTTTAATGGAACATGTACAAATGACGGAGTGCAGCCTAAATACACAATCTATCTATCTATCTATCTATCTATCTATCTATCTATCTTTCTATCTCTGTATATATATATATATATATATATATATATATATATATATATATATATATATATATATATATATATATATATATGGGTTTCGTACAGTGGAATTGTACGCCATTTGTCCTCATTTTAACTGTATATATATATATATATATATATATATATATATATATATATATATATATATATATTTGAATTGGACATAGTCCGACAATTTATTTAAATGCATTTATAATATGTTTAACGTAATATAATATGTTTATGTAACTTGTATCTATAAAAAGAACGTTAAACATATTATAAATGTCTTTAAATATATATATATATATATATATATATATATATATATATATAACATACCTTATATTTTTGGTATCAATGCTCATTGTCGGAAACAGAGCGTTTGTAGGTACAGTTAATCAGGACATCTGAATCCCTTATAATCGATCTTTAGATCATGTGTATTTCTCACTCCCGCTTTCTCTCTTTTCAGTAGAAAAGAACCAACTAGCAAAGGAAAAAGCATTTTATTAAGTTTTCTTTAGTTTCATTCGTTTTCCTTTGCAAGGAGTTCATTTCTCCTGCTCGCTACTATGTTTCTTGAAATAACTTATTTTAGAAAAATATGTATTTCCAAAGACATTCGGTATTTATTGCAGTAGAAATATGCTTTCCGAATGTTCAACAATGTATCAAGGGGAAAATTTAATTAGAAAAAAGAAATAATTGCTGAACTGCTATATAATATCAATCGAGTTATATGGAAGTGAATGCTAGAGATTTTTTTCACAGCGGAAGAAGTGACTTGAGATAGCAGCGATATGGTTCTACAGAATTTTTTTTCTCAATACCTCCGTCGCCTCTGTTATGGACGACCGATAGCAAAAAGTTTTTTTTTAAGATTCTCCGCGTAGAATTCGTTTCTTCAATATCCTCGTCGCTACTGTTATAGACCAAGGTTAGGACCAAGGAAGAATAATACGAACACAAGAGTAGAAATAACGGAGATATATTACACGGAATAATAATACAAGATATGGAAGGTGTTAGTATAACTGTCAGTGTGGTTTGGAGTGAACTACTATCGGCTCAATTCGATTTGTCTCTCTCTCTTGAGAGGCGTAGTATACATAGTATTAGGAAGAGTTCATTCTGTAGTTATAGGTAAGGACCCATAACAAGAAGGATGCTGAGAAGACCATGGATTGAATGTGTGAGTACCGATAAAGCTTTAAGAAAATGAAAAGAAAAATAATTCTTGATTACAATCAGAAAAATAAACTTGGTATTTCTAAGACACATGACTAGGAGAAAAGGGTTCGAAATTTGGAAACGCCATGCTGTACTGATGGGTATCTGCACCGAAAGCTCCAATGAGAGCATTTCAGTGTGTTTGGCTGTCAAGTCGAGGACATTGCAGAGGATTCGTAAAGAGTTGGATGAGTCTAATGATGATTACGGTGGTGCTTGGAGTCATCATTAGCGATGGCGACGTTATACGTATTCATTCATCTTCCCACAGGGATTCAGACTTAATACGGAGGCCTACATCAAGTTTCTTTTGCTAGGACTGCAATGCAGTTCTAACAGAAGAACAACAGCCTTCAAATCTCCGTAATCTTACCAGTTATGTTGATCACAGTTAATATATCTCAGTAGTCGTTTCATATTGTCATACGTTTGTTTCACGTGGATTTCATGACCAACTGGGATTGAAGATAAATCATTACCATTGTGTAATAAGAGTTGGTTTTTGGGTGATATTGTTTATCGGCATATCAAATTCTATGGGCTATTCAATGCCGAAATCTAATTTTTTTGTATTAAATTTTATAAATAATTGTATATTTTCAGGTATTTTTCAGGTATATAGTTTTCCATATCATAAAATGTATTTTTGTTAATTTTACTATAAAAAATATATATTTATATTTTTTAGTATTGCCTTACCATTTGGCTATGAAATATATTACTGATCATTGTATCATAAAAATGTACTATTGAATTTGTTTGGGGTTCACTATTTGCCTATAGCTGGGGCCCTAACAGTTGCTACCACCCCGGGTCAGGGTGAACATAAGAACAACAGTAATCAAGAGGTGGTTCCACGCTCCTCAGAACCTCCAATGTCCAGATCAGAGGCTTTGCTGTTGGATGTAGTTTATCGTCACAAACAGGACAACATGACAAGAGACTTGTCTTCGAGGAATCAGTGAAAAGCTTTAATTATTCTGTATTATCATTTGTGTTAATTGATTGAATAATATCATTGATATCATTGCATTACACCAAATCACATTGAGAGCCACGGAAATGGAAAATCCGTATATAACAAACTAATAGATTCTACTAATGTCACCTGGAACCTAACAGTTCTGCTTTACTGTTAGAAAGTTCCAAATCTCTAAGTAATTCCTTCGGGTTAATTTGAATTATGAGATGTAGTTCATAGAAGGCGGTTGGACAATAATTAATCTTGGTGATATGAAGTTGAGGCACCGAGATTTCATTGTCTTCCCCATCATCTGACTCAATTTCATATTCCAGTGCTTCTTGGATTGGTATGCCTTCACTATTGGGGACAGGACCCAAAACGGATGGAAAGTTTAGATATTGGTACAGTCCATTTGTTTTTCTTTGACAATCTCTTAGCAATTGGAGGCACCATTCAGTAGTAGCAATAAGTGGCATGATAAGTTTGGTTTGGTTGGTTTGTTTTACCGCATATCAAGATCAATGGGTTATTTAATGCCGACAAGATTTTCATTGCTTGTAATATTTTTGTTAAAAAAGGTATTGCTGGTAATATTTTTTCAAAAATTTATTGCTGGTAATATTTTGTTTTTCAAGAATGCATTGCTGGTAATATTTTCTTTTTCACAAATGTATTGCTGGTAATAATGTATTGCTGGTAATAATGTTTCCCTCTAAAAATTCATTGCTGGTAATAATATTTTACCAAAATGTATTGCTGGTACTAAAGCCTATTTTTACACTTTCATAGTGTTTTGACCTCAGTTTGAGGTTAACTATTTGCCCATAGCTAGAAGCCTTAACAGGTGGACTTGGTAACACCAGCAATTAAGATGTGATTCCACGCCCCTCAAAACTTCCTGATAAGAAGCCTTGCTGTCGGGTGTAGTTAATCGTCATACCCAGGACGAGGCATCATCGGTTGACTCTCTCGAAGTCATTTTTTCTGTCTGGTTAGTCAGTGGCTGTGATTTTTTGCCCAGGAGTTGCAGCATGTGTATGGTGCCCACTTTTTGTCTCTGTCCCTAATTTTGCATCCAAAATATATTTAGTAATTTCTTCTCACAATAGGTGTTATATTTAGGTTTTTAGATGCAAATGTCACTGCGACACACACACAGCAGAATATATCGGCTTTGCTCACACGTTCACGGTGTGTTTTTCACAGATTAGAAGATATGAAAAACCAAGTGGAAAGGTGAGTAATAGTTTATTAATAGAATAATTACATATATATTAAGGTTATTAGGAGAGTAATAATTAATCTTACTAGGACAACAATATGCTAAAACATTCATAATAAACTAGAACCGTATCTTGAAATCTAGAGCCAATCAACAATTTTGGATATCATTTCCAGTGCCTTAGAAGGTTTGACTATATTAGTTTTTTGACTATATTAGTTCTTTGACTATATTAGTTTTCATGTTGTATACCAGTGTAATCAGTGTTTGGTAATAGTAACTATACTCTGATTGTCAATTACAATTGACTATTGTGTTTAACCCTCACTTAGTGACCCATACAAAATTTAATTTTAAATTATACAGATAAGGTTGACCCATCGTAAAATCAAGAAGATCCATTAACTACTTAGGCGAGACAGAAGTATTTCACACACAAAATATTCATTTTTCAACATAAGATCTTTTCATGTCACTGCACTTAATACAGTGATTTATTTTAATCACTTTTATGGGAGCATACAGTGTAAATATACAAATAAAAATCTCAAATAACAATTGTAACAAGTTCTGTATTTATTGCCCTATACATGTTTCTCCATCACAATTTGTTCTTTCATTTCACAGGCCAAAGACTGCTATCTGGCATGGTTAATAGTAAACAATTTTTAGTCTGAGAATCGAGCCCATCTCCTCGCTGAGATACATGCAACATATTTCACTTGATTACTTAATACCATCAACAAAGAAGGACAGTACTTTGGGGCCACCCTGAATAGAATATTGGTCGGCATTTGAGGAGGTCCACACAAGTCAACAGAAATTCTGGCGAAAATTATAGAATTAGCGCACAGAGGATAATCACTTTGGTTTTTTTTATTTATACTGTAAACGTAGAATATGTTCAGTGCATATGAAGAGGTAAGATGCTGACGATATCAAAATCTCAGCCACTGACTAACCTCTCAAGTGTATTTATTCAGGCTTGCGCATTTATGTGACATATATGTATTAGTTATAATAAATATGCCAGGTGACGTTTAGCATATGGAGATGGTTAACGAATTAGCCAAGTACTTGCTTCTTTTTAGTGCAATACACTCAAATCTCGTTGAATCCGTAGCTGTTGCGGTCTTTTGACAGATCAAGCTAAGCTTAGTAAATATCTGTCGAATATTTCGTTCCTTAATGCATGAAAGAAAAACAACCCCAGTAAAAACAACAAACCAGGTGGCAAAATTGATTCTTCTTATTTACCAGTTCCTTGCTCAGCTGATTGATATCTTCAGCATTCTAATCTTCAAAAATTTCACTTTCCCAAACGCCATTATAGTTGCAGTCAACGGGCGCGTGTCGAAAGCCTGAAATAGTAACCACTCGAACCTAAGGTCTGCCGGCTTAAACCAACTGCTTAATAACGTAATTATTGCAATAATAACTCCGCTGAGGCCACGGCACAGTGTGATATGAGTCGGACCCATAAACGTAAGAAGATTGAACGCACGTGGGATCGACGTTCATAAGACTCCTTGTTGGAACGCAGCCATCCAATGTTTGAAACGGTGTTGGGGCGAGTGAAATATATTTCATCAGTGATTGCTAGCGGGAGATCCTTGTTATTTCATGAACGCACCAGCGGGGTCAAATATTGGACAATCGATTCGATCTTACACGGGAATATTCCAGTTTAATGAAATTTGGAAACACCCAACGATATTTGGCCGCGATGTCAGCGAAAGTACACTTCGAAAATATGCGGAAATGTGAGATTTGGCGGGAGAAAGACATGTGCGCGGTGTGTGAAAAATGACTGCGGAGTTTCGAAGGAACGAGCAAAACTGGCCAAGTCAAGTGTGCTTTGCGTACATTGATTGCATATACCTTATGAGTTGACGGCACACACACACACACACTCACACACACACACACACACACACACACGGACATAGGCATTTAAATACGCACACGCATAACCCTGTCGAGTGGGGAAAACGGTAGAATATTGGTCAGCATTTGAGGAGGTCTACTGAAATCAACAGAAATACTGGTGGAAACTATAGAATTAGCGCACAGAGGATGACCACTTAGGTTTTTTATTTAACAGAAAATAAAGTAAATATCTATAAAATGAACCTTTTTTATTTAATAGCTGAAGATTCTGGTTTCATAGAATATACTACCATTAAACGACAGGATGGTCCAAAAGTACTGTCACCAAAAATGAATGAGAACAATAGACGAACAATTAATACAGTAATACAAAGCACATGTACTGGATTCAGTTTATTCACTTTCATTGAGGCTGTCACACGTCGAGAAGGTCTGTATGAGCACCAACATTTTCGTGTCAGCCATCTGAAATAGAAACTTGTATTATGTAGAGGTGACAAGACTTTCAGACCAACCTGTAGATTACTGTTTAAATTAATGGTAGAATTTTTTGACACCATTCGCCGTCGTCGTCGGCTTCGCGGTCTTCTTCGTTTCTGCGCTGTGTTCCTTCAGGGCGTGAGCAATCATGGCTCACACTTTCCTGTCCTTTGTATCACTTACTAAGTTTTACTCCCTCCGTTCCGAAATAATTGTACAAAAAAAATTGTTCATGTTGTTCCAAAATAATTGTTCCAGTAGATAAAAAAACACCAAAAAGAACAAAAAATATCATTTATTCCCATACTCAACAGTAAATGAGTAATATTAGTGAATTGTCATATAAATAAGTGTGAAATATATCGAAACTGATATACATAAACAGTTAAATTAATAACAAAAATAACTGGGGAAGGTTTACTTTAACAAAAGCAGTTTTTGTTACAACTCGTCAGAAATAGAAATGGATACTTCAAGTTTTCCTTCTCTTTCAAGCTTCTCTTTAGACATGTGCCGGAGTTTATAGTTGTTATCGCCGTCAACTAATATAACTTGTTCCATTGCGAACTGCAAACTTAGAAAAGTATTAAGCTTCGACTTCTGAAGTTTATTGAACCTTTTTTCCACTGCTTCAATGAGCTGGTCAACATTATTTGGAGCTTGCTGGTGCTGAATTGATTGAATTGCATTAAAATAACCCAGATCAAGGACATTGAGATCAGGACTATTTGGAGGCTGGCAAACTAATTCAATTTGCAAACCCAGACGTTCTGCAGCTACGTTTAATTCATCTGCAACCTGTTTTATTGCACCACGCTTCAGGACACGATCTGTGGATCTTTCCAGCAGTGCTTGCAACACAGCACTACGTTCATTATTTGTCAATTCGTGCTTCTTGTAATTTCGTTTAGCATTTCTGCCAATTGGCTTCTCTTCGCCCATCATAATCTCTTGCCAGCGGGTGGTCTGAAAAAAAATACAATTTTAATGTGGTGAAAAAGTGATATAATTTGCGCTTCAAATTATTCTACCTGAATAAGCTAATATAAATACTTGAGGAACATCAATGCTAACCTGTTAATGTAAACGGCAAACAATTCGACTAAGAACTGGTATATTCCACATGAGATTTCCGGCTATGGAACAACTATTTCGGAACAGAGGGAGTGTCTTTTTGCTGTATCTGCTAATCCCTGTTCTGAAAACCATTTACATAATATCGTTAAGTAGATTCTGCGCTGTTCTTCTCTGTTCTTCTTCAACATGCACCGTAAGTGTCAAATTTTCCAGACATTCTTTCATCTTTATGTGCTGCAGAAATGTTAAATCTGATGTTAAGTATAACTGTCAACTGAGATGAGGTATTGGAATTATTTTAATTATTTACACTGTTTGGATTGTTCTCCTCATATTTATTGCCATGTTCACGACGTTTCGGCCGTTGTACTCTCGGGCCTTCTTCAGGTGATTGGGATTTAGAACCGAACTATTTATTTCGTCCACGGAAGAACAATCTACCTCCGTGGACGAGATAAATTATTAAGTTCGAAATCCCAATTACCTGAAGAATGCCGGATCGTACAACGGCCGAAACGTCGTGAACATGACAATAAAGATCAGGGCAACATTTCAAACAATGTAAATAATGTAAATTGTTTCCTTTTTGTTTCCATTTTACCTAACGCTTCGTCGTTGCCCATATGTTAAGTCTATAGTATTCTCAGCATTCTTCTGTAGAAGAATATTTCTGTTACTTCAAGTCTTTTCTACACTTGTGATGAGATTGTCCAACATTCACTGTCAGATAGGAAGGCTAATATTACTTAACTACTTCTTTCTTTATTTCTAATGACATTTTTCTGTTGCTTAATACGTTGCTTATTTTCAGAAGGAACCTTTCGTTATTATAGTTCGTCTTCGGATTTTTGGCGTCGCCTTTTCCGCCCTCTTTTAAAAGACTTCCTTAGATATTTAAGATTTTGTGAACGTTCCATGTTAATATCTCCAGTTTATAATTCGCATGTTGGGCTGTTTCTTTTGCTGACAGCTATGCATTCTGTCTGTTTACAATTTATACCAATTCTTTTCTTTTAGGTTTCCTTTACTACCATCTGCAACGGTTCCTGTATTTTCCTTTCTATGTCTGCCATCAACAGGGTCATCTGCATATCTAATGTTAAAAGTGTGGCTGTCAGTAATAAATCCTGGTATAATACGCATTTTTGTCTAAAAACTTTAAGCAAACCAGGGGTGAGTATTATGCACAGCTACAAAAAAATCTTTAAAAAATCGCCGTAAAATAAAATAAGAATTATCTTAAAACTAAATTAGTATAATATTATTCTATGTTTAAGACAATTTTTTTTTTAAATAAGAGTGCGAAACGCTGACCGTAATGAAATTGGAGAGATACAATATATAAGGTTTAACAGAAGCATTTTCCCAGACTTACAGCACAATTTTAGGTATGCGTATTATGGATGAAGGCGTATTATACATGGGGAATTGCTGTAACTTTTAATTTTCTCAGGATTGCTTCACTGTAAAGGTAGAACATGTTCAGCGCACATGAAGAGGAAAATATTATCAAATAATCCATAATACTGTCCACACCTTACGAAGAGCTTTATCTACGTAAAATGTGTGTGTGTTTTAAATGGCCAGTGGAAATTGTCATGATATCATTTCTAACCCTAAATCTCTGGGCGGGGCCCGGAAAGTAATGTGTACACCCGAGAAATCAAGGGAAATAATAATAATAATAATAATAATAATAATAATAATAATAATAATAATAATAATAATAATATTAAGGAACAATTATGTAATGATCTTGTAGTTTGAATACCTAAAACAAATACCGACAGAGGTCTAGATATGCATATCGATCTACATTTGAAAAATAACAAAAAAGAAAAGATATTGCAGACATCAACAAGCGATTCAGCATTGAAAGGAAACATGGCGACAAAACAATAAGAACTGTAGACTGAAATAATTAAATAAATCGCGGGAAACATTCGTGAACGAAATCAACAACGGTGTGTGGTGAAAGAGATCAGTGCTACATAAATGTTGATGCAAATATAAAAGGCGTAAGGTGGTTAAAAAATGAAAGCACACTGGTAGGCCACGAAAGAACACAAAACATTAAAGAAATTTAAAAAAAAAATGAAAATATACAAAGAAACAAATGAAAAAGAAATCGGTGGAAACAGATGTCCATGTTTGTGAGAGAAGAGAGAGAAATCATGTGAGTGAAATGGGATTTAAATACTCAAAAGCCAAAAGCAAAAAGCGACAAGCAGAAGAAAATGAGGTTAAAATGAACATCATCTAAATGTGTTCATTTTATAACTTTTGCCAGGGGGTGTAGAAAATCTAACAAAAAGAAACAAGTAGCTGATGGGCCAAGAACACTGTTTTTACGTACTTCAGAGATGTAACATATATATATATATATATAATGGTTATACGTTCTTTTTATAGATATAAATATTCAAGTAAATGCTCGGTTTATAATAAACAGTATTAATGACATTTACCGGCCTGAATGTCCGAGAAATTTTTATAGAAAATATGCGTCCTCCGACATGATTCGAAACTGTATCCTATACGGAACCATCATATAGCCCGACGTGCTTTTACCGATTGAGCCACAGAGGAGCGTTTGGGTTAGTAAGGTCGAAATTACTGATTTGCTATCTCTACGTCACCGAGGCCCGTTGGAATAATTGGTATGATATTTGTTTGACAACGTAACTGTCAGGGTTTCAATTCTCGGTAGTGGATGAGTCCCAAATATAGGACGAAACGGCCATCCAGTGCATTCTGTTGAGGTTTCAGACTCGAAGATTTACTTAAATGTAATTATCAAATCCTCCTAATAGTTAATATATATATATATATATATATATATATATGTTGTCGTAGCCCCTTTAGTCACGTGATTAAGGGAAGACATTATATATCTTCATGATCTTTTTTTCATTCCGTTGCCCCACTCCCTTCAATTTAATATAGTAAGTCTATTTAGATATAAAATAAATCTAATTTCGTTTCTGTATTGTGCACTTAGTCTGAATGATTTTCGGGAACATTTTGATACTTTTTGTACTTCGTAGTGACTTTGGATTTATTTCCTTTTGATTTTGAGCGCAATGGCAGGCCCAGTGTATGTTGATATAAACCCTCTTCATATAAACGTCTACTGCTGTTCAATAGATTGTGGAAGATTTTGAAGCGGACGATAGGCGAACCTATCTACTCCTATTGAAGATAAAATAAAAATAAATAAATAGTAAATAAAATTTAGGCGTGGACGTCAGAAGTATACAGTTGAAGTAGACTTTAGTAGGAACTGGAAACCCAGTTTTAAATAGGAAACAAAGGAAACCTCTACTCCCGCTCAAAAGACTGGGAAGAGTTGTGAAACGGGCGATACTTGAATCTACCCAGATTTTCTGGAAATAAAAGAGCGTACATCTATTTGGCAAATGTCTCTTTATGCCACACTGATATCAGAGACGAAAGTTAGGATTAAAAACCTTAAATATTTGTACTAACCATGACCATTAAACATATGTCGTTTCCTCAGAGTAGAGTGATTGTTAGGGATCTACTCTGATGATCATTACTAGTGAGTTCGGTCCTAACTGGATACACCGTATTTATAGCCTCGTTCCCAAAATAGCTAAGCTGATAATTAACATATGTTGCAGTAAGTCGTAGTTATCTGTGAGGGAAATGGAACTGTCGTGACGAAGTTCTGTTCTAGTTTATTGCCTGTTCACTTTGCAGTTATGCCCCTAGGAACGTCATGTGTCATAATATCTACACATTTAAGGGTGAAAAAATAGAATGGACAGGGCTCTTTAGCCTTGGTTAGCAGACGGGCTAGAAGAGCAACGCTGTAATGAAAACCGTGAAGAAAAAACAGGACATCATTTCAATCCCTTTCTCAATAATCGACTTACCTCCAATACGCAACAGGTTTTCTCTTTAAATAACCGACGAAGGATTACTTAGTCGTGAAAAGAGCAAATCAACCAATATAAATAATTATCGCTTGTCATAGATATCAAAGAAAACAAATCTGTAGAAAGCCATAATTTGCATATAGCGCATATCCTCACTTAACGACATATTTGCTTAACGACTCCGGAATTATGACCAGCTTTAAAATATTAAAAAAAAAATATGGAAAGAAATATCCATCCAATCGGTATTGTACTTTGCAAAACAATTTGATCGTTTTTGTTTTCTCTTCCTTTAAAAAGAATAAATAAAGGGGAAATAAATAAATTTTAAAAATAGCTGTACTGTATTTACCACATACAAACCGAAGTGATGTATAGAATATAGAGCTGATTTTCGAATTTTCTTATTACCTTTACTGTTAAATACAGTACTCCGTCCTGGGTATAACAATAAACTACATCCACGTCCAGGGTGGTACGATGGATTGTGTCCGACAGCGGGGCCTCTGGTAGGGAGACTTTGAGCGGCGTGGAGGCGCCTCTTAATTGCTGGTGTTTCCGAGTCCACCCTGACCCGGGGGTGGTGGCACCTGTTGGGGTCCCAGCTATGGGCAGATGGTTGATCTAGAAACTGACGTAAAAAGCATTATGATAGTGTAAAATTAAGTTTTAATACCAGAAAAATACCTTGTAAAAAATTATTACCAGAAATAAATTTTTGAAGAAAAAAACTATTACCAGCAATACGTTTTTGAAAAAAAAAATATTGCCAGCAATACGTATTTGAAAATAATATTACTAGCTATATTGTTTTGAGGAAAAAAATATTTCCAGAAATAGATTTTTGACAAAACAAAAATATTACCCGGAAAATAAAAGTTGCCAGCATTAAATGACCCATTGAGATTGATATGCCGTAAAACAAAACAAAACAAACTAAATCAAACACAGTACTGTACCGTATACGTATAAACATTCAGAAATAAATTACTAAGGCTAAAAACAATGCAAAAGTTACATAAATTCTAGCCGAGGCTACCTGATATATATTATGTTTGGTAAACTCTGAAATAGCGGTCATATACAACTTGCCACTTAGAGACAAGTTACTTCAGTAATTAGTTTGTTGGAACGGAAACCAGTCGTAAAGTGAATAGTAATTTTCGTCTTATTTGCCTTTTGTATTATCTATGAAGAAAAATGGAATTGAGCATTTTATTTCCACGACCCGCACATCACGTCAAATTGCTGCATACGAAGTTATGTGTTTAAGTCGCATCTATCGTTAAACGCAACAAAGAAATATTTTAAATGAGACTGAAGAATATACAACTCCTGACTTAGGAACGATTTAATATATTTTCTTAACCAAAATCACTATATCCAAAAAAATATTACATTTCGCTAAGTTAAGCTTTTGTTTGCTTGATAAATAAACAGCCGATTTTGTTCTGGGTCTTTCAAAACAATCCCATATCTCTGAAAAAAAACAAAACAAAAAAAAAAACGGTTTCATTTTATTCTATCTTTCAAGGCTCCGAGTAGACATTTATTGGAATCATATTTTTCTGATGTCAGTTAAAATTCCTTTCCTACAGATTTTTCCCTTCTTTTGAAGAACTTCACTTTTGATTAAAAAAAGAAAAAAGAAGAAATTCTTACGAAAATACAGCTTTGAATATTATGCGAGAAATTAAGCAATATTTTCAAGTTTTTTTGCTTGCAGTAAAGGGAGAAAAAACGCAAAGGATAACCGACAAAGAGAGGAGTTTAGCATCGCCTGATACAAGCTCCTGTTAAGGCAACCAACCATCCCAAGAATTATTTCACAGAAGCAGAAGACACGATTATACACGCATTTGTCGCATTATGCACAAATCGCTGAAGACACAAGGAGGCGGCATTTTCTTTTTCTTCTGTCAATGAAGCTGTGTGTCATTGGCATTATTTTGCCTGGTTTATTCACTGATAGAACAGAAGAGGTTTGTCTTATTTTTCTTTTCCTTTCTACGCTGCTCGTTCAGAATTCTGAAAACAACGACAGTTTAGACCTCTCCCCACGAAATTCCTCGTTCTGCTGCTTTGGCCCTGTGCGTGTAGCAATCGTTTGAATTTTTTTTTTTTTTGTTTACAATGTGGAAATTTTTGATGACTCAGACTAGAAAATTTGATGAGGGAAATTAAAGCATGCAAAATCTATTTTTGAATAAACAGAATCAGAATAAATTACAGATAGATAAGGAAATAGACATAGATTGTAAGACCGAAGAAAACGTTTCCAATTGCCCTTGTAGGAAACCCTCTACTCGGTTTTGATTTGAATGTTAAAATTAGGAGTGTCGGGATTCTAGACAATAACAAAATATTGTTGGGAGGTTCCTCGTAATTTGGCCGTTTAAAATAATCACACGATTTTCATTGAAAGAATAAAATTCAATAGAAAATACAACATAGTTTCAACAAATAAACATTAATTTAATATAACGACAAGAAAACAAGCAGCTGGTGATAGATTGGAAAGTAATCCCCTTTTGCTTGTTTGGATTGATAAAGTTCTGAAATAAAGTATAAATTGTCTTTGTGTACGTATGTGAGAAACAATTAAACGATGTTATACGAGTGATTGTATGAAAAAAGTGTCAACACTTATGTCCGTGATTCATAGTAAAGAGGATACAAGAGATAGAAATTGTTTCTTACTTTTGACGGTGTTGTCGCAGTCTGAAACGGTCTTTTTGCTTTTTGTCAACGCTGTCGCTTTTAGCATGAGGTCGTGAAAATCATAAGCGAGAATGGCGTGGAACTTGATGACATCTGTAGGTATCCAGTTTGCGGCCGGATTTCGTATGTTTTATACATTTTTTTCGTAACAAAATCAGCACCAGAATTATATATCTTCTACTACGTCCGCGCGATATTTTGTCGGTATCTACCTAAATCATGATGACTAATACAACAAACTTTCTTATTTGTATTCTATGATTTTATTGATGTGTTTTAAGATGTAAGTATGTGTTATTGGTTTATTAATATTGTATTTGATATTTTAGTGGACACGACACTCTGTAAGCAATGATAATAATAAGGAAGAAAACAATCGTTTCCAAACGGGAAACATTAGGCATTCATTGACCGAACAATTAATCTTACGGCCAGTTTGTAGTATATAAAATCTATTTCTTAAAATAGTTTTTTTTCAGGAAATCACTTTTAAACTCTACTAACTTTATAGTTCTACCTCGTATTGAAGGCAGTTTCCATCCATAACTTTTGTTTGTTAATGTGGAGATTCAACATCATTATTATACCATTATTTTCGCTTTTAGTGACATCTGCTACCCATATTCATTGTTGCTGTTGGAATCCTTTAAGTGATCATTTGAAGAATTCCATTTGTTTTTTTCTTATTTGTTAAAGTTTGTTTGTGATTTTGTAACACAATTCTATAAAATCCGCTAAACTATTGTTTTCTAAAGAATTCGCTTGAATCTGAGAAGGCGGTCCCATATAGTCGAGAGCTTAGGTATTTCTGGATGAGCTAGACGTCGTGTTGGACATTATAATATACACGTGACAATCTAAATCTGACGAAGCTATTTAAGAACTTACCAACTTTTTTTTATGAACGACGATCTTCGAATATCCGGTTAGTCTGGCAGACATTCGTGAGCAAATTCGACCCGACCTGGGTGTCACACTATGTTAGGATTACTAAATATTTTATTAGATGTCCCACATTTGTGTCCTTGTGCCAAACAAATTAAACTAATGAATATAAGCAAATCTATTCTATCGCCTATATATTCTGTTATTTATTATCATATATTTCCAGTATATACACTATGTCCCTAATGAACATGTCCCATCAGGACGTAGGTTATGGGACTCCACAGCTTCTTTTTCTTTAATATCAGTGAATTAACTTGACTATTCATGGGAAATTTAACCAAGTGCTTTTCTCTTCCTTATTCCAAGGTATTGAATTCTCTTAGACTATTGACCATACCAAGGCAAAATAGCATAGTCCTCCCTACTATTCTGCCCATAGCTTTTGTCGGGTAGGTGGATTCCTGACTTTCTCAAGGAAGTTCGAGCAAAGTCAACCGGACAGCCTCGGTTTGAATCTGAACTCAGTACTCTGATTCCACTTGGGAACATTACAGTCTGGAAAATACACTAAATTGAATGCTATTTCATTCTCGCAATAATGCTGATGTGAAAATAACTCTGACCATCTACAATTTGAAATTGAAACGGGCTTTTCGAAAATATTATTTCACATATCTGACTTCGCATATGATCTAAGCTTGATAACAAGAAACAGTGACTCTTAAAAAGCCATCACAAAAATAGATTGAGATTATGATATTCCGACCGGCCAACTTCACCAATCTAGAAAGCTAGATCAGATAATGACATTTAAAAGGAAAAGGGTGTTCCAGGTCATAGACATGGCTATTCGTGTGGACCAGTTTTAAAATGAAGGAGGATGAAACAAGAGTAGGATGTTTCTCGAGAGATAAGTCCATAATAATAGTCGCAAATAGAGCCGTAAAGTGAAAATCGAGAAATGGAAATTGAAGTCAAAGAATCAGAAGCAAAGTTAACTTTGTATAAACAACAACATTGCTGAGTTATATGAAGATACGGGAAAAGTGATGGATTTTTTTAAGAAAATCCTCTAGTGTAGGCACACATTTCTTTTTATCATTTCACCCCAAGCAAGTCAATAAAGCCACTAATACACTAGGGATTACTTATGGTGAATTAATAAGGAAAATTATAACCTTATTAAGGAGCAAGAACAACAAAAGAATCAAGAATGCAGGACATGACGAGTGACATTGCGCTTACAGTTTTGAAGATCAAAATTAGCTAGAAAGCAAGAAGTCGGAAGAGATTTCCACAAGAACATGAAAAAGAAGAAATTCTGAGGAAACTATTGACCATTTAAAATATGGCTGCTCTAATATCGACCTAAATAAATTTAAGAATCCACCCGATAGGGCAGGTAAATACTTGTATTGGAAGATATTTTGATATTATAATATTTGCCAAGTACAAAGATAGTTTAATGGTTAGCGATTCAGATTGAGAAATCCGAAAGCCCAATTCGAATTCCAGTGCTCAAATACCCTTGGAAAAGTATGAATCCATCTCCTCCCCCAGCTACGGGTTAAATAACAGAAGTTGTATCTGGAAATATCATTGTTATAAAAAAACATTCTTAATTCAATATTTAATCGATAAAATAAAACTATTGTTAAAATACAAAATAAAATAAAAATCTTTCGGATTTAAAAATACTCACAAAGATTTGATAATCCGTAAATATATTCAATCCATCCTTCGTATTCCAGTGCGTTGCATTCCCTTTCGCTCATATAACCTTGGCAAAGGTATGAATGCATATTCTCTCCCAGCTATGGGTTAAATAACTGGACTTGTATCTGGAAAAAAAAATCATTGTTATTTTTTAAAGATTATTAATGCAATATTTACTCGAGAAAAATAGAATTATTCTTAAAATCTAAAGTGTTGATAATCTGTAAAATTATTCAATCCATCCTAATACCTCGTGCATAAAAAAAATCGTACAAACAAAAAACCACACCACAAGAAATTTTTAAAGCTCTCTGTGATTTCCCTTTAGGTACCGACCGTACTATATAAATTTCTAAACCGGACAATATAATGAGATACTTCTTATCTCATAGATCTGACCAAACCGTTTAATAAAGACTTGTCATCAAAAGAATATGATACATATTCAAAATAACATGAACCTGGAAATAGAAATTGCAATAATTTAGATATTAAACTCAAATACTATTTCAGTAATAATATGAGCACCAGGAATCATTACAAGGTATACTGATACATGCATTAAAAAATCACAGGAAATCGCTTTATAAGAGAGATAACGTAAACATAAGTTCCACTCACATATTCACAAAATTCGTCCTCATATGCTTAAGAACATTCTAAGAAAAAACCTTCTTTTACTTCAGGTATCAGGTTTGGTTGGGTTTGTTTAACGGCTTATCATCTCGTTATGGATTATTTCATGACGAAATAGTTTTAGGCATCTATTTACTTTTATTTTCGGAAATGTATTGCTGCTAATATTTTTACTATGAAAATATATTGCTAGTATTATTCTATAAAAATATATTTTTATATTTTCAAAATGTTTTAACCCCAGTGTGTGTGGGGTTCATTATTTACCCATAATTAGGATCCAAACAGGTGCTACCACCTTGCAGGTATCATGTAAACGACTTGGTAAATGATTGTATCAAACTTCAATCCAGGAAAACTGTAAATAATAATAATAATAATAATAATAATAATAATAATAATAATAATAATAATAATAATTGTTGTGGATTCCGGGATGAATCCGATATCAATGAATAACAAACGCCAGGAATGGATAAGGAAAATAAATGTATTAACGTAATAATACAAACTGGTAATACGGGTTAGTAGATCCAGGAGTGCGGGTTAGTAGCACTAATATATATACAGTCTTGGTATTGAAGTATCGCGGTATGACTCCTTACTGTGTCTACGTGCTCGCTAACTGTGATGCTTGCGGCCGTCTCTGTGTGTGACTTACTCTACGACTACTGAACTCTACAACTCTTCTGTCGTTCCGTCTCAACTCCTCGGGTATTCACGGGCAGTAGTATATGTATACACTGGGTGAGTCCATTTGTGTAAAAAGGGGAGACCCCTTAACAATAATAATGATAATAATAATCGAAATCTCAAAAACGTGGTACATGGGAACATCAACAATCCATGTTGTAGTTGGAGCCCTCATATTGGTTGGAAAAGATTCCAGTAGACTCATTGAAGGGATTTCTGGATGCCAATGCCTTAAACAAATACAACAAAATTGTTCTCACGTATACAGCCCACACCTTACGAAGAGCTTTATCTATGTAAAAAAAAAATATATATATAAATATATATATATATATATATATGTGTGTGTGTGTGTGTGTGTGTGTGTGTGTGTGTATGTGTGCGTGTATGTGTGTGTGTGTGTGTTTTAATTGGTTAGTGGAAATTGTCATGATGTCATTTCTAACCTTAGGTCTCTGGGCGGGACCCGGAAAGAAATGTGTACACCCGAGAAATCAAAGGAAATAATAATAATAATAATAATAATAATAATAATAATAATAATAATAATAAGTGCCTTGATGCTGCATGTTGATTGGGTCCGATATTTTCTGATCTTAATTTTTGGGAAATTTTAACATGTACCTGTCTTGGAGAATAAGATCGACTGTAAATATCCTGCTCAGTATCAGAGATTTGCTTGTTGGGAATGCACCGCGTGCTTGACGCACTTTGCATCTGTGTGATCACGAACGGAAGTAGTCTGGGAGCACCATGGCCGGGTTTTCAGGTTCTGTTTTTACAACTTGAATTATGAGGCTGATAAGGCGGCTTGCGAGTTAAAGCTAGATACTGGGCGGACATGATTACCAGGCCGAGAGAGGCGACTAACTGGTCCCCACATGTAAGATCATCCGTTGATTTGACCAAAACCTCTCATTATATCGCATACATTTGGTACTTATGTAAGTGCCTAGTATACTAATATCAAATTGGGAGTCATGCTGGGTAGATGGGCTATGTTTATTTGCACCCCAGCATCTACTTGTTGGTGTGTAGCTCTCTCCCTCAATAACAGCAATAATAATAATAATAATAATAATAATAATAATAATAATAATAAGAAGAAGAAGAAGAAGAAGAAGAAGAAGAAGAAGGAAAAAAAGAAGTTTTTTCACCTTAGAGGCTGGTAAGTCTTGTTTGATGTGTTTGTAGACACTTCATGATTGCTTTAAAATTAAGTATACAAATTTATAATCTAAACTTGTTCAAAATTCTCGAATGATACATAAGTAAAAAAGGAAGGTTTAAAATTTAAGTTAATGATAGTTTGCAACCAAGATAATTTTGTCGACACGAATGTGGTTAAGATTTCAGTTTACCAACTTGTTCTTTTAGCATGTAATGGTTAGTGACTCGAAACGTGTTCGAATTCCAGTCCAATTCAATTCATGACAATGACTTTCGCGCTAATATATATATATATATATATATATATATATATATATATATATATATATATATATATATATATATATATATATATATATATATATATATATATATATATATATATATATATTATAAAAGATTATAATAAAAACATAGAAATCGTTACACAAAAGCTTTCAGGTTTCAATACTTTGATTGTACTTCTTCAGGCGATGATAACTAACTGGTGATTAAATGTACTGAAGAAGTGCTATCAAAGTATTGAAGTATGAAAGCTTTGAGTGGTGATTTCAATACTTTTTTATTATAAACTTTTATAATAAAAACAATAATAATAATATATTTCTCTACATTATATTGGCCAATTTTTAAAATTAAATACTACCAACAGTGGAATTTTACTCCATCTGTTATTTCTCTCTGATTTGTATATATATATATATATATATATATATATATACATAAATATATATATATATATATATATATATGTATTATAAATTAATAGATTTAAAATATGGTTTTACCGCTACACAGAGCACTATTGTGTAAAAATAACTGTGTAGCGGTAAAACCATATTTTAAATCTATTAATTTATAATATTAATGCTCTGTAAATTTAAATTTACATAGAGCACTATTGTGTAAAAATAAAAATATCTATAAGAACACCGGATTTTATATCTTACTGTTCTTTCCTTTTTATTTATATATACATATATATATATGTATATATATATACATAAATATATATATATATATAAATATATATATATAAATATATATATATATATATATATATATATATATATATATATATATATGCGTGTGTGTGTGCGTATGTGTGTGTGTGTGCGCGCGCGCGAGCGTACACCATAGGCTTTAATGGTCAATTTCCTATTTCTTGTACAGTTCTCGTTTTTATTTTGTAGTTATTGTAATCTAACTTGCTGTATTTATTGTGACATGCCCCTCTTATATATTGTTCATTTCCAATTTTTATGAACAGATACGCGATTTAGTTCCTCTCACAAGAGGTCCTACATTACAACGACAATACCATCGCATTTGCGATTTTTTTTTCTGTGTGTGTGTCTACTGACATGTCGACAATGTTGTTTTCTTTTGTACATTTGTTTCCTCATCTAGAAGTTTTCTCATTTGTTGTCCTACTCTCAGTCTGGCTGCAGCCTTTGGTTATCGTAATAAATTTTCCATTACTCAGCATTGTGTCATTCACAATATCCTTGATATCGGAGTCGAAACGATACTCAAAGTGGATGTATCAATTTTTGTATATCAGATGTTATTACGTACTTGTATATGTGCATCGCGCTTTCATTGCATCTTACGAAGTTTAATCTGGTCGTAGGTCAGAGTGTCAAATGACAAAGTGTCGAGAGATAAAATGAGGAAGCGACAAAATGTCGAACCGGCGAAGTTTTCGAACGGACTAAGTATCAAAAGAAACAAGTGTAGAATGGAGACTATATTAGATGTTAGAGCAAATGCAACAAGGCTGATATGTCGAAAGAACATACAAAAAAATATACAATTGTAAACCAAAGACGAAAAGGCATTTCTGAAATTAGAATATTTTAAAACTATCACACACAATTATATATTTTGCTACAGTTGTAAATTCTTCATAAATACAAAACATTTTAATTTTTATAACAACTGTAATTTCTCAGTATCTGTCTATATTTCTGGGATGAGGTATTATGTACACTATTTACATTGCTTGGACTATCATATTATCACACTATTATCACACTATTTACATTATTATTACATTATCACACTATTTACATTGCTCAGACTTTCTCTCCCAATTAATTGTCAATTCAAATTTTTTCAGTGATAATTTTTACAGTGATAATTTTTCAGTGATAATTCTTCAGTGATATTTTTTCAGTGATAATTGCTATCAACGTAAAATAACTTATTTCAATGGATCGTTTAAATTAATATCCAGTTCCTCCCCTGTCTAAAATTCTTCCCATAGGATTGAAATTCTTCTCCCACGGGCCAAGTGACTCCCGGTTGAAATTACCGATATAAAAGATGGACAACAGATGAGATGAGATACTTATGTTCAGCTGAAAGCAAGATGAAATAAAATTAATTTTCCAACGTTGGTTTTCCTCAGCTCTGCACATTAGAAGTTTGGCGACAGGGAGGAGGAGGAAGAAATTATTTACCGTTTCCTCTTTCCGTTTAATTTGCCTTATGAAATCCGCAATTTCTTTAAAACATTTGACTTGGCTTAGGTTGAAAAAAAACGTGAGGAAAATTAAAATTTACCGCTTTTTCAAACTTAACGACGTAATCAAAACAAATCGTATATAATATTTTTTTTAATAATTATATATTAATTATATAATGATTAATATATATTAATTTTTTAAATCATATATAACAATTTCTCCTATTTAAAGTTAAAAATTTTTTTTTTAAGGTCAATTTAAAAAATTACCAGGAGTTAACCTGAAAATTTTAAACTGTAGTGTATATTTTTATTTTTGTTACATTTTTCACAAATTTCTATTTTAAAAGGATTGAGATAAGAAAAAAGTTCAGCTAGGGCCAAAGAAAGAAATGTAAAACACTTGAAAGGAAAGAAATATTTATAGGTAAACGTAAACTAATTCTTTGAAAAAGACATCGTTTGATACCAGACATATTATCTACAGGCACATATATTAAACACAATACATACATATATATATATATATATATATATAAGTAATAATTAGGAGGATTTGATAAATGTAATTAAGTAATTCATCGAGTCTGAAACCTCAACAGAATGCTGTAAGCACTGTCACAGAATGCAGAAATGCCGTTTCGTCCTATATTTGGGACTCATCAGCAGTGCGCATCCACTACCGAGAATTGAAACCCGGACAGTTAGGTTGTCAAGCGAACACCCTACCAACTGTTCTACGGGCCTCGGTGACGAAGAGGTAGCAAATCAGACTCGATATAGCGCCGCTCACTCACATTATTCCGTGGCGGAACCCAACTGAGATTCTCTGTAACCATAGGAGTGTGTCCCCAGGAGCCACGACTACTATCACCAAGCCGCCCCAACTGGAGCAGTTAAGCTGGATCAAGCGGTGATATATAAGTAATAATTAGGAGGATTTGATAAATGTAATTAAGTAATTCATCGAGTCTGAAACCTCAACAGAATGCTGTAAGCACTGTCACAGAATGCAGAAAGCACTGGACGGCCGTTTCGTCCTATATTTGGGACTCATCAGCAAATATAGGACGAAACGGCCGTCCAGTGCTTTCTGCATTCTGTGACATATATATATATATATATATATATATATATATATATATATATATATATATATATATATATATCTCAAGGACGTGATATTTTCCTTCTCTTGCACAATATTCACCTATTCCCAAAATATTATGAAGGTTACTCTGATTACTAATTACATTAAATACATTATTCAGACTTTTAGCCTCATCTTCATTGCTATATTCACAACGTTTCGGCCGTTGTACGCTCCGTCCTTCTTCAGGTGTCTGGAATTTCGAACCGATCTCTTTATTTCGTCCACTGGAATAGATTGTTCTAGTTCCACGTGTCGGTGTGAATATGTCTATGAAGATCAGGATAACAGTCCGTATAATGCAAATCATGTAAGTAATCATGCCTCATCTCAGAGCTATACAGATACTCTAATCATTATATATAAAATGCAAAATATTTTATTTTTGTGGTAGATTTACTACATAAAGGTCACAAGATGACGACCCTAAGCAATTACTGACGGCACGTGACCGATATTTATATATATATATATATATATATATATATATATATATATATATATATATATATGTATAATAATGCCCATTCGTATACGAGTATAGCTGTCTACCAGAGGGCGGCGTGCCAATTCCTGTTGTAGGCACGATTGTGTTTGTTTAACACCCACAGAGCTCACCTGTGCTTTATACTGCAACAATGCTCACTGGGCATTAATTACAGTTTCAGAAAGAGAGCTCATTATCTAGCGTGATCAACAGTCTGAAGATGGCCATAACGGTCAAAGCCTCGGTCACGATGACTTGGAACAAGCATCAATGATTCACAAATAGTTCCGTCTACCCAATTTCACTCCCAAGATTTGGATCAACCTGTTTTATCAATTTCAGGCATTGGACAAAGATCAAATTTTAGTATCTCCCCTCGATCGGATTAACTACATTTTATCCCTGTGTCTCCTTGTTCGGACAGAGCATACCTCAGTTATATATATATATATATATATATATATATATATATATATATATATATATATATATATATATATATATATATTTGAAGACATTTTTAATATTTATACGTTCTTTTTAAAAATGCCTTAAAAATAATTGCTGGACTTTGTCAATTTCATAATGTGTTACGTCATATATATATATATATATGTAGAAATATAGTCTTAAAATGGTCTATATTTATGTGATAAAGTGCTCAATATCAGAGATAGAGCGTGTGTAAATATAAAAGTGAACATAGAATTCAACACTTAGAGGCGACAGTCTGTTTCATGCTAGATACAATCGTCAGGACACGAGTGCTGTTATTTTTCACGGCTATTTATATATACGGGTCAGTGGTGCATTGTGGGTAGTCTATTTTGGCGGTTATTTTACCGGAAGTCGTTTATTTGTTTATTTATTTATTTGGGTTAAATTATTTTGCTTGTTTTTATTTATTTGTATTTTTTATTTTTATTTCTTATATTATATTTTATTTATTTATTTATTTGGTGTTTTTACAAATGTAGTAAAAATTTGTTCATATAGCATATTTAATAATTTTGTTATATATATATATATATATATATATATGCGTGTGTGCGTGTCTCTGTGTGTGTGTGCGTGTGTGTGTGTGTGTGTGTTGTAGCATACCTACGGACGATAATGGGTATGTCCCCATTCGGATAAATACAGTTATAAATCCTGTATGTTAATCTGCAGTTTGAGATTCGTCTCCAGCTGCGCTGGTCAAAGTCTCTGATACCTGGAAGAGAGTTCCCCAGACGTGGCTCTGTCGAAGGGCAGAGTCTCGTCTCGGAAAGCACCTACGTTTTATATGCGATCTACGGAGAATTTTTAGCCGAGCCTACAGGCTCGCATAACCCACATGAAATTCGGTCTTGTGCCACATCTAACCTCGTCGAGCGGTAGGTAGATATCCTGCAGTTGGAAATGTATTGCGGAATTCACTTGACTCACTTCTAGCAGTTAACTACTTCTACACGCCGCTGGTGAATCTTATATGTGTTGTTCTTCTCCTACGTATTATTGTTCATTAACAACCTTCGTGTGATCTAATCAGTAACCTACCCTAGGTTACAAAAATATTTCAGGTGCATTTTGATTAAACTGTCGATCAAATATTTTATTAAATTTTGGTTTTATGTCTGAGGTAAATTTTTCAAATTTCATATTTATTTTGTATTATTTTTCTCAAATATTTTCTAATGTTACTACATCCATTTTCAAGGAATGTGATTTGTATATAAAATGGAATAAATAATCTAGATAAAGTCTGAAGAAATACAACTGGAAATCCGTTTCATTGAAACTAGATTACTACATGCGTTTCGACTTCTCTAGACTTCATCAGATCAAAAACGAAATAAATAAATGTCTGTGTGTATTTGTGTACATGCTTAACTAATAAATTGTGTTTTATGTATGTTTACGTAACTTTTTTTCGTTACTTCCACCCTTCTCACATTTGCTGGAACCAATTTCAAGTCACTCAAGGTAGCGTCATTTAAACGGTCAAACTTGAATTTTTATGTTAATTATTTGCTGGGGGCGTTTTCCAAACAATTCTGATCAAATCTCTCTAACCATTCGACAACATTTAATCAGTCGTTCCTCTTCGTGACAGCCCCACTCTCTTGAATTCATCACCCATTCTGAATTATTATTTAGAAGTTTCCTAAGTAAGTAGTTCGTAGTATGACGATAAACTACATCCAGCAGCGACGCCTCTGATCGGAAGATTGGGGGTATTGAGGAGCGTGAAACCACATCTTAATTGCAGACGTTCCCAGATCCACCCATATCAGGGGTGGTGGCACCTGTTAGGGTCCCAGCTATTGGCAAATATTGAACCCTCAAACACTATGGAAGTATAAAAATTAATTTTTATAACGAAAATAACAACAATACATTTTTATATAGTAAATTGACCAACAGTATCTATTAATAAGGAAATGATTAATGAGGAGTGACAGAACCTATGGAGTTCTTGCTCAGACAATAAACTTTTAAAATTAAACCAACAATAAGAGATTGGTATCAGAAACGGCAAACTAGATGAAAAGTGATTATGCTCAGGTTCCATATTGGACATACAACCATATTCCATTCGTATATCCTAAAAAAGGATCGGCCTGGGTAAGACGTTAAACTACATCCGCGTCCTCGGTAAGACGATAAACTAGGTCCAGTAACAAGGCCTCTGATCAGGAGGTTTTGAGGAGCGGGGAAGCACCTCTTAATTGCTGGTGTTCCCAGGTTGGTAACACCTACTAGGGTCCCAGCTATGGGCAAATAGTTAGCTATTACCAGCAATACTTTTTTGAAAAATGATTACCAGCAATACAATTTTGAAGGAAAAATATTACCACAAACAGATTTTTGACGAAACAAAATATTGCCAGCTATAAAAAATATTGTCGGCATTAAATAACCCATTGAGGTTGATATGCCGTAAAACAAAATAAACCAAACCAATCTAAACCAAAGAATACATATTCTATTCATACGAATCTATCCTAAAAATGTTGTCGGCATTAAATAACCCATTGAGGTTGATATGCCGTAAAACAAAATAAACCAAACCAATCTAAACCAAGGAAAACATATTCTATTCATACGAATCTATCCTAAAAATGTTGTCGGCATTAAATAACCCATTGAGGTTGATATGCCGTAAAACAAAACAAATCAAACCAATCTAAACTAAAGAATACATATTCTATTCATACGAATCTATCCTAAAAATATTGTCGGCATTAAATAAACCATTGAGGTTGATATGCCGTAAAACAAAATAAACCAAACCAATTTAAACCAAAGAATACATAATCTATTCATACGAATCTATCCTAAAAATCTTATCAGCATTAAATAAACCATTGAGGTTGATATGCCGTAAAACAAAATAAACCAAACCAATCTAAACCAAAGAATACATATTCTATTCATACGAATCTATCCTAAAAATCTTGTCGGCATTAAATAACCCATTGAGGTTGGTCTTCCGTTAAACAAAATAAACCAAACAATCTAAACCAAAGAATGCATATTCTATTCATACGAATCTATCCTAAAAATGTCGGCATTAAATAACCCATTGAGGTTGATATGCCGTAAAACAAAATAAACCAAACCAATCTAAACCAAAGAATACATATTCTATTCATACGAATCTATCCTAAAAATGTTGTCGGCATTAAATAACCCATTGAGGTTGATATGCCGTAAAACAAAATAAACCAAACCAATCTAAACCAAAGAATTCATATTCTATTCATACGAATCTATCCTAAAAATGTTGTCGGCATTAAATAACCCATTGAGGTTGATATGCCGTAAAACAAAATAAACCAAACAAATCCTAAAAAAGGAAGAACATCCGGGATGTGTTGGCACATCAAGTATTAATCACCATAAAACACATAATGACAAACTGCGGCAATTTTAATTTGATCCTCTTAAAATGTTAACAAACAACAAACTAAAAAGACCTTTTTTCAAATTACTGTTTCTTTTTACATATTCCAGATTAAAAAAAACAAATAAACTTATTTCCAAAATATAATTAAAAGGGAAAAATATAGTCATAACTCACAGTATTCTTACTATATAAAATAAAAAAAATTGTTTAAATACATGATTTTATTTAGAAAAAAATAAATTTCTGCATTAAAAGAGCCAATGTGCTGATAAGCTGTAAAACAAACTAAAACGAAAGCTAAGAAGGTGACTATGACTTCACGGTTAACAGCATGGAATCAGTGAGCCGTGGTGAAATGTTGAGCTCCCCAACAAACATTTAGGAGGTTTCTCCATGTTTATTACAGGCTGTCATGCGTTTGCGACAGATAAGCGATTAGTCGTGAGCTTTTAATGATTTAAGGTAAAGAATGCCGTGCGTATTACTGATTCTAGATTAAACTAGGAGCTTACATAAAGCGGCCCAGCTAAATACGTGTCTGGGAAAGAATGGTTGGAGTTGATTTTAATTTATTTATTTACGAAAGTTCATTCAGTACATGACTCAAGAGTAATCAATGGTAGAGGGTTACTGAATGAGAAGATAGAAGGAAAATGAGGAAAAGGAGGACTGAGTGATTCGTCTTCTACTGCTTCTCAACCCTTATATAATAGCTTTTAATCATTTAATTATTTTTTTTACGGCGATGTTTACCCTTTACAATGCGTGGGGCCACTCGCGTTAAAGGGGGCCATTTGTGCGTATAGGAATGGAAGATAACAGGTTAAGATTGTAGTGATCGGGGAAACATCCTGTTGGGAGTCGGTTCCACAGAACGGAAAGAATCTGCTTTCTTCTCACCGATGGAATAGGAATGTTAGTGATTTACTACTATGTAAGTAGCATAGCGTGTTCTTGCTGTGAAGATTTGCTTCGGCGGGACCAGGGAATGTAGTTCACCTGAGCACTTTCTGTTGAATTAGCGCTAAAGCAGCGAGAGGCTTGGAGAATCCTACGTGTGAGAGATGGGTTGAAGGGTGGAAAATAATTTTACTAGGATTGGGGATAATTCCTGGTTGATGTTCTTAAGGACGTGTACTGGAATTTAGTCTGGACCAGTGGATTTCTTATAGTCAAGGCCTTTGATAGGTCGAGAGACTTCTCGTGCTGTGATGGCAATATTACTGAGATTGTGCTTGGTGACACATGCGAACTTGGAGAGGTGATGATCTTTGTCATCTAAACTTGAGTTAGATGCAAAGATGGAGGCTCAGAAGTTCGCCTTATCTGTCGAGGGGGATATGACCTGGGACCATTTATAACTGTGGGCGAAACAGCTTTACTTCTGCTCATGATTTGGTTGGTGAACTCCCAGAATTCACGGGATCCAATTTGTTTCTTTTTAAATTTGTTATGGACAACTCGTGCGTAGGTGCACTTATCATTTATTGATAATAATCTAATCATAATAATTAATCTATAGCTGGGGGAAGAATAGGTGGATTCATACCTCTCCCAACTCTGTTTACACGAAAGTGAATATAACGAACCCAACTGAAATTGGAACTGGGCTCTCCGATTAACAATTCTGAGCCATTATCCATTACACCACCCGCACATCCGAGCTTACAACACATAGTATTCCCAAGCGGTCACTCATCTAGGTATTGACCAGGTTCGACGTGGTTTAACTTCCGTGGTCGTACAAGAACTATGATTCAAAGTGATATGACCGTAAGCCAGGGTAAAGAGAATAGATAGCGGTTGATATTGGCCCGAAGAGGATAACATTGTAATGTCCAGTGAAGTATGTGCGCGGAAGTTTGTTCCGCAAATATGTGACGCATTTAACAAAAAAATAAAAATTGTTTTTGTCACTACAAATTATTTTACAAAATATTAGAGTCAATTATACAATATTTAAAGCTCAATTTAGGTCTAAGAGCTCGTAACCATGCAATGAGATGAAGTAACATAAACCGTAGATTTGTCTGCAAATTATTATTATATTATTATTACATAATTATAGTGAAATCGTTTAGGTCTTTCGTCAAAATCATTTTATTTTTGGTTGTATATTAATGTAATATATTAATTTTTGCAGGTTTCATTTCTAAAATGGAAAACGATCAGTCTAAATTTCGTTATTGACCATCAAAATGTTGCATATTTTTCGTTAATAATATTTCTCGAATATTCAGGCCGGTAGACGAAAATAAATAAATATACGGTTTAATAAATAACCGAAACGTCTACTCAAATATGAGTATCCGATAAAAATAACGTTTAAATTGTTAAAATCTGTCAGATTAACAAATAAAATATCCATTACAACTTTAGAAAAACATACATTTAATACCCTCACATAAAGGTTTGCCTTTTGACATGAAAATTGAATATCTGCAAGTTATTATGTTTTCAATCAATATTTATTACCCTTAGAGAAAAAAATATTATGACATATAAATTGAAGAACATCTGCAAGCTATTATGTCTTCAATCAATATTTATTACCGTCAGAGAAAAAAATATTATGACATGTAAATTGAACATCTGCAAGCTATTATGTCTTCAATCAATATTTATTACCCTCAGAGAAAAAATTGTATTAAGACATGTAAATTGAACATCTGCAAGCTATTATGGCTTCAATCAATATTTATTACCCTCAGAGAAATTTCTTTTATTATGACATGTAAATTGAACATCTGCAAGCTATTATGTCTTCAATCAATATTTATTACGCTCAGAGAAAATTTGTTATTATGACATGTAACTTGGACATCTACAAGCTATTATGTCTTCAATCAATATTTATTACCGTCAGAGAAAAAAATATTATGACATATAACTTGAACATCTGCAAGCTATTATGTCTTCAATCAATATGTATTACCCTCATAGAATTTTTTATTATGACATGTAAATTAAACATCTGCTAGCTATTATGTCTTCAATCAATATTTATTAACCTCAGAGAAAATGTTTTATTATGACATGTAACTTGAACATCTACAAGCTATTATGTCTTCAATCAATATTTATTAGCTCCAGAGAAAAAAATATTATGACATGTAAATTGAACATCTGCAAGCTATTATATCTTCAATCAATATTTATTACCGTCAGAGAAAAAAATATTATGACATATAACTTGAACATCTGTAAGCTATTATGTCTTCAATCAATATGTATTACCCTCATAGAATTTTTTATTATGACATGTAAATTGAACATCTGCAAGCTATTATGTCTTCAATCAATATTTATTACCCTCACATAATAAATTGTATTATCGGATCTTTGCATCTATAAAAAAACAACTATGCTATGTTCACGGTGGAAAATGATCCCCGTGACCTTTATTCTCCTTTGTTAAGGAGTATGTTCCACTTTGACTACTTCGTCTCCAGAACTTTTATTTCGGGGAACAGACTCACCAGAAAATGATTCCCTAACACGTACAATTTTAACTTCTTCGAGTCCAGGATCAACCGATTTCACTCCTACATATCCTCATATAATGTACTTTCGCCACCTCCTTTCTACGCCCTTAGAACAATATCACTCAGTATCTCATTACCTTGACTATCCTTTGGACCTCGTGTTTGGGGAACTAAAGTAATATATATATATATATATATATATATATATATATATATATATATATATATATATATATATATTTGTTGCCATATTCACGACGGTTCGGGCGTTGCCCGCCCCAGCATTCTTCAAGTGGTTGGAATTTCGAACTGGACCCAATATTTCGTTCACTAGGGTCTAAATTCCAATCACCTGAAGAAGGCTTGAGTGCACGACGGTTGAAATGTCGTAGACATGGCATCAAAGATGAGAGCAACCGTTCGAACAATGTAAATAATTACAATATCTTATCTCAGATATATAGACAGATATTGACATAATTCTGTAGTGATTTTGTTTTTAGTCCTTTAACCCCCAAACAAGGAGATAATGTCTCTAAGACGCAAGAAGTTACTGGGAGTGAAAACAAATGAGAAGACATTAGTGAGGTGAGTAGGGAGAAAATAAAATAGATGAACAGGATTTAATATAGAAGATGCCAAAACATTGAAGTTTTCTATCTTTGATTTGAAATATAACGATTTGTTGGTTCATGGAATATTTTGATTTGTAATTTGCATCTTTGCGATAAAGCTTCTACGCGATTTGTTGCTGGCTGTGTAAAAATATAATGGAGGTAATGATTGTGGTTGGCCGCTCGTATCTGAGTATGTCTGTCTGCTAGGGCGCTTTGCCAGTCCTTGCAAATATAATAATAGTGCCCTAATAATCACATAATATACTTTTATACAGGGTGCAATAGATAAATTGTCGTCTAAATTACGCAAAAAAGAAAATAGCACTGATATTTCATTTTACCAGATATTTACCAAAATCGCACAAAGATATCTTGAAATGCCAAAGAGTAGATTTATTCAATAAAATCGACATTGGCTTCAAGCACGGCCTCCAGCGACTTCAAAATCTCCTGCAGGTATTTTGGACGGTCTCCTTGTTTAAGTTGGTGAATGCTGCTATAAACCTTGCCTTCAGTTCATCATTGGTGTTACAAGTCGTTTTATTGGTCACTCGCTTAACTGCGCTCGGTACATAATAATCAATGGGACTGCAGTATGGGGAGTTAAGTGACCAGATATGAGGGGTGATGTGGTCTCAGAAATTTCTGACGGCCATGAATGGTGTGTTCGGATTGTGTGGCATGGTGCAGCGTCCTGTTGCTAGACATAGGGTTTTCTAGCAACCACCTTCTTCACCCAGGGCAGCACTACCTCCTCAAGGCACTTGATATATGCCTCCGTGTTGAGTTTGATGTCCTGTGCGAAGATGAATGAAGGCATAACGTCACCATCACTAGTAATCATTTTAAACACCATGATGTTGAACAGATATATCATTCAACTTTTTCCGAAGCCTCTGCCCTGTGCTCAGATTGACACTCGAACACTCTGAAATGTTCATATTGTGGCTGCCGGCACGAATGACAAGCAGTACAGAATGCCGTTTCCAAATTTATGGTGGCATGAATTGTGCCATGGAGCTATTTTTTCTCAGAGAGAGTTTCCAACTGACCCTACTATAGTGTGCAGTCTGTAAAATCAAAAACAAACAACGCGCATGCGCGAAATTATAAATGAAAATATACCTATAGCCCACTTTATACGGTTTACTGGAAACTGTTACGATGATCAATCGTTAATATATTTATTCTGGCTACTTCTTTAGTATCGCGGAAATCCTCGAAGTGATTTCCATTACCTGTGTGGTCAACTAACAATAGTATACCGCTTAGAAGGTTAATCAAATCCATAACCTAATCAAAATTGAATTCACGGAGCTCTTGATAATCTTGTAGGTTTGCTATTTCACCAGTAACATTCTTCTTAAACCTATGTATAAAATTAACCTACGAATGTGTGTTAGAAGTAATGATATGTGGCTAATGTTTGCTTGTATAAATGAAAAAAGGATTTTCCTTTGCAGTTTTTGTTTTTACATTCATCTGTGTCAAACCATCTTTCTCATGTGGCAAAATGTCGAATTTATGAGTCATTTATCGCCTAAAGAATGTAATTATTTTTCATTTTGTTCATTTTCACAAAGTTCTGTTTTAAAAGCTTCGTGTTTTTAGCTAAGAAACAAAACCTCTAAAAAACCTGTAAATACAAGAATGAAACATAAACATTTTGAATCACATCAAAAGTAGAGAATTCATTCTATCGAAAAGGAAATCGTGTGACAATATATATATATATATATATATATATATATATATAAAATGTATGTATTAGTATAAAATTTAGCTCTGCTATTATACATTGAGCACTGTTTTATTACTGCCAGCACCCAATTTGTGCTATTATATATATATATATATATATATATATATATATATATATATATATATATATATATGTTGTGGTAGGATCCACCTAATTTGCATAGCGGAGTACCGACGATATAAATATGGTTGGTACCGGAAGACAGGGAGGCAAATCAAGAGATCCAACTAGAGACTCTGCCCGACTGCGACTTAGTCAACACATTCTCCAGGAACGGTCTTCCCAGGAATATACAAAAGACTATATGTAAATATTGTGTACACTTTCTTGTTTCAATACATTTTATTCTAACTACATTTTGTGTTTGCATTATTATTCCATGCATTAGTCAAGTTTCAACAATATATATATATATATATATATATATATATATATATATATATATATATATATATATATATATATATATATATATATATATAATCCTTTCAGCACAAGCAAGGCTGCAGCATGCAGTGGGTTACAGAGTGTGAAAATGAGAGAAAAAACTGGGTATACGATGGATAAACGCTAAACGGGGTCCAAGAACATAGAAGATGGCGATTGACGTTGCTTTTAAATTCTTGAAGATTGAAGTTATCATGAAATCAAGGAAACGAAAGGGAATTGCGAGGAAAAATTTGTTCGAGTAGAAGTAGCGGTTACATTTAACTAATTCACCGGGCACCAGGGAACAGTTGCATGAAAATATTTGTAGGAAAGACAGGGAAGAGAGTATGTGAGAATGTGACTGAAGTTTAGATGCCAATTTAGAATCAATTACAATGCAGATCTTTCTTTAGTTTTTTGTTTATGACAAGAAACTCGAGATGAACAGCAGGAGCACCAGACAAGATATGGCAACACTATTCACTTCACGAACGAATGGTAGATTTGTAAATGTGCAAGATGGACTCTGACGTGAAAAACCTTCTAGCACGACACAGTCATCCAACTTTCCTTGCAGTATAGGCAGCTATTGATTCGACGTAGTCGTTCCACTTTAAGAAGGCCCAGTGTGTTACTCTCCATAATTCTAGCATCAACCATTCTGATGGCGGGCTGAAAAGTTGCTCTATGGCGGTTAAATAAGAGCAATTTCGTTTTGGAGGCATTAAAAATGATAAGACATTTCCCGCACCAATTAACCACATATTGCAGGTCATATTGGAGCAGCGGCGTGATTAACTTTGTCAGCTCTGACGGATTTGATATTGAGATAGATAAGAGTAAATGATAGTGTCATCAGCATAAATGCCTACTTGGGAATTGATGTCATCAGGAAGTTCATTGATGAAAATATGAAACAGCGTAGAAACCAGATTAGAGCCTTGGGGACACCCACGTTCGTGTGAAAGGATGTGGGTGCGAGCCCGTTCCTAACGGCCTTCATTTCACGATTGGATAGGAAGGATTGAATTAAATCAAACAACCATCCAGTCATACTGTAGCTCTAAAGCTTACATAGAAGACCATTGTGCCAAACCATGTCAAACGTCTTCGAGATACCTAGAGCCACTGCTAGAGTTTTGTCGTTATTATCAAGAGCTTGATATACATATTCAGTGATGGTCGTTAGCAAATCAAGTGGAGCAAGGCAAAACGGAATCCATATTGTTTGTCAGGGAGTTGGTCGTCAGAGCTAAGATGCTTAACCACTTCGGCAATGATTAAAGCCTCGAATACTTTGCTGAAACGCGGTAGGAGACTAATAAGGCGATAGTTAGAGGGTTCGGAAGGTTCTCTCGAGTTCTTAAAAACAGAAACTATAGACAAGGACATCCAACAAGCTGGAAGCGCTGAGGCAATACTTGTAGAGTCTGGAGAGAACTGGAGTCTGCTCAGGAGCACATTTCTTTAAGACGAATGCTGGGATCACGTCATTTTTCTTGCCTTAGAGGAGTCGAATTTAAAAATGTCGGAGACCAGTGAAGAGATTATGCGCATATCACTTAGCAGAGCCCCTTTTTTAGGGTAAGAATCAACTGTAGGTACTCCAAGTGAGTAGAGTGTTGGAAGAGAATTTCCAAGCAAAGCATTCAACCGTGTTGACTATAAATTTCCGGATTTTGAATTGATTGGACAGAGGAGGGATTGGGGACTTGCTGTTGTTCAGCACACTCTTGCAGAGTCGCCAATAATCTCTAGAACCGAACTTGCGAGAAGCTATGTATTATTTCATTCTATCAGCAAACAGTAACTTCGTTTCTTTGAGGACACGCTTGCACTCGTTACGGGCAGAGACAAATAGACGCCCGTTAAAACTAGACGCGTTTCTCTGGTACAGTCGGGACCAGTGCTATAGCGGCCGAGCATGTCGGTGAGAATCAAGGAGATGATTGCGATTTAAGTTGGTATTTACTTTGTGGAATGAAAGCATCGATGTCGGCAGTCAGCCAGGAGGAGACCTCAGGCGCGCATTTACGAGAAGGATGATTAAAAACTGCATTCCAAGAAGAAATTCACGGAACGAATCCCAGTCCGCTTAATAACAGAAAGGTATTCTTTTAAGAAGTTTTTGGTTGGTAGGGGAAGGGAAAGAAATTTTACAGACACTACTGTATGATCAGAGTTGCCAAGAGGGCAGAACTGCATAGTATGATATGAGTCCGCGATAGAGGTAAAAAATAAATCTAGAAGAGAAGCGTATTCGTCAGGTTTACGGGGGAAAATCGTGGGGAATTCTATCACTTGTGAGAGACTGAGTGATAGAAAATTTATGGGTTTGGATTCCAGCATATCTGTGACAGAGTGTTTAATCCATCTGGTATGTTAGGCATTAACGTCATCAAACACAAATATATTTTCAAACGGCATTTCCTATATGATCAGAAATACTATCTAGCAGGCAACACTTATGAGAAGAAGGAGAACAGTAGAGAAAGAAGAGATAGCTGTTTGAGTTAAGTAGAGAGAGACGGAGACACATGTAAAAATGTGTGAAGATTCAAGAGAGAGTTTCCTAGGCAGTGGGAGATGTTAGCGGAGATAAACTCCCAGACCATGCATGTGAACACTAGAGTCCTTCCTAAAGAAAGGTAGATAACCGACAAATCAGAGGAGTAGATTGTTTCACAGAGAGCAAGGATGTCCGGAGACTTTCCGAAGAGGAATGATTCCACACTGCAGATGTTGGTACAAATATTGGATAAAGAATGGTTGAGAGGTTTATGCAATTTTTGTTGAGCTGGATTAGTTTTATATTTTTGGTATCTCATAGTCATCATGTGTTGTTTTAGTAAGGAAAATGACTAGGTTAATAGTAGCAGTCGCTCGTCTATTATAACATATGCAGGAGGGGAACTGGCGCAGACTGCAACATATTGTGGCCTCGGGTTGACCACCGGAGGAGCTTGTAGAGACTCCCTTCCATGTGCGACATGGCACTGCAAGAACCCCGATATTATGCGACTGTTGATCAGAGCGGCCTCTGAAAACGCTACACAAGAATTCGTGCTCCTAGCTTCCAGTCGGGAACATTAATCAGAAAACTGACAATCCGGTACCCTCAGTAAGAAGAGACGATGACACCATCCACACACATCACTAAAATTCATGACAGAAACACCATTAAGGTCTGAGAAAAGGAAAGGGACTGGGAATCATTTCCTAAGCAGGTATGAGCCTATACTCCTGTTCAAAAGAAGTGTGGATCATGGACTGGGAAAGCTCATCTACACCTATTAAAAATGCAAACAAACAAAACAGTTTGGGTTCTGATTTCAAGTTAAGTTATTTCGAGTAATGAAAATTCAGATAACATATATTCATACCTGATGATATCTGTATGCACAGATGAAAGCTTGTAAAAAAAAAGAAGACCTTATGCAACTGGAATTTATAAACAGGGACCATAACATTCATCTACAGTTTCGGGGTTAATGTCATTTATTAAATTTGTTTGCGAAGATGTATTCTCGCCATTTATATCATTAACTTCAATATCTGTTTTTTGTATGAATGATTCATGTAATACACACACACACACACATATATATATATATATATATATATATATATATATATTGTGATAAACTACTATACCATATATGCAAGCTCATTGTCACTGATAGAATTTACGTTCCTCTAGGTACAGAATTGAAGAGACGACACTCTAACATTCCTTGCGATAGCTAGAAAATCGTCAAACTTATTGCCTGGAATACTTGTAGTTTAGACGATTATGTTGGTGAGAGTAGCTCTGAATTTCGTCTCGGATTCAACAATCACAGAAAGAGAATTAGAGACAACATATAATAATCATAGTATAGGCAATGTAAGATGCGCCTTTCAAGCCGCTACCTTTAATTCTGAGAACAGCCGCGGAAAATCTGAAATCTGTTTTATTATCAAATTTTCTACCATCAATTTAGGATTAAAGAAATACCTCGCAATTGTCAATGATTACTTTTGTTTAGAAACATAACTGTTTTAAGGGTTGATAATTGGACAAGAACTGACTATGTTTGTTGCTATAAAAATGTGTATTCTTATATATTCCTATATTCCTCCTCTATGTCTTGTTTTATTCCTATTTTTGATCCTGTATATACATCCATACAGATGATTATTCATTGTATATTTATTTAGGGATTTTCATCTTTCTATTCTCTTTTTCGTTAATTTTTACTTTAAAATTTACGTTAAAACTATTATTTTATTTTGATTACTATTATCAGCAGGGTTAATATCGCTTTTACTTTCATATAACCATATTTATTTTAACTTCTTTTATAGTCGTTATTACTATTATAATTCGTCTTATTATTATTTTATTTTTAAACAAAATGATTGACGTAACTCTTGCAGTAGTTTTCAACAGTTAAGAGATGAGCGTGATTTAAGAAATGATAAAAAAAGAACGCAGTGTTTGACAATGTTAAACAATATTTCAAGAAAATGGCCGTCTTATTTCAATTATATTTAAACAATTTTTTTCAAGTATAAAAATATATTTACTTTACAAAAATCTTATAATTTTTTTGTACATTTATATATTTTTATACTTCATAAAACTGTTTAAACCTAACTGGAAGAAGACAGAAATTCTATTGATATATTGTTTAACATTGTCAATTTCCAGTCGCCAACCGTGAACGTCACTCGAAGAACACCGCACTGGGAAAAATTAGTTATATTTTTTTATTTGTCCATATATACCCATAATCCCTTGCGTCTTCATGCGATCCCATAATTCATTGCGTCCATGCATTGCATCTTCATTGCATAAAAATGCAATGCAAGTCCCCCCTTATTCTTTTACGTTATCTGGCCGAGGACGGATTACGGCAGAGCGGTAAGTGCTTTTTTCTCCTTCATTTCAACTGTAGTAGCTTTACATGCTAAGCAAATACGAGCTCTTTTTTGGCGGGGACAAGGCAAGTCGCAACCAGTTGTGCTCGTCCCAGGTTCTGCCTCATCACGTCTGCCAAAATCAAACATTGTATTCTTTTATCTCTATCCTTTAAATGGCATTCTTCTCTTAAATATTATTATTATTATTGTTTTTATTTTCCTTGATATCTGGCGTTTAAACATTTCTTTCCGGGTAACGCCCAGGGACATAAGGTTAGAAATGGCATCATGACACTTTCCACTGCGAAAACAAAAATTATCACATAGATAAAGCCCTTCGTAAAGTATGGGCTGTACTTGTCAGAACAATTTTTTGTATCTCTTTGAGGCATGGACTTCCAGGGATCACTTCCATTAGTCTACAAGAATCTTTTCCAACCAGTTCAAGAGCTCCAACTACAACAGGGATTGTTGATGTTCGTATGTGCACATTTTTGAGATTTCTATTTCAAGGTCCTTGTATTTTGATAGCTTTTCGAATATCTTCAAAGATACATTGCAGTCTGCAGGGACTGCCATATCAATAAGGTGGCACTTATTTTGTTTGTGGTCTTTAATAACAATGTCTGGGCGGTTGGCTTTGATCGTTCTGTCAGTGTGTATTGTGTAGTCCCATAGAATTGTAGCAGGTCCTATCTCCGTAACCGGGTCTGGGTGGTGTTCGTACCAGTTTCCTTCCCGTAGGAGTTCCAGTGCAGATATTGGCCCACTCTGTCATGCCGGGTTTTATATTCAGTGGGTGCCAATATCGTGCAACCTGATACAAGATGATCAATGGTTTCTGGATATTTATCACAGAATCTGCATTTTGGGCTAACACAGTATTTTAGTATATGTGCTTGATAATTCCTAGTTAACAAGCATTGATCCTGTGCAGCAATGATAAAACCTTCAGTTTCAGCTTTCAATCTTGCACTACGTAGCCACTGATGGGTGAGGTTTTTGTCTACGTCAGCTTGTTTGGTACGGTAAGAGTATTGGCCGTGTAGCGGTTTATCTTGCCATTGTTACTGTATCTGGTCGGTTGCATTTGTCTTTGCATTCTTTTTAAAGTATTTTGCAGCTTCAGCCGGTGTACAGTGATGAATTTGCATTTCTGCGCCCATTATGAAACTCCATTTTGAATTTGTCGGCTTCCTTTACTACAGAGTAAAGACACTTATTTATTATTACTATTATTATTATTATTATTATTATTATTATTATTATTGTTGTTGTTGTTTTACTGTGTCGTGCTAAGCATTTTTCTCGCCAGAATCTATTTTACATATTTATAAATCTATCATTCATCGAGCTTTGATTAATATTACCACATATTGTCTGATGGTCTTGCTGAATATCTAGGGATTCTTGACAAAATCCAAAGAATCAGCAATATTATTGGTCCTGACCTGGCATCTCTAATTCAGGAATTTTCCCACAGCCGTAATGTAGTTGTTTTCATGGGAATAGTTCTAATGAAACTTCCTCTATGGTACTTAGACCTTATAAATTGAAACGCATTACTGCTACATACATGCATCGCCCAACTATATCTTAAGCAAAAAATCATGAAAAGAAATTAACAGCACTTCAAAAGAAACTCCTTGTAAATGGCTAAAGAAATGGCTGCAAGAGCTTGAGCCAGAAGACACTACGGAAGATAGTGTCACTCCCACCAAACGGAAAGATGTAAGAACATTAGAAAAGCTAAATAAAAAAAAAATGAGGAGGATATCCCCCCGCAAGGGTATTTGCACGTAACGTAATGTAACGAACACGACTAGAATTGGAACTTGGCTCTCCGTTTTTCAGTCCCGAGCTGCTATACATTGCACCACCAGCATATCCAAGTTTAGAACACGTGGCATTCCCAAGCTGTAGCACAACTAGATAATGACTTAACTTCATTATCGGACAAAAACCGGTCCTTCAACGTGATTCGGTCGTATGTACATTTCTTATGTTTATATTACATTTAGTGGATACATATTTTAAAATAATCCTATCTAATTATGCAGTATGTTTTTGGTCTACCGGCCTGTTTTTTTCCTTCTTTAATAAATCGTAGATGCCATTGGACAGAGTTCAAAGCTCCGTCACATTTATATATGCCTATATGATTAGGTGATAAAATATTCTCGGCCCTCTCCATTTCCCAATGTCATTATTGTGAAGTTTGATCATTGAAATAAATTGCTTTTGAAGTGAGTTATATGAAAAAAAAAATTCGTCACACACGCACGAACACACACACACACACACACACACACACACACACACACACACATATATACATATATATATATATATATATATATATATATATATATATATATATATATATATATATATATATATATATAGTATAGGTAACAGATCCGTTGGCATATAATCCAGGTAGATCCTAGTTATATCAAATATTAAAAGTGATTCACAGAGAGCCCAATGTTCGGTCTGAAATAGACTATACTCACATGTGGTAAGTTTGTATTTTTACTGTAATATATATATATATATATATATATATATATATATATATATATATATATATATATATATATATATATATATATATACATATATATATATATATGTGTGTGTATGTATATATGTGTGTGTGTGTGTGTTTCATTGAATAATATAGACATATTGTATGTACTTATTATTATACTGATCCTTTCCAGTTGTCTAATCATTTCCTTAATGCTAAAATTAAATTCATCAAAGAAGACGCTGTAGTTGTTTTTTTTTTTTTTTAATCCAAGTACATTCAACATTTTCTCAGATCATCTTCATGGGTAAATTACAAAACAAACTTATTGTAATTGATTTTCATAAACACGCATACACGCGATCTGTTATAGTTATTTTAGAATTTTAAAATTTATCCGTTGTAGTTATGTAATTTTTTTACAAAACAAGCGTTTTAATGTAATGGAGCTCATCGGAATTAGTAGAAGTCTAAAATGGCATTAGTATATAAAAGTTACATGCATTTTAATATGTTGTTGCTATATTCTTAATAAATTTTGATGAGTATTGGTTTTTGATATAGATGGTTTTGAGAAATTAAAGTTTTTGTTTATTATATTCATGGTGTATTATATCGGCTTTGTCAACAATTATTTTCCAGTATTGTGAAGGTGGACAGAGATGTGTTATTGATATTGTGTAATAGAACATGTATCCGACAAATGAAGTGTACGACGTCTTGATAATATTGTGATCGTCAAGCCGATATTTGAAGTTATAATATGTTGTCTTTGTAATTCACTTCTAAAGATGATCTTAGAAAAGGTTGAAATTATTTAAAACATCTACGGAGCATTTCTTGATGAATTTCAGCTTCACATCAATGAACGGATTAGAAAACTAGAAAGGATCAGTTTAAATATACTTGGACACAATATGTCTGTATTATTCAATGAAACTTGTTCGATGAAGATATGATGCACACACACACACACACACACACACACACATATATATATGTGTGTATGTGTGTATATATATATATATATGCAATTCATATATATATATGTATATATATGTATATATGTATATGCAATTCATATATATATATATATATATATATATATATATATATATGCAATTCATATATATATATTATTTATATTTTATATATGCGCGGTACTTATTGGAAAACGCTCAATAATCAGCGATAGAGCTAACATATTTGCGTTGATGTTTGTGACCCTGGGTTTTACGCCTTTTTCTAACGATCGCAAAGGGCGTGAAACCC
>OZ038488.1:86324149-86336649 GCA_964036315.1 Acanthosepion esculentum
ATGAACTTATATATATATATATATAAAATATATATGAACTCATATATATATAAAATATATATGAACTTATATTTATAAAATGATGTAATATGAACTTATATGTATATATAAAATATTGCCTGTTATGCTTTTCCTTTCTCTAGGTTTCTACTTTTAATTTTTTCCTCCGAACCTTTTACCATCCTCTCCTCCCCTCAAATTTCTTCAATTTGCTTTTATTTTCTTCCACTGATATTATTTATATAGTTTTCTCTGTCGGAAAGTGTAACTGATTCTATTTCAGAAGAGCTGACAATCAAGCAGATGGTTTACCTTGCATTCCCTGACAGTAAGCTTGATTCCATTCCTCTTAATACAGGGTGATTCAAAATGATGGACTGTTCCGTCTTACTATATGTTTTACAAAGCGGGAGAGTCCATCATACATAAAATAGGGAGTTACTTTTCAATCACCCTGTATAAAGCTGGACACTTAAGAATTAAGACAAAATCTTTATACAAATTTGTAGCATAGCCTGCTTAGATTCTTCAGTGTGTTTCCTACCAGAATCAGCGGTTAAAGTTTTCGCCCCAGCAAATTCCTAATGCTCACCTCTGGCGCAACAAATCTTTCCAACTTCCATATCATCACATTTAATTTAACCTGTTTAGTGGTTAGCAACTCTCTCCTTACAAACGAACTGAAAGTGCATTTTGACAGAAGAAATATTTGGACATCCATTTAACAATCAACTGGCTGCCTTCATCGAAAACCCTTAAATTCTAATCCACACTCTGATAACTGAGCCAATTCCCAGAGAGAATAATCGAGACAGTGTCCAATTTTTGAGAGAGGGTAGAGAAGAAGCTACATGTCAGTGTTAAAAGAGATCTTCCTTTCGTCAGCCAAGAGGGCTTTCCGGTCGTGCAAGTAATTCAAGAAAACTGCTCTCTTTTAACGCCAAAACTCTTGAGAATCGTCCAAAGAGAGAACCCAACCCTTAAGCGCATTCCCTCGGCTCTTGGAGGGCCGTCATGATTTCTGCAGTAATTGGTTGGAATTTACCCCTCCGTCTTCAGTATCTCGCCTGTAATTGATGTTGGCACTTCTCTCACGAAATACGGTCTGCTATATTTCAGGCAAGTCAACGTTTTCCTCAGCGGGAAGAAGCGTGTTTTGGATGAGAAAATTTGCGTTTCGTGCAATGCGAGGACATATTTAAAAAAAGAAAAAAAGGGTTTCTTCTTTAGATATAAAAGAAGCAGATTACAGGTTATTTAAATATATAAGGACCTGTATTCTTAACGTTTTGATATTTATTGGATATTTAAAGATACTTTAGCTAAAAGTACCGGGCCTTTGAATAAAAGTACGTATGCTTTACACAAATATAAGGAATATATATTGTAAATAAAAATCTGCTCGCTCTGAGTAAATTGAATTATACTTAGATGTTCATTTTTTTTTTATCTAGGCTGGAATATATCGGAAAGGAAATATTAAAAATGCTGTATTAATATAAATAACCTTTAATTTCTGTATGCTTGTATTATAATCTGCATTTTTAAATTTCTCACAGACAAAACGTCGGAAGCCTCTCATTCGAAAAGTGCTCAGTCGGACAAAAATTCCTTAGTGGTACCGGTTCTACCCTTCACGGATAAGACCAGCCATGCTACGCACATTGTAGCGAATCAGCCTCTTTTCACTTCGTATTCAACGGCGAGATGTAATTTTCAAGAGAGATCCTTGCCACGAACCGCTTATTTGTTGAGACTGAGTCCCAAGAAAATCTTTCCCTGATTACAACAGTGTTAGCCTGTTCAAGTCTAGAGTTAACCATTAACTTCCCCACATACACTGTACCCCTTACTCAGTAACACACTACCTCGAGTGGCTCTCAGACCTTGCACGGGATGAACATCACTGTAAAAAAATAACCATGCATGAAACTATATCCATATACATATATGGATATACAACGTGCACTACACAGTTGTGAACAACTCAATATATTACCGGGGAAAAGAATATACAACAAAAATCTGAAAATTTAACACACACACACACACACATACACATACACATATATATATATATATATATATATATATATATACTTGTTATATTTAATAATAATTTAATAATAAAAAAATGATAATAGTTCATATCAAACACGTGAACAAGAGCAGGCAAGAATGGATCCTGGTGGAATGTGAATGCAGAACATGCAAAAATGCAGAGGTACCAAAACCTGGCAGAGGAAATTTGTGAAATATACCAAGTAGCAGATCAAGGTGTCCCTTTTTGTAGTTAGCGCACTGAAAACTATTTTTGAGAATAATTCGACTTCGCAGGACGGTTTGGGGGTATATTGTATCATTGGCAGTGCGTAGAACGCATGACTTCTTAGAACATCACAGCTTGATTTGTCTACGGGTTTCGCCCACGCTAGATTCCACAAGTGACAACAAATGAAGTCTGTGTATGAAGGTTCAATATTAAATCGTTTATAAGTTTTCTTTTTCCGCTTGTTCCAAAGCTGTGATTTTAATTTGTGATATCGATTATTGATTTGTTTATTTTTTTATATTATTCATAGTTTGACGTAGACGATCCGACTTTGTTTTCGATAAGTTATTCTATTGAGTTCAAGTCCAGTATTTCTTGCTTTGTAGAAAATGTTTTTTTTATTTTCTTCCAGCACTTTTGCGATGAATTCTGTCAGTCTGGCTTGAAAGCAATGGATTCTTGCATTTTCTGGTTAAGTATACGTTTTTCCTTGCGTTGTTCATGCCGACAGAATGTTTGTCAGTAGGAGAGAGAATCTGAACAAAAGTTTGATAAATCAAATGTGCAAGAACTGTTTTTTTCTTTAGTTGACTACCATTTTCGCCCTTGTTAGGTAATATTCCTCAGGATGTCAGAAGGAATGAAGTCTTTCTCTCTCTCTGTCTATCTCTCTCTCTCTCTATCTCTCTCTCTCTCTCTCTCTCTATATATATATATATATATATATATATATATATATATATGAAGGAATATTGTTTTAAGTTGGGCTATAATTATGGGCTAAAGTGCTCAATATAAGAGATAGAACTTATGTAAATATAAATATAAAAGTGAACAGTGAAGTCAACACTCATAGTATTGACTTCAGTGTTCACGTATATATATATATATATATATATATATATATATATATATATATATATTCATCTACAGACAGACTGTTTCGCTGTTTCACAGCTCATCAGTGAGGCTAGACGTCCGGTTGCCTCTAGCTAGGAAAGTGAACATTGAAGTCAACACTATGAATTTGGCTTCACTGTTGACTTCAATGTTCACTTATATATATATATATAAGTGAACATTGAAGTCAACACTGTGAATGTTGACTTCACTGTTCACTTTTATATTTATATTTACATATATTCTATCTCTGATATTGAGCACTTTAGCCCATAATTATAGCAAACCTTAATACAGTATTCCTTTATATATATATATATATATATTTTTTTTTTTTTTTTAAGCGTATCGCCCCGAGCAAGGCCGGTGGCCACTATCACGCAAGGGGTTACAGAAGGGTTGGAGGAAGAGCAGATAGGAGTGGTAAAGGAAGGGTTGTGGAGAAAGAGAAGGAGGGAGGGCCGATCGAGGTGGGGAGGTTACGGGAGATATAGAGCGAGAGCAGATAGGAATGGAAGATGTCAGGAAGTGGATAGATCAAGGCAACTGGAGATGACGATTGACGCTACACTTAAACCGTTGGAGATTGTATTTGTCAGGGAAACAGTAACGGGGAAGGGAGTTCCATAGGCGAGATGTGCGAGACATGAAGCTATTGGAGTAGAAAAGACGTCTACACCTAACAGTTTCTACGGTGAAGGGGTGGGAACGGGATGCCAGCCTCGTAGGACGCTTGAATTCACGAGGCTTAGGGACAAGTGAGAGCAACTCCTCAGAGCAATTACCGTGGAAGTACTTGTAGAAAAGGCAGAGTGATGCAACATTCCGTCTGTGAGAGAGCGACTGCAGACGAGATGACAGATCAGGGCCAATCACATTGCATATCCGTCTCTGGATCTTATATATATATATATATATATATATATATATATATATATATATATATATATATATATATATATTTTATAAAATCGCCATTGGTGTCAACGACGCCCTCCAGATGAGTTCGGAATCTCCTGCAACTCTTCTAGACATTCTCCTTGTTTAAGTCGGTGAATGCTGCCATAATCCTTGCCTTCAGTTAATTTTTAGTGTTAAAAGAATTCTTTTGACTCTCGCTCAACTGCGCCCCACGCATAATAATTAAGTGTGTTGCTGTCTGGCGAGTTACGTGGGCAGATGTAAGGGGTGATGTGCTCGCAGAAATTGTCTGACAGCCATGACTGTTCACCTGCTTGTGTAACATGGTGCACAGTCCTGTTGACAGACGTAGGATCCTCCAACAGCCATCCTTTTGATCCAGGCCAGCAGTACCTCCTCAAGGCATTTGGTGTAGGCCTCCGTGTTGAGTTTGAGGCTCTCATCAACAAATTCGGGTGATTATTCTTCTAATCAGAATGATCAGAGTGAGTTTTCCGAGCTATCGTATCATCTTAGTCACCATTAGACTCATCCTACCTTTTCCGAATCCTCCGCACTCTCCTCAGATTGAGACACAAACACGAAATGTTCGTATTGGAGCCTCCAGCGCGAATGCCAAGAATTACAGCTTACCCTTTGCAAATTTCTGGCGGAGTGAATTGGGTTATGGTGCCCCTTTTTGTCACGACACAACGCACATGCGCGAAATTCAAATTATAAAATGACGACAATTTACCAATCGCATCCTGTATATATACAAGCAAGTGTTATTAAATTCAAACAACAAGGCATGTCTATTCAACTTATAAAATATTTCCAAATGCCGAATGTGCATCGGGATTGAAATCATGAAAGAATTTCCAACGTTTATGTTTTTTCGGATAATATCCAGATACCATCGGCTATCAGGGTCATTGTTAAAGACGGGTGTTATCCGTATGGTTAGCAAAATGTATTTGACTAAATACTGGTATTTTTAAATTGCTGGAATTAGAGTTGGAATTTGTTTAAAGTGAGGTCATTTGAAACACTTTAAGAGAAAAATCATATAATGAATATCGATGTGTTCGTTTTCTTTCATTTTTTTAAAATACATATTTCTCTATACCATTCCCTATTTAGAAAGATATTTTGTTTAATGTTGATTGTATCTTTTGTGATCTAATGTGTTCTAGAATGTTGGGTATTTCTTTGCAATGAGTCCAATGTAAAATTTAGTCTTACCCATAAGTTGAATTTATTCATAACTTCAATCCCGATGTACAACATCTCATTCAGTTTAATAGACAGACATTATCGAAGGAATTTATTAAAACTTTTCGTTATTAATACAGGTTGCCTGAAGAATAGCAATTTTTTAAAACTTTTCTACGGTTCAGATAAATTTTCTGATTCCCGGAAATAATTTGAATATAAAATGACTAATGACTTTTAAGTACTTTGATAAGCTATTATTTTAGAGTTTTATTTTTGTGGGGAAGTGTTTATGTATATGCACCGTTTCCTCTTACGTATGCCAGTGCATATGCATTGTTTCCTTTGGTAGTTTTTAAGTGTTGCATCTTCATTTACTTATTGAGTACCACGTTGGACATTTCAAGTACCAGTTCTTCACATGGCATTGACAATGGCTTATGCAAGCCGAAAACGATCAGAAGACATTGAATAAACTGTTTAAATTCTGTGCAGAAATGAGAAAAAATATCTAAACTGTTGAAAAAAAAAAGAAAAACAATTTCAACAATGAATTCTCGAGACTCTTCAACCCTACCTTCAAACATGAATATCTTGCTTTCAACCCATTTTGTAAGAAATGGCGTAAAAGGATTTACCTTAAAATTACTGCGAAAGAGCTGTCAGAAAATAAAAACAATTTTCGACAAAGCAAGAAAAAATGGACTGGAATTCAACAAAATAACATCTTATCAAACTATCAAAGGAAGATTATCTAACGAGAGCGAAAAAAAGTAATGGTTCGTATTCTGTCGACAAGAAAAACGCAGGGAGAAACCTATACTTAACCAGAAAACTACAAGAATCCGTTGCATTCAACCCAGACTGACAGAGAAGCATCTACCTTAAATTCACTGCAAAAGAGTTTGGAAAAATAAAAACAGTTTTCCACAAAAAAAAAAAAAAAAAAAAAGAATTGGGCCGTAACTTCAACTTCGTAACAACAAAACCAAAGTCCGATCTTATACGTCAATCTCGAAACAATTAAAAAAAAACAGACCAGCCTTTCGACGTCACAAATTAAAATAGCGGTTTTAGAACAAGCGGAAAGGAAACTTTTAACAATTTAATATTGAACACAAAAAAACACAAAAAACACAGACACACACACACACATATATATATATATATATATTTATTTCGTTCTAACATGAGGAAACATATCTGGCGATGTCGAAACCCATAGACAAGTCAAGTTGTGATGTTCTATGCAGTCATGCATTCTACGCACTCCCAATGATATAAAGTGTCCTCAAGGGATCCGAAGACGAATGATTCTCAGAAATAGTCTTGAGTGTCCCAACTTCAAAGGGGGCACCTTGAGATTCTGCTCGCTATATTTCACAGATTCCTTCTGCTAGGTCTGTGCATTCACGTTGTCCAAAGGGTCCATTTGTGTCTGCTCTTGTGCGCAAATTTGATATGAATTATTATTATTATTATTATTATTATTATTATTATTATTATTATTAAAATGAAAAAGCAATATATTATGAAGGCTATTTTGTCAAGGTCTGATTTTGTTATTATCATTATGTGTTGATTTTGTTATTATTATTGTGTGTTGTATCATCCCGCCAGAGAGTAATTTTAAGTGCCTAAATACCAATCTTCCTCCGGGGTCTATGAGTTTCAAGGCATCTTGAAAGGTAGAAAGATTTCCTGGAAATAATCCCAAGTATGCCAACAATAAAAGGTACATCTTGGACGGCTGCTTTGAATATTTCTTTGATTTACTCAGTCAGTTATTGTTACCCACTGCATTTTTGCCTGCCCTGCATTCACGTTGTCCACCAGGATCCATTCAGTCAAACGATTTTATTCTTCCAGTCCGTCAGAGGAGCGTCAGGGTAGCAGAAAGTTATTAACGATTTAATATTGAAGCACACACAAACACACAGAGATATTTATTTCGTTTTCATCCTAGGAAGCCTAACTTGCAAGGGTGAAATGCGCAGTCATGTTAATAAAAAAAGTCCCCCCACCAAAAAAAAGTGGCCTTTTTCAAGGCAAAAACGAAATGAATTTATGAAACAAAGTAACTAATAAAAAAAAAATCCTTATTTAGAGAACGCTATTGTATTCATATTGTTAACTGAAAATTACGTCAATTACTGTCACGTGTGGAGATATTTTGCTTCGAGGTAATGCTTTCTCCATCATTGCGGCTGGCAGAGGATAGAAAAAGTTGTTTATAGTTACGTTGTTCTGGAATTGTCTGTCATCAATGGTGGAGATATTGTTTTTATTGTTGCGCTGACGGATTCAACTATTTTCTTTTGATTTCTTGATACTGTTGTGTACGTTTGCTTGGGAGAGTTATAATTCTCTTAAGAAAAGTGAAATAGGGAAAAAGCCTGGGCGTAGATTAATATTTAAATAATATTCAATGGCGGCACGATCGAGGATTTTCCTTCTGAGTGAGTTATTTTCTTCTTTATGAGTGTAGCATTTTTAAAATCAAAATTGTGGTTCAATTTATTTCTATGTATGACTAGTGCATTACTTAAGTTGTTTTTTGTGAGGTCTATATATATGGAGAAAGTGAGAGAGAATGAAAGAAAAAGATTTAGAGAAAAATATGATGGTATAATTATTAATATATTTTCTTTGTTCATAACGTGTTTATTTAAGTCATTTCATCCTGATATATTTTTAAAACAACTCTAGATGTTTAATTTAAATTTTCGTGCGATGAATACAATGTGTAGTCCTGTTTGTAACTATGCAAAGAATATACAGATAAAATTTTAGCATTATAGAAAATAGAACGTTGTACAATACCTATTGTAATCGATATATATATATATATATATATATATATATATATATATATATATATATATATATATATATCTTAAATGTCTATAATTGGTAACACAAGCCATTGGTTTATACCAACGGCTTCCCATACTTAATATTTCTCGAATTCACTCTCGCGTTGTGTGTGACGTCATGAGCTGCGGTGCGATTTTCGCTACCAGCGTCTTATATGCACGTATTTATCATTGCTTGAAAATCATCCATGTAAACAAAAACAGACTATCATCAATTCCTCGGGCGTCTATTGCTTAATATATTGTACTCTAATTTTCATCTTTGATAATGGCTTATGCAAGCTTAGGTTGGATTAAAAATATGTATCAATATTGTGATTTTCTTTCTTCGTTTAATGATAATGTTATTAAGCTTATCAGATGATATGACAAGAATTTATATAAAATAAATAGACAACATTTGTCTATATTATTTAATGAAACATGTATGAATATATATATATATATATATATATATATATATATATATATATATATATATATATATATATATAATAAAAAGACTTAAACACTAATATTCCATGGTCATAATTTATTCCATTGGAATCGTAAGAACGATCCAATTCATCGGACCTACAGATTCAAAAAGAAAACAGAAAAAACAACTCCGGGAAAAATTGGTGAGAGTATGTGTGAGAGTGTGGGGGGACCTGTGATCTATATAGAGGGGTAACAGACGAGAGAGGCAGGGAGGTCCAAAGGTGGAGGGGGCATTAAAATCTGTCTCTCCTATATATATATATATATCTATATATATATATATATATATATATATATATATATATATATATATAGCCAACAATAGACATACGCACATACATACACACATGCACACAGACACACGTAGGAATAGATTTTTATCATATGCATCCCACATAAACAAAATAAAATTATGATAGACTTATATATATAAAGCAGTATTTACGATTTTTCAATTATGTTTGGAATCAGTTCATTTTTTTGTAGCTTCGAAAGGACGCCTCGTCTCTTCCTGAATTCAGAACGCCATAAATCTGCAGAGGATAAAATCAGGTGAATAGTGTGAATATGAGATGACGATTTTGGAAACCAGAAACTGTCGAATACCGACTGATATGAGGGTAACTGCATTACTATGTGAGAAGGCTGCAAAGCTTTTGCAACAATGTGTCTCGTGTTCAAAATATCCATTGAACTATGGTCACTAGTCCTACAACGAAAGCATCGTTAATAGTTTGTTTACGATCCGCATTGACAGCCTCCTGCACTTTTGTGATGTTTATAGTGTCATGCCTGGTCGACGGTTGACCGGAAAGATCGTCGTTGTCGAGAGGCGTTCGTTCGTCTTTACTGTTTCTCTGGCTTTCATTACATTATCTTTCAACGCTTCCATTCCGTAAACATTCACATCGCCTCTGCATGATTGAAATAAAATTTTCATGCTAATTCTATGCCCCTTAAAATCTGCCGTTTCAGAAGATGAAGCTTAATCGACTAGAGAATAATCCAACACTTGTCCGCAAACTGCACTCCTTACAAACAGTGGCCACAAAAGTCTGAACTATATCCGATGCGCACTCGATAATAAAATGCCTGCGATTTTTAAGTAGAAACGTGCACTGCACATACACTCATAGAGACACACACGTACACAAACACACACACACACACATTCATACATAGGTAATTTTTTGTCACTGAAAACTCAGACGACTCGCTGAATAATGGAAGTATACGTTTGTTAGCAGACACCCCTCACTCCATCTACTCCGAATATGTAAGTAACATATATTGGATACATAAGTTGTCTAGGGAAATTAAAACCCAACCACCCCTAATCAAAATAGATTGAATTTTCCTTAACCTTAACACCTCATAATATTAATATTGTCAACGCTTATAAATTAAGTAAATTTCTATGAAACTTTATTCATATCATCGCTTGACAATGGAACCAGAGTATATATTTTAGCTTTAATTTTTATAATTAAATTTATAAATTTGGTTTTAGTTTTGAAACATGGAAATTTTATGTGTCGCAATGGAATCATATTTAAAAAAAAAAAAAATAATTCTAATATTTTGCTCTAATGTTTGTATCGAGCACTTTAAAAAGAAAAAATAATTGGTAAGAACACCGGATTATAAATCTTACTGTTCTTTCTTATTATTTTAATATATATACATATATACATATACATATATACATATACATATACATATATATATATATATATATATATATATATATATATATATATATATATATATATATATATATATATATTATTAATAAAATTTAGATATTAAAAATATGTCTTACACATATTTAAATGACCCTTTTAGAAAGTTTTTGTGTAAAAAAATATGAATTAAGCTGATGACTAAAAATACAATTTTGTTTTTGTCATTGAAAACCCAGACGACTCGCTGAATAACGGATGTATATTTTTGTTAGAAGGCAAACCTCCACCCCACCCAAACTTAAGGTGACTTTGTAAGCTTTCAAGGGAAATTAAAACCCAACCGCCCCTTAATTAAAATAGATTGAAATTTCCTTAAACTTAACAACTCATAATATTAATATTGTCTGCGCTTATAAATTAAGTAAATTTCTTAGAAAGTTATTCATGGTCAGTAGTAACGCTTCATTCCTATATACCAATGATGCTAATCATTTGGGGTGTCAAGTGTCTCGTAACATTCACATGCCCTATTTGCAATATCTGTATCGTTCCTCGTACTAGGTTCATGTGAATATAATAACTTGCAACACAGTCTTAGATGACCATAGATATATGTATATCTGTATAATACTAAAAGTCTGTGATTCGTGCTTGCGTGGTGCGTCGTCCGCCCGTGCATAGTAATGATTTAAGTTGCTTTCCACTTCTCTATTTCCCCCCTCTGTCTCTTTCCACCTCTCTCTCTCTTACTTTCCAGCTATCTCTTTCCAACTCTGTCTTTATACCTCTGTGTTTGCGTGCATGCTTGCGTGGTGCGTCCGTCCATCCGGCGCATAATGATTTACGTTAATCTGACATAAGTGAATAAGATTTAAAAAGGCAAGTTGTTAATAGGTTAAGTATTTTTATTTTAACCTTCCTCAAAGAGACAATTTCTTTAATTAAAATATTTACACGTTAAAGACAGATACAAATATTTTTTGGCATATTAAAAACTATGTTTTAAGTTAATCTGATTTAAAAAATATTTTAAGTGAATAAGATTTAAAAATACGAGTTATTTATACAGTATTTTTTATATGAACTTTCTTCAAACAGGCATTTTTTTTAATGTAGAAATCAACTTCAATATCTTATAACCTGAACCATCGTCTAGTTATTTCTAAAATTAGCTTGTTTGGATAATTAGAACGTCTAATTAAAAATGAACAAAATTATTTCTAACGTAGGTTGCTATTGCTCGCTATTATATATGCGTATTAGAACATCGCAGAACTTCGTATTCGATTAGAAAATTAATAAGATTTTACATACTAAAAATCATTCACTAGTCGAGTTCATTGTCTCCATTGATTTTAGCAATTGTCTGCCATCTTTCTACACGCGTGTTGATGCTATCTTCGTAGAGAGTTCGTGCTTTCTTGGAAGAAAAGTGTGAGGTAATTTTCGACTGACTGTAGAGAGTCAATTTTATTTTTGTCATTCAAATTGTTCTGCAGAGACCGAAACAAATGTAAAACCGAAAGAGTTAAGACACGAGAATACGCTGAAGGGTGGGATCCCATTTCAAATCCTTAAGGTTCTGCACGGCCTGTTTTGCAACATGCTGTCTTGTGTTGTCGTATGGAAAATGACACCTTTTCAATTTGCCAAAAATCGGCCGTTTATCTTGAACCCAAGTCTCTTTAAATGAGGAAATAACGATTATCAAATTATTAGCAATCTCTTTCATCGAAATCTTCGGTTTGTACTGCACGATGTCAAACAGGGGAGTCTTTATCGACTTCAGAAGTTCGCCCGGGGCGTGAGTGAGAACGTTTAGATTAAAATCAACCAGGCGAAATCTACCACACCATTTTTTTAACCGCTCAAAGATCTGGAGAACGGTCCAAATAAACATTTTTAATGTTTTTGTTTTTGTCCCAGTTCCGACATTTTACTCCTTTTCGATATTCACAGAACATAATATGGCGAAAGTGACACTTTTCATAGTCCATCATTAAGACATTTATTTCTGAACAAAATGTCAACATTCAACAAATCGAGCTTGTGTCTGAACAAGGAAATGTTTCGATTTGGAGCACACACATAAATCGGTACCAAAACAAAATCCAATGCCCCCTCCAAAAAAAACAAAAAAACAGCGAAGCAGTATGTCTGTGGATGGCAATA
>OZ038488.1:86339149-86344149 GCA_964036315.1 Acanthosepion esculentum
GTTTGTCCATATGTATCTATTGATCTATCTACATTCCTCTTTTCACACTCTCTCTAACTCTCTGTCTCTCTGTATCTCTGTCTGTCTGTCTGTCTGTCTGTCTCTCTCTATATATATATATATACACTTCCATTTTAACATTATCTATCCATCTCTCTCTCTCTCTCTCTCTCTATATATATATATATATATATATATCTGTTTGTTAATTATCTATCTATATATCTATCTATCTCAGTTTGTCCATATGTATCTATTGATCTATCTACATTCCTCTTTTCACACTCTCTCTAACTCTCTGTCTCTCTGTATCTCTGTCTGTCTGTCTCTCTCTCTCTATATATATATATATATATACACTTCCATTTTAACATTATCTATCCATCTCTCTCTCTCTCTCTCTCTCTATATATATATATATATATATATATATATATATATATATAGTTCCCTGCGCGTGTCTGCATACGTAATACATATTTTGCTCTGAAAGTATTTACATTTGTATACATAACTTCTCCATAGGCGTATTCATGTCATTTGGTTATGGAAATATGTTCACCTCAATGTGAATATTTACGCTGGTAACAATAGAAATAGTTTCTTGCCGCCATGATATGCTTGTTCGCAACTTTATACGAGTGTGTTTTTCGAACAGCAGGACGTAAATATGTCCGGGCATTGGGCTAAGCAGTCTAAATAGATTACGACGAGAGGATAAGAAAATGGTATTGCTTCCAACATTTTGATGGATAGCTATCACCAGTTGCCCTGACAACCGCATCTTCAACTACTGAGAAAGAGCTCTGAAGTTTTCTCTCTAATCAACGTACAAATAGACAAGTATCGGCTACTTCCGTGTGATCTACATAATTGTTTATTCCTGGTCACCGGTCGGTGCAACGTTATTTCTTAAAGCAATCTCACAGATCTTCACTAATCTCGTGGGTTCGATCTTTTCCCGGAATGATTTTTACTGTGGATTTGTGTCAGAAATAATAAATTTTTGCAGAGAGTCAGAGAAGCGTTTAAGGCTTCACAAATTTTACAAATATTCTTGATAAGTTTTTATCTTCTTTAGAAGAGTCAAATCAGACCAAAAATAGAGTACTGATTCCATATCTTTCCTGCCGCTTACCAATCCTCACTTTCATGCCTTTACTCATCCTTCTCTGCGATAACTTTTCCTGCTCCCCAGCACGTTTTCAAGCGACGCATATTCATAAGCGTATCGCTACTTCCATGGCAAATGTACAAACGAGCTGAAATATTTTAAATCCGCCAATTCAGACCAATAAACACCCAACGGTGGAGTAATAGGTAGCGGCTCGGATTGAGGAATCGGAGAGCCAAGTTTGAATTCCAGTCGAATCCATTACATTCACTTACGTGCTAATACCCTTGGGAAAGTAAGAATCTTTTTCTTCTCCCCCAGCTATGGGTAAATAGCAGGACAGACCGGGTTCTATAGCCTTGGATGGCAACTGGTATAGCGGAAAAGGAAATGGCAACATACTGCGGGAAAAAACTCCCTCGTGAGTCATGTATCGAAAGATGCATGCCCACTTAAGCGTGTATCACGCATGGCACATAATTAACTGACTGAAGACCCAACCCACCTTGCGACGTTCAAAGATTTGAACCATCCCATTCGCTATGTATTCTAGAATATGAACTTTGGGCACTTCGACGTGCTGTAATGGTTAACAAGGTTGTCTCGAGTGAGTTCAATTCTCACTGGGTGCTCCATACTTTCGGCCTTGTGCCGCATCTAACATGTGCTTAGTAAATCGTGGAGTACTTTGACATGGTTAAATTAGCAAATTTGTTTCGCTAGAACAATTACGACTGAGGAAAGGGGCGTAAGGCAAGGATGTGTCTTCTCACCCGACCTGTTCAACATATACAGCAAGTCAATTCTGAGAGAATTTGAAACCCTACCGGGATTTGGCATTGGTGGCCACAATCTTAAGATACGCAGATGACACAGTACTGATAGCAGACACGGAAAAGAAATTACAAAATCTCGTACAGAAGGTAGCGATGGAGATTCAGAAGAAAGAACTAATAATAAACTACAAGAAGACGTAATTCTTGGTCATCAGTAAGAGGAAGACTCCGAAATTCGATTTGTATGACGGAACACTAGAATCAAGCAGACGCGGAAGTTTAAATATCTGGGAAGTGTTTTGACAGAGGACGGTAAGTGCGACACTGAGATCCGTAGACGTATTGGGATGGCCAAGGACGCATTCCAAAAGCTGGGCAGAGTATTGCAAACAGGAGGATTTCTTTGGTAACAAAGAAAAGAATACTGGGCATTACGTGACATCTGTCCTTCTTTACGGCACACCAATGTTGGACGATTTCTTCAAAGATGAAGAAGAGACTCGAGGCGACAGAGATGTAGTTCTAAAGAAGGATGCTGAGGATATGATGGACCGAGCGTGTGAGCAAAGATGAGATCTTGGAGAGGTTGCAAACAAGGAGGAGGCTTATACTTAATATCAGGAAGAGGCAGCTGAAGTTTCTGGGACGCATAATGAGGAAGTAGGTCAGGGAGAATCTGATACTCACGTGTCAGTAGAGGGAAAGAGAGACATGGGAAAAAAAACGCGTGACATACCTGGCAGTGGATGACAGAACGTGAATGACAGAACGTGGTCTGGGGAAGGAAGCAGCGGGAAGGAACTTGTTGAGACCTGAAAGGGATAGAGGGAGGTGGAGAGACATGATCGCCTACGACCTGAAAGGACATGGCACATAAAAAGAAGAAAGAAAGTGAGTTCAATTCTCATTGGGTGCTCCATATTTTCGGCCTTGTATCACATCTAAACTACATTTATTAAATTACAATTGACTATGTATTCAAATTTCACTATGTATTTCATCTGTAAGAAGACAGTCCCACCCAGAAAGCTTCCTTTTGTATCTTTACTTTATTGGCGGCGTTTCTCTCTCACTTAAAAATAATAATGTTGTTTCTGTAAATTATATCATTACAGAGTCGTTCTCAGTAGAAGTGACCGTTTGAAATTAAAATTCTAGCCTCCAGTAAGTGACCGCTACAAATGTAATCAGCTTGTAGAAAGCCTCAATTTCACAAACAAGTTTCAGGGTGATTTTAAGATATTGCATAAATTCCATATTATATACACTCAAACAAGTAATATATTTATGTATATGTAGAGGTTCAGAGTAGCATAATTGTTACTAGAATGAAACTGTAAATGAAAATTAATTACAGAGAGCGTTTATTTTGCAGTCATCTAAGTTTCGGTATTGCGTATGACTGTAGACGTGATTCACGTTGTTCCAAAAAATAAATCAGGGTGTCTACATAAAGACGGGCATCCACAAAATAACGTTAAGAGTAATAGGAAAAAATGTCGGATAAACAATTCAACGATGCCTTTAAAATTACTAATAATATATATATATATATATATATATATATATATATATATATATATGTGTGTGTGTGTGTGTGTGTGTGTGTGTATAGTCATATCTTAATATATATATATGTATAGTCATGTCTTAATATATAAATATATATATATATATATACATATTTATATATATATACATATATATATATACACACATATATATATATATACATATATATATATACATATTTATATATATATACATATATATATATATACATATATATATATACATATATATACACATATATATATATGCATATATATATACATATATATATATACATATATATATATACATATATATATATACATATATATATATATACACATATATATATATATATATAGAGAGAGAGAGAGAGAGAGACAGACAGACAGACAGACAGACAGAAAGGGTGTTTCAATAACTTGGACCGATTTTAAATGTGAATTAATTTTAAGCGTCTTATTATTTTTTTCTTTTTCTTTTAGATACAACAACTTAATTCTCTGGTAATTTCCACCATAAAAGGATTAACAATCAAACAACATGTTAAAGTTATCGAAGCCTATTACGAAAATGGACGTTCAAACTGAAATTCAATGAGAAGTTCCCAGGTCGCATCATCTCGCAAAATAGCGAAGTCAATTGGCCACCACGATCGTGCAACTTGACGCCTTTTGATTTCTTCCTTTTGGGATCATCTCAAAAGTAAGTTTTATGCCATCAAGCCAACAACAATTCAACAGCTGAAGGATGCGATAATAAGGCATATTGGTGAGATCGAAGAGCAACTATGCAGACACGTCATCAAAGATTTTGACCATCGATCGAGTGGAAATGTGCCGCTGAAGCTTTGGCGGACATTTTGGCGATATTATTGTTCATAGATAATTGCCATGACTTAACTACTATGATCCAATAGAGAAATAAAGGAATTTTTACAAATAACATTGATTCATTTACTGCTGACTTTGATCCGTCTTAATGAAACACCCTTTATATCTATATGCCCATATAACACAGTGTGTCTGAAGATTTTAATTTTTTAATATTTTTTATTCTTCAAAACATCTATATATAAATATATAAATATGTATGTGTGTGTGTGTGTGTGTGTGTGTGTGTGTGTGTGTGTGTGTGTGTGTGTGTGTCGTGGCATCCTACCTGTTCGCGCGTACGGATTCCTAAAATTATAAAAGCTTAGCTAACCGGTTATTGGATTATCCGAAAATAATCTTCTATATTAATTGCTGATGGTCTATGTTAATTATTACTTACGCAATGTTCGTACGCGCGCCTACTGAAAAGAAATGTAGCAATGCTTGTAGTCATAAATTTCGGACTGTAGAGATTCAGTTCGAATGTGACTAAGAAACCATGACACAGTGGGTGACTCTTGTCTCAAAAAGCACCATACACTTGAACAGAAATATGACGACAACAAAATTCCAAATTGTAAATATATTAATAAATTTATTTTCTATTAAATTATCTAAATGGTTTAATTCTATGTAATACTGTAAAATAATATGTTTACATTCTCACATTGAAAAGAAAATAAG
>OZ038488.1:86351649-86376649 GCA_964036315.1 Acanthosepion esculentum
TATATGTACAATTTTACATCACAGCAATTAAAATAGAAAGATTCAATGCTAAAATAGTATTTAACCAATAAGAAAAAACAGTCTCTTGACCGCTTCTCGTTTTATAACTAAATTTGTTTAGTTACTACGTGGGCTTTTATTTCATTTATTTCTCTTGAGGTTCAAACATATGTTTCTATTACTGCTCCAATAACAATCGGTCGATACAATTTGGACATTTCCGTGTTACGAGTGCCATCCATCATGACATGAATGAAAGACCTCGGAGCACTAGCAAACTGATAGGTCATTAACTGTCCTTATCGCGGGGGAATAAACAAATACTTCACATCGGCTGAGTGGTGATCTTTTGGCAACGATCAGACGAAAGGTCAAAACCAATCTGAAAATATAAATTCTAATATTCTCCCTTGTTCTTGTTTCGTTAGAATCCACGTGACTCTTTCATTGAATCTTTCAAGGACGAATCCGATATCTGTTAGGCAGTTTACTATAATAATCCGTCAATTAAAAGAGGTTTGAATTATGATAAGCAGATAGAGCTTTTAATTAAAAACTTTTTAATCAGATGACAAATTTTATAGATCCAACCTTATCTGTTCTCTTTCATTTCAACTAACAGCACAATGCATCAATATTTGAACACGTGATTATATTGGACTGCCACTGGTTGCATTTGTTTTGTTTCACGGAAAGAAACACTAGACCATTCATTTTTTTTTTACGACAAATAGCAACGGTTTCAAAATGAAGTCCAACATTTAAATAATGAATAACAAAAACATAATGAGATAGTGAAACACTTTAAAATAAAAAAAATACCCACATTACGTTGACAGTCGTTATTCGTCTTTGAGTTTGTCGACTGCACAGTATAGTAGGGTCAGTTCGGCGCCGTCTGTGAGACAAAGAGCACCATGACGCAATTCACTGGGCCAGAAATTTGGAAATTGCATGGCATGCGCCCCGGAAGCTACAATACGAATATTTAAGAGTGTTTGGGTGTCAATCTGAGGACAGTTCAAAGGATTTGGAAAGAGTTGGATGAGTCTAAATTGATTATGAAGGTGTTTAGTGTAAACACTAGTGATGGCGACGTTATGCCTCCATTCATCTTCCCTCATGCCCTCGGACTCAACACTGAGGCCTACATCAAGTGCATTGAGAAGGACGTGCCGCCCTGGGTCAAGAGGATGGCTACTGGAAGGCCCCTGGCAATAGGTCACACAATCAGGAGAACTCGGTCATGTCTATCAGACAAATTTCTGCGAGCACATCACCCCTTACATCTGGCCACCTATCTCCCCAGACTGCATCATCTTTGATTATTATGTGTGGAGCGAAGTTGAGCGAGTGATCAAAAAACTCCTTGTACCACCAAAGATGAACTAAAGGCAAGGCTTATGGCAGCATTCACCAACTTAAACAAGGAGACCGCCCAGAAAAGTTACAAGAGACTCCGGAGTCGTCTGGAGGCCGTGGTTAAAGGTAATGGCGATTTTATGAATAAATTTACTCTTTACTATTTCATGATATTTTTGTATAATTTCGGTAAATATATGTTAAAAATGAGATGACAGTGTTATTTTCATTTTTGCGTAATTTAGACGACAATTTATTCATCGTACTCTCTCTCTCTCTCTCTCTCTCTCGCTCGCTCGCTCTATTTAGTGCTATTCTAAGCGGAGCATAGAATGTGGCACAAGGCCGAAAGTATGGAGCTACCAGTGAGGATCGAACTCACTACTCAGTCGTAATTGGTTTAGCGAGACAAGCTTGGTAAAAATTACACCACAACGAGGTGTCCCCCCTCTCTCTCTCTCTTTCTCTTTCTCTCTATAATTTGTTTAGTAATTTGTTTTACAAAAATGTATTGGTAGCAATAGTTTTCTACAAAATATATTGTTGGCAGTTTTTCTTATACAAAAATGTGTTGCTGTTACTATCTTGTTTTTTTTTTTTATAACAAGTTATTTTTTCAGTGAATTGCCTGTAATATATATATATATATATATATATATATATATATATATATATATATATATATATATATATATATATATATATATATATATATATATATATATATATTTAGTTTACGAAAAAACTAGGTAATCCGTATGGGAAGACCCAATGAGGATAGAATCTAGAGAGCTCAATGGAAATCAGAGCTAATAATTTAAATAAAAACAGATTGCTTTAAGGTTCCATATAATAAATTATTTCACCACAGCCCTTTTAAAGGACCGCGGATCATCAGATATATTTTAAAAATAAATAAATATGATGATCCACTGTCCTTTAAAAGGGCTGTGGTGAAATAATTTATTATATGGAACCTTAAAGCAATCTGTTTTTATTTAAAAAATATATATATATATATATATATATATATATATATATATATATATATATATATATATATATATATATATATATATATATATATATATATATGTGTGTGTGTGTGTGTGTGTGTATTAACCAATATATTGCTAGTAATTCTATTACGATGGAAATGCATTGTTGGCACTTCTGCTAAAAAGTGTATTTTTATACTTTCATATTGCTTTGAACCTATTTTGGGAGTTAAGTATTTGCCCATTGCTTGGGCCCTAACAGCTACCAACCCACGTAAGGGTGAACCTGGGAACAACAGCAATCAAGAAGTGTTTCTGCGCTCCAAAAATCTCCCGATCAGACGCCTTGCTGCCGGACGTAGTCCAGCGTCAGACCCAGGGCGAAAGCATAATTTGATAAAACATAAAGCCGTTTAAGTAAGAATTACATTCCGTATGGTTATACACATGAGAAAATGTCTGTCTAAATTTGAGAGCATTAGTTTTTATATACATTGAAATGGAGAGAAAAATCAATGGGAAACGTCGAAAAATAAGAAAATAAAGACAACCATTTGAGATCAATTTATTCAATTTCCGACATTATTTCATATTGCGTTATTATTTTCTTGAACAATCTGTTTCTCTTTCTATCTTTATTTCTCCCTCCTCCCATCTACCCGTCTCCCCTATCTCCCTCTCTGCTTTCTCTCTCCCTCTCCCCCTCCCTCCCAATCTCTGATGTTAATCTTACGAGTGAAACAATTTGGTAGATCTTATTTCTTTTTTTCTTCGTATTGAGACACATGTTAAATAGTTCTTAAATTCTACAAAGCATAAGTCTTATTATCCTCCTACATTCTAATTTTTCATCAAAATGCTTCTGAATAATTCCTTGGCGGTCTGGATTTCTTTTCATTAAAAACAATGAAGAATATATCGTTAGAATATTCATGAAATATGAAGTAATAAAAAAAAATGAGTACAATTTATCACACGAGAATCCATCTTGCACATTTTAAAAATAAATAAATATGATTCGTTTGCGCAGTGAATATTGCGGCTTGCTGCTATATCAGTTTTGTAGCTCCTAATATATATATATATATATATATATATATATATATATATATATATATATATATATATATATATATATATATATATATATATATATAAGTGAACTTTGAAGTCAACACTTAGAGTCGGGAGGCTGTTTTATGCTGGAAGCAATCGTCTGTCCTGACGATTGTGTCTAGCATGAAACAGACTGTCGCCTCTAAGTGTTGATTCAATGTTCACTTTTATATTTACACACGCTTTATCTCTGATATTGAGCACTTTATCCAATAAATATAGCACACGTTGAGAGTATATTTCTTCATATAAACACACACACACACACACATATATATATATATATATATATATATGTGTGTGTGTGTGTGTGTTTACACACACACATATATATATATATATATATATATATATATATATATATATATATATATATATGTGTGTGTGTGTGTGTGTGTGTGTGTGTGTATGTGTATTTAATTTGTTGGGGGATATTTTATTTTAACTGTCCCTCGGTAATTATTTACACGCAATTTTCCCTCTCCTCGTTATAAGTATATATACTTATAATTTATTGATTTTACCGTGTTTTCCGCCTTTTTTTTGCTCTTCATTTTCGTTGCTGTCTTTTCGTTTAATTTACCAATTTTTCCAACGATTTTCTCCTGATGAGATGTTGGACGAAAGGGCCTTCGAGTCTATTACCATTAATAAATTCCTTGTTTTTAAAATAGTATATATATATATATATATATATATATATATATATATATATATATATATGAATTGAGCTCTCCTGGCTGCTGTATTATTTCATATAGAAAACGTTAAAATTCCCCTTTCTCACGGTCCTGCGACGATAGTCTAACGAGTAGGATCTCTGTCTTATACCAAATTGGACGTCTAGCCACACTGAAGAGCTGTGATACAGCGATAAAGTCTGTCAGTGGATTACTATATATATATATATATATATATATATATATATATATATATATATATATATATATATGATGAAAATGTGGAAAAGACAAAGCAAAATCCGAATATGTGACTTTACTGTTTTTTTATTTTGTTTTTGTTATTCTGTCGACGTCAGACGTTTCGGTCAAATAGACCTTCTTCAGGACATAGTTAATGGAGACATATTTATATTAGATTTAAGTTAGATGAAGAGACGATATATACAGGACTGGTCAAAAACAGAAAAACTGAAATTCTAAAGTCAGAGTATTCTTTCTTGGAGTCGGATACGCTGGCGTCACGTGGGCGGCCCTACGAAAACCTGCTCCCAGGGAAGAGATTTTATCCTAAGTGGAAAGTGGGGGGGACCTATTTAAAACTAGCTTATCGGTACGTTTGTCAAGCATTAATCTTGCTAGAAAACTTGATATATTAAAGAAAACTTGTCGGGTGTTTATTGTGTGTGAGGTGGCTATCATGCCAGCCTCGTAAATCTGCCTAAGGTTTTTATTGTGCATATATTTTAAAATCTTCACAGAGTCAAAATCAAAATTGTGATCAGATTTGGCTATGTGTACAACCAAAGCACTATTTAGATTACCGAGGCGAATATCTCGTTTATGTTCAGAAATGCGAGATTTCAATGACCTCCCTGTCTCGCCTACATAACACAAGTTGCAGGCTCTACAGGGCACCTGATAGACGCAAGCATCGGATGTAATATGCTGTCTGCTGGTATTGTTTAATATACTGCGGATAGTTTTAGTGGGTAATGTAGTAGTTTTAATTTTTAGCGCGTTTAGATTGTTGGACATGTACTTGGTCAGAAGGTTATTCGGTAGAAAGATGCGGCCAATAGGATTATCAGGGGCAGCTGAAAGTGTGCCTCTCTCCACCTTTGATATAGTAGTAGTAGTCGGCATGTTGTTATGTACTGATGAACGAACGAATTTTCAAGGCTTTATGCTTAGCGCCGAGTATTAATTGTCTCGGATACGAAAGGCTCGAGAAGGTAACCTCGATATAACTAAATTCGTCATCTAAATATTTTGCTGAACAGATTTGAAGAGCTCTCAAGTAAAATCCAATAATAACACCCCTCTTAGTCCTAGTATCATTGTGAGAGTAAAAGTGTAAATAGTGGTTTTTGCATGTGGGTTTACGATATACTTTGAATTCTAGTTTGTTATTATTTCTAGTAAGTAGTATGTCTAGAAAAGGTAGAGAATTATTCGATTCAAGTTCGTGGGTAAATTTTATAGCATGTTCTACTCTATTCAATCTATCAGTGATTTTGTTTAAATCATGTTTCTGTGGGTAAATGAATAAAATGTCATCGATGTAACGGAAGTAATGTGTGTCATCAGGGATTATATATTTGAAAGGTCCAGACTCGAGAAATTCTAGAAATATGCATGCTAGGAATCCAGAGAGAGGACTACCCATTGGTAAGCCAAATTTTTGTTTGTAATAGATATCGTTATGCTGGAAGTAACAGTGAGATGTGCATAGGGTGCATAATTTGATGCATATTGAGATGGGGATAGGTAGCTTAAAATCAGTTTTCTTAAGGTGGTTCTCTAACCGTTTAATGCATTTATCCACCGGTACATTAGTGAATAGGGATTTAACGTCTAAGCTGGCTCGGGATTTGTTTCCTATGTCGATATTGCTTAACTTATTGAGAAGAGCGCCTGAATTCTTTATATGCGCGTGACTTATGGTGCCCATAATTGGGGTGAGAAATTTAGTTAGAAACCTAGCAATGTTATGAGGGGCTGAGCCTATGCCCGAAATAATGGGATTTAGAGGAAATGTCAGGTTTATGGGTTTTGGGGAGCCCGTAGATTTTAGGGATGGTGGGGTGGTAATTAATAAGGGAAAGCCAAATCTTATCTTCATTATGAATCAGACTCTTATAGGACTTATTGAATTCTTTAAGATTTTTAGAAACTTGTAGAGGAGAGATCTGTTCATACGTGTCTCTGTCATTGAGCAAGTCCAACATTTTCTGGTTGTACGCAGCGGTGTCCATGACCACGACACCTCCACCTTTATCCGAAGGAGATATGGTAATATCACTGTTCGTAGACAGGGATTTTAAAGCGTTCATATACCTCTTGGGTAAAGTAAACTCCGCATTTTGGCAGTCCAAGGAGGCAGCTAAGATGCCTTGGGTAAATCATTTATGGAAGTCGGTGTCCCTGTGTCTGTAATTAAGATTTATCAGTTGGCTAATGCTGTTGTTTTTTAAACCAGTTGCAAACTTTAGACCAAAACTGAGGGCTTCAGTCTCTATGGTACTAAGTGTGGTACTAGAGATGTTTGTGACTAGATCGTCTCTGCCCATCTTCTTCCAACTGCTGCGATCGCATAAAGTGTGAAGTTTTAGTTCTAACCTCTTGAGGTGTTTATGATTAATTCTGGCCACCTCAGAACGGAGACTCTCAGCTGTGTTGTGAGACATACTGTTTTTTCGCTTTAGTTCGCGTATATATATATATATATATATATATATATATATATATATATATATATATATATATATATATACCCAAGTATAGGATTGGTATATACGGAATAAATTCCAATAACCAACAATTATTATTCTTAAAAGAGTGCTCAATACAGAGTAGAGCAGATATAATTATTTATTTAAATATTATAACATAAATATATTATAAAATCACTACAAAAATAGCCATTTTGTTTCAACACTTCTGGTGTCTTATCAACTGATGATGTTGAATGTAGAATAAAAACTTTTATTTTTTTATTAAATAATTATATATATATTATTATTAAATAATTATATATATATTATTATATATATATATATATAGTGATTCTTGACCAAATCTAAACAAAGTTCCATAATTTTATCGAACCTGACCTGGCATCTGTCACTTTCCCATGGATTTATGCGTGCTACAGTGTTGTCAGCTAGGTCCTATCATTTTACTATTGAAATAGCTACATGTAACTGCATGTTATATTCTACTAATTTATTTTCTCGCAATTCTCCTTCGTTGAAATCACTTCCGGTTTCTTGCTAAACTTCCACCTACGATCCTGAGAAATTTAAATGCAATGCCTTTCGCCATCTTACTGTTCGTTTATTCTCATTATCACGTTCTTACCATTTGATTCCCCACTCAATAAACCGTGGTATCTTAGTAACATTACCGTTGGTCTCACAACTTTAGGCGAAGTCTATCAATGATCCTTTCCTAATATAGTAAACATCGACTCCAAACAACGTGGCATCGTCCCAATCCATCAAATAAATTGTAAAAAGAGGCCGAGAAGAAACGAATAAAAAAAAAACGAAGATAGAACGGAAGCGTGGAGAGCAAAATAAATTTGTGAGTTAACAGACATAAAGACGTATATCTCAGAGGAATCTTCAACGCGAGTGGGGGGTCTCTTTACAGAACTGACGGTGCAAGGGTCCCAATATGTTTTTACTTAGTACGCTTTTGTTCTTTACATGTGTGTAATCAGCTTCCAGGATTTAGAAGCTGCGTTTCAAGTGAGTGACTAGCAAAACGTCACCACCCAGCCTTTGATTACATCTATCAGAAACTACCACGGGGGATATCCCGTTATTATGATCAGTGCAAGCTGAATGCATGCATCCATGTAATGTATTTAAGGTACATGTTTGCATATATATATATATATATATATATATATATATATATATATATATATATATATATATATATATATATATATATAGAGAGAGAGAGAGAGAGAGAGAGAGAGAGAGAGAAAGCGATAAAGAGACAAAGTTGAAAACTATAACCGGCGCGTTTCGCCGAGAGCCTCCGCTACCTCTGGTCAAAATTGGCAGAATAAACATTAGTGAAAAATTTACATATTAATTTAAGACAATCCACGGAGAAAATTGTTATGGGTCCGTACCTATAACTAGAGAATGTATTCTTCCTAACACTATGTATACTCTCTCGAGAGAGAGAGAGGGACGAATCGAGTCGAGCAGATAGTAGTTCACTCCAAACCAGACTGACAGTCATACTAACACCTTTCACATCTTGTATTATTATTTCGTGTAATATATATTCGTTATTTCTACTCTTGTGTTCGTGTTGTTCTTCCTTGGTCCTAACCTGGACCATAACAAAAATATACTTCGTAAGATCACAAGTATACAGATAAACAAATTAAAATTAAAAGTACCAGACACTAATGTATTCATTTTTTAACGAAAACTTTATTAATGCAGGCATTATTATCGTGAAAATTCGTATTTGAAATATTGAATTCTCGTATACACATGCCGACAGGCGTGACACAATGATTAAATTAAAAATAAAAATGGGGCTTCTACTTCAAATAAGAGTGTCCGCAATAACAGAACAGTGATACACACACAAACACACACACACACACACACACACACACACACAGAGACACGCATACATACATATATATTATGAAATGGACAAAGTCCGACAATTATTTTAAGAAATTTTTATGTTTATACATTCTTTTTTATAGATACACGAGAAATGTTCATAGAAAATATGCGTCCTCTGACAGGAATCGAACCTGTATCCTATACGTAACCGTCATATAGACTGAAATATTTGTGGCCCAATTCATAATGTGTGACATCATTTGTTTATATTTGGATACGCATCAAGCAGAGATGAATGGACGTGAGAAAATCATGGAAAATTGTAGTTTAAAAACAGTAAAATCGACAATGCTAACCGAAAGCTCCTCTGTGGCTAAATCGGTAAAAGCACGTCAGGCTAGATGAGGGTTCCGTATAGGATACAGGTTCGATTCCTGTCGGAGGACGCATATTTTCAATGACAATTTCTCGGACATTCAGGCCGGTAAACGTTGTTTAATACTGCTTATTATAGACAGAACATTTACTTAAATATTTGTATCTATAAAAAAGAATGTATAAACATAAAAATGTCTTAACACACACACACACACATATATATATATTTTTAGAATTGGACATAGTCCGACAATTTATTTAAAGACATTTATATATATTAAGTTTAACGTTCTTTTTATAGATACAAGTATTTAAGCAAATGCTCTGTTTTATAATAATATTTCTCGGGCATTCAGGCCGGTAAATTTTATTTAATACTGTTTATTATAAAACAGAGCATTTGCTTAAATACTTGTATCTATAAAAAGAACGTTAAACATAATATATATAAATGTCTTTAAATATATATATATATATATATATATATATATATATATATATATATATATATATATATATATATATATATATATGAATGAAAACCATTCAAGACGAAAAGCTATACTTAACCGACACGTTTCGTTCTTTGAGGGACATTATCAAGGCAATCCAGGATTTATTTTTCGCACGTGCGTACGTACAAAAATGGGGATATCATTGATTTATCAAAGCTTTGAAATTTGAGAACGTTCATAAATGTTCATCAGGTGGTTGGAAAGTCAATCAAATATGGAGGGCATAAAATGTCCCAATTCAAAGTCTGGTCTAAAGTAAAGTGAGCGAGTAATATTCAATATTTTTTTTAAAATGAGTATTGCTCGGATCTTTATTAGATTGTTCTGGTATAAGGTGGACGTATGTGGTGTACATTGTCAAAGGCTGAACTGATGGATTTAACCATTTCCTTTTGATTTTACAACATATTTGGTGTTGTGTATTCTGGCTTAGGAATGTAGTAACTCTTTCAGGAAAGGTGAGACTAGGAAAAAAATCGAGGCGTACATTGAGATATTATTATTGAAACGCGTCGCCTAAAAATAGTGTTTTTTTTCCATTGTCACTTTTTATTCATTTGGACTCTTGTACGTATACACCCTATCTGAGAATATTTACACGCACAGAAACACACACGCACACACGCACGTACATATATATATATATATATATATATATATATATATATATATATATATATATATATACATACACACACACACACACACACACATATATATATATATATATATGTTGGGGAAAGAAATATGGCAATGTGGAAAAGTTAAATGTTTTCCTGTGACCCGTTTCGTACTATAGGACTTTATCGGACAAAGTTTATGTTTACGCCTGATGCGACTACGCATGTGCACCAACGAAAGTGAGACGCTGATAATTTTAAATTTTAAAAGTATATATTTTTGTAAATTCATGTTTTGGGTACATAGTCTAGCCAATTTCATTTAAATTCTTTTTTTTTCTTTTTGTTTTTGTCCCATCAGGTTTGTTATTAAATATCCTATATTGTGATCATAGAAGATCTCGCAAAAATGGTGGAACTTTCGAAGAACCTCTACGCAAATTTATCGTGGTTGATCAAGCGATTAATGCACTTTGTAATCATTTTCATTTTAGCTAAATATTTTCTCTTTTAATTAGCGTAGCATTTTTTAAAATCAAAATTGTAGTCAGGCTCGTCACGGTAAGCAACCAATACATTTAATTTTTGTAAAATGGTGTGTTCATCTTGTGTTCATATAAATTTTCATTTAAATTCCTTGATGTTTCTCGTATGTATTCCTCGTGGAGATTTTTACAGAAATTAGAGTAAATTTCTCCTTCATGTTTAACTTTTTATTTTGTTTTTATTGTGGGGACCTACCTACAAATGGACTCTTCCCCGCCTATATAATATGGCTACCAACTCTGAGTAAGGTCAGTCATCAAGTGTGGGTCACCGAATAGTAGCCACAGAGTGAGTGAATGAGTGAGTCGGGACACCAGTGAGAGAATGTACTCTCCAGTCCACATTTACCTTTGTACTACGTTTCCGAGAATATACTATTTAACCTATATCCGAGTCCGTGTTATCTTTTCTATGGTTTTACACCATGGTCTGGAGCCCCTGCTGTTTGCCTAAGGGTTCTTGATAAGACCCAGAGACGATATGCAATGTAATTGGCCCTGATCTGTCATCTCGTCTGCAGTCGCTCTCACACAGACGCACCGTTGCCTCGCTCTGTCTTTTTTGCAAATAATACTTTCACGGTAATTGCTCCGATGAGCTGCTTTCGCTGGTTCCCAGGCCTCATGAATTTAAACGTCCTACGAGGCTGGCTTCCCGTTCCCACCCCTTCACCGTTGAAACTGTTAGATGTTGACGTCTCTTCTACTCCAATAGCTTCATGTCTCGCACATCTTGGCTGTAGAACTCCCTTCCTTATTCCAGTTTCCCTGACAAATATAATCTCCGACTATTTAAGTGTAATGTCAATCGACATCTCCAGTTGCCTTGATCTATCCACTTCCCGTCTCCACGTCCTTTCACCTTTCATTGCTATCTGCTCTTGCTCCAAATCTTCTGTAACCCCCTTGCCTTGATCGATCCACTATCTTTCTCCACATCCTCTCCTTTACCACTCCTATCTGCTCTTCCTTCAAACCTTCTGTAACCGCTTGCGTGCTAGTGGCTTCCAGCCTTGCGTGGGGTGATAAGCTTATAAAAAATTTTTTTAAAAATAACAGAATTGTATGAATTTTTTATTAATCTTGACGTAGTTGTTATAAATTTTGTGTTGAGTTGAGCTAACTTCTTTTCAATTGTAGTTGTGAGAGAATTGAAGGGTCGAACAATTTATTTTAATTTATTGGGTTTGTTTGGAAGGGCCACGTTTTTTATTTTGAAATAATTTAAAGTAAATTTGTAGCAAACGAGTTTAAGAAAAAATGAAAAGATGCCAACACAATCTGATGGATATTTGAAAAAAAATAAAGCACCACGAGGCGTGAGATGATTCTATACATGAAACCCTAAAAAAACACGGTTCATACCTATAAATACAACCTTATCTACCCGCCAAAAGTCTTCAATAATCACTTATGAAAAACCGAAAATGCCGAGACGATATTCGACAGTTTATGTTCAACCTCTCCCCGGAAACCATTAAAATGATCCAAAGTTTTAAACCGTACGTGAATAAATGCTAAATTTTTATCTCAGTACACCTAGTGTGTGTGTGTGTGCGTAGGATGTATAATAGCATCCGAAAAAAGATGAGGTGATGAGATGACGTCCGTTGGTCTCAGCTTCTTCAGATCAGAATAACAGACAGAACTATGTCATCCGGTTTGATAAGGTAATTTAATATATTCCCACTCTTATCTTCAAAAATACCCCAACGCATTTTCTTGCACACAGTTTCTCTTTCATTCAGTCTTCAAGAAGCCGAAAGCATCAGATCTCGGCGATATTCCTTCACCCAAGTTGATATAAAAAACTTCTACCCTTTTATTAATGATAATATATTAAACAATGCACTACATTTAGCAAAATACTATATGACCCTCCCCAATGACGATAAAAATATAATAAAACGCTGCAGAAAATATATATTATACTACAAAGAAGTATGAACCAAAAAGGTCAAAACAATAATAATAATGGTTATGTAATAATGGGTAGCTACGATGGAGCTTTTTATGCGAGCTCATGGACGTATACATAATCGATGAATTAGAAAATATAATCGAGAGAAAGATATAGATCTATTAATTCTAAGAAATTGCACCAACAGGACTACAGACAATATACGAAAACAAATAATAAAAAATTTAGAAATCGTAGGATTTACTATAGATATAAAATCCAGCCAAAATTTAGTAAATTTAATAGATATGACCTTCAATCTAAACAACGGAACATATAAAGCAAATAGAACTCAATATTCATAAAAATCCAACCATCCTTACAAACATCTTCAACTAAATACACATATATATAAATTCTAGCAGTTTAAAAATATTCAATGAAAAAAAAAACATACGAATCAACGCTAAGAAATAGCAATTGCTCAAACAAAATACAATACAACACTACAATAAAAGCTAAAGTAGGAAAAACATTCTTCATTCCGCCTTTTTATAATTTCCATTAGATTTTAGCGGATATATAGTTTTCCTTTTGGGTTTCATATGTATTTTGATAGGGTAGTATTGTTTGTGTATTTTTCTTTCAAATGACATTTTGTGGTTGTAATATCTCATTTTTTTTCTGTGGCACCTATATAATTTTTTGTTTGTGTTATTGTTAATAGTTACGGCAGCTTTGTACATTCTTCATAACAACTGAAAAACACTTACCAAAAACAGAAAACTATCAATAAATATACAATCAAAATTAGTTATACCCGCATGGATAACATGGAGAAAATAATAACTAAGTACAAGAAAAAGTCAACAAAACCAATAATAATTACAACAGTAACATCCAGGAAAATAGCACTATCAAATGTAACTGCAGAAACAAAGAAAATTGACCACTTAACAATAAATTTTTGACAAATGTATATCTACATGTTTATATGTATGTGTGTTTATGCCTGTGTGTAAACGTATGAATATCAGCATTGCATACAAATTCAAACAATATAAATAAAAAAATTAATTAGAAACCTAAGCTTCTAAAATTAATGACATAATAGTATTTAAGATACCGCCAAATCAGAAAACGAAATAAAGGCCAAGTAAATACATATATAAATATTTACTATATTCTTTAAGCATTATAATTAATTATATTAAAAAAGAATTAAATACAATTTTCCAAGCTCAAAAAAGACAACATGCCTGGATAACCGGAAGGCAATAAACTCTACACGTACACACATACGCGAAGAAACATGGGTGCACGCGTGCGAACGGGCGTGCACGCGCACACTCATACACACAGACACACGCGCACGCGCGCGCGCACACATGCACGCACTATGCAAAAAAAACTTACACCAATAGTGCATATAAAAAAGAAAAATAGAGAAGTATAAGCAGTCAAATATATATATATATATATATATATATGTATATATATATATGAAGGCCTATAATTAAACAGCACATTCAAGTTCTTTTTTCGCTTCAACTGATGTTCAGACTATATTCAATATATATAAATAGGCATAAATAATAATAATAATAATAATAATAATAATAATAATAATAACATATATATATATATATATGCATATTAATAATTCATATATACATATACATATTAATAATACACATACATATATATAAATACACGTAGCTACATATATATATATATATATATATATATATATATATATATGTAATGGAGATAACAGAGGCATTCAGAAGAGGCATGGCTCGTGGAACTAGAAGAATCAACTCCGGTGGACGAAATAAAGCCTTCAGTTAAAAAATTCTAATCACTTGAACAAGGACGGAGCGTACAACGGTGGAAATGTCGTGAATATATCAATAAAGATTAGGTCAACAGTCCAAACAATGTAATAATAGATATACTTATTTTTTAAAAAAATACAACTTTTGTGTGCATATATATATATATATATGACTGTGAAAATTAATATAATGATGTTTCTTAATTAAATGTGAAATGGAATGTATAAATATTTGAAAAGCTTTACTTTAGATTGCAAAGACAAAATATACTTGTTTTGCAGAATTAGATTAATCTTGGTGACTGTTTATACGAAATTCTTTGCTGTCTGACATGCCTTGAATGGAGCCTTGCATATTCTCCATGGGATTACAAATTTTAGTATCCATAAGCCTGATGTTTATGCCGTAAAATCAATTCTTGGAAGGTTTAGCACTGTGAATTGTTGCATTTTCCTTCCGGACCACAACCTTCCTTTCATAATGACCTTCAAGAGACAGAAGATAACACTAATTTAACGTATATACAGAACATTATGCATTGTGCTCGCCTTTCACAATTTTAACTTTAAATTAATACCCATCCTTTTCTAAAAGACTGTTTGCACAATTCAATCTAAATTCGTTTGATTATTGTGTGAATAAAAAGTTTGTGATTTTCTATTCCCAGCAGCGGCTGTTCTGCCACTTCAAGATCGTTCACTATGATTATTTTAGTCTGTGTAGGATTACCTTTAACTCTATTGACCAATCTCACATAAAGTGCTGGCATTCCGTAAAAATTGATTATATTTCTATGTATGTTTACACTAGATTCTTTTTAAAAAAGAACATCTATGACAACGATTTGTTTTTTTATATATGCTACAAAAATACAGCCATTTTCAACTTATATTTCTGAGGATTCAAGAAGCTGAACGAAAAGTGCCTAATAATTGTTAATAATACTTTTAATTTCAAATTAGAACCGGCAATATTTTTTGACCGATTTCCGTATAAGTTTGCTGACTTTTATAACATTTTGGAATTTAAATGCTAATTTACATGCAAACTTTATCATTTGTAAAACTCGTGCAATGCAATGATATAACCTTTGTGCCATACTAAGATTGCTTTAACCTTCCCGCCATCTAGCGAGCTCACTATCTACGACGAACTAACGTAATATTCCGGGAATGGGTACAGCTTCATTCACCTTCTCATCTGTATAATATCAAGATTACCCCACGCCTCTTCAGATATTGAAAGGTATCTCCCAGAATCATCACAGAGAGAAATAAAGGATATTGTTTCTTTCATTTTAAGTTAGTTCAATTTCGGCTGTTCATGAGAAGGACATGTCGTTGAGATATGCACGCTTGATAGGCAAATATGCAAATATTCCAAGAGATATAAAATCTAATAAAAATGTGACAAACAATAAAAACAGCGAATTACATAATAAATAGTCTATCTATCTATCTATCTATCTATCTATCTATCTATCTATCTATCTATCTATCTATGCCTCTCTCTCTCTCACACACACACACACACACACACATATATATATATATATATATATATATATATATATATATATATATATATATAAAAATAAGAGTGAACATTGAAGTCAACACTTCAGAGCCGACAGGCTGTTTCATGCTATACGCAATCGTCTGGCCGCCTGATGATTGCGTCTAGCATGAAACAGCCTGTCGACTCTGAGTGTTGACTTCAATGTTCATTTTATATTTATATTTACATACTCTCTATCTCTGATATCGAGCACTTTATCCCATAAATATAGCACACTTTAAAACTATATTTCTACACACACACACACACACATATATATATATATATATATATATATATATATATATATATATATATGTATATAAGGATAAATAAAAAAAATATACATAAAAGGTGGGTCCTAGATGCCAATCTTGTAGCCTGCCTATATTCATATATGTTTATGAATTTAAGCGTGCTATTAGATTAGATTTTTAGGCTAAAAATAACTACTGATAACATTATTGGGACATTTTGGATATTTCACTTGAATAATCGAGAGTATTAAAGAAATTTAAAAGTTATAAAATCTGAAATTCGCATTGATAATTAAAATGTATTGAAATGGATAAATGGCATTATTTCTATTAAAGCAATTGTTTAGTTTTCTATGCATATTTAGTTATTATGCATCTGTGTACAGTTAATAATATGATAAATTAAAATGTTGTATGTATAAGAATATTTGTTTCCCCACTGATTATATATATATATATATATATATATATATATATATATAATGGTATATCCGAAAGTAAAGACAATTTTGAAATTACGCGGCAAAACTCCAGGGTGGCGCTGACGTAAGTTAATCCGCATAAGATGATGGCTAGCTAGCCTCGCGCACATTTCCTTCCTTCAGATTTGTGGCAGAGGGTAACGATGTCAGACCTGTAAATGCCCCACTCAATAATTGCACCATCGAGGAACAACACCGTAGTGCAATTTCTGTTTACAGAGGGAGTGAACCCCGGATGTTGGCGCACTATCGAGCGGGCACCATGAATCAAATAAACGTGTCTGGGTGCGTAGAACTCTTTAAATGCGTAAGAACGAGTCTAACGGACGAAAGCCGACCCAGTCGAGCATCAACATCGAGAAGTTAGGTGCATTGATCTACGAAAACGGATGAACCCTATTAACACACGTGACTGCAATCGTGGGCTTCAGCAATAGATCTGCACAAGTACTGTGCATGATGCTTTAGGGTAGCATAAAATCTCTACTTATTGATTGCCTAATAATAAAAAAAGCGGTTCAGACATGGTTTCGTGAGCAACCGAAAATCTTCTTTCTAGAAAGAATGTAAAAGCTCATTGAACAATACTAGAACTGCATAGTCGTGCAGAGGGACAGCTAGATATGCATTTCTTCCTTACGAGTAATAATAAATGTTTCCCTGGTATATATATATATATATATATATATATATATATATATATATATATATATATATATATATATGAATATATATATATATATATATGAATATATATATATATATATGAATATATATATATATATGAATATATATATATATATATATATATGAATATATATATATATATATATGAATATATATATATATATATGAATATATATATATATATATGAATATATATATATATGAATATATATATATATATATATATGAATATATATATATGAATATATATATATATATGAATATATATATATATATGAATATATATATATATATATGAATATATATATATATATGAATATATATATATATATGAATATATATATTTATATATGAATATATATATATATATATGAATATATATATATATATATATATGAATATATATATATATATATGAATATATATATATATATGAATATATATATATATGAATATATATGTATATATATATATGAATATATATATATATATATATGTATATATAAGAATATATATATATATATATATATATATATATATATATGAATATATATATATATATGTGAATATATATATATATATATATATATATATATATGTATGAAAATTTGCCTGTAGAAAAGACAATATTTATAAATATAAATAACGTTTCGTCTACTGTGGACTTTCTCAAGGCAAAAAACGAAAATATTTTTTTTGCTTTGAGAAAGTCAACATTGGACGAAACGCGTGGGCAACTATTATAGTTTTCCTATTGTCATTTATATTTATAAATATATATACATATGTGTGTGTGTGTTTGTGTATATATATATATATATATATATATATATATATATATATATATATATATATATATGGGTGTGTGTATATATATATATATATATATATATATATATATATATATATATATATATATATATATACTTAGTTGTATGGATGTGAATTTGTAACCATAGTTTTTGCGCTTTTGCGATCCTCAGACAAAATCAAGTTTTATTTTTAAAAATACTTGTAATATTTTAGTGTAATTTTGAAATGAATCCATCACAATAGTTTTTTTTAGTAAATAAAAACCTGTTTGAGAATATTTAAAAATATAAAAGTTAATGTCATTATTAAGTGTCAACTATTTTTAAGGAATTTTATTTTACATTTTTTCCTTTTAGAAACTGTTAGATTATTTTTCGTATACATGTACAAAAAGGAAATAATATACTATTCAATATCGAAGGGGTATTATGATTTTAATCTAATTTCTTACCTATCGTTCAGTCATTATAAAATAAAAATTCATGGAATAAAAATTATATTCTTAAACTATTGGTTATATAAGTTTAAAGAGAATTTAATTCTAAACATAAATAACAGATTTTTGAATATTGCACTGCTGATCTTCCATAATTCTTTACATTTTCTTTTTTCATGCGCTTTTGCGGACAGGGGTAGATTTACAGTATTTCAATTTTGACCGCCCATAAATAAATACTTTAGGCATATTTAAGCAAAAGGTAAGTATTACTTTTAGAAAATCCAGTTAATTAATACTTACATTTTCTAATAGATTTCGAAACATACCTCTAGGACAAATATAGGATTTTAAAAAGAATTTCAAATTTGTCATTTACATTTTCGTATACGACGATAAGTGACGAAAAAATGTACTAATGCTTTAAAAATGCCTAAAATATTTATTTAAGGGCGGCTATTTATCTTTCTTTTAAATCGGATTACTTTAGACGATTATCTATCAAATAAAACCTTAATTTAATTTCAAAGAAGGTACCTATAATAATGAAGTCATGAGTCAATAAATTCACGCTTGTTTGCCGCCATTACGTATTTCGAAATAAATGTATAATTAAAAATTTTATATTGAAAATATTACCGAGAAAAACTGAAACTAAATGCAGTAAAAGCAGATATCCTTCCTTTGTGATTATTTAATGTGAATCCCGCTAAGCAGACGATTACCATTTGTATTTCTTTGTGGTGGTGGTGGTGGTGGACCTTCACAGATGAAAATTATAATATAGGTGTGGATTTAAACCCATCTTGTTAAAGTCAACATCCAATTCAGGATAATTATTGAAACATTCGAAAACACTTTAACAAAAACAGAACAAAACATGTACTTTTAACAGTTTATCCTGAATTTTGATATCAATGTGCAACAACATATTAAAAAATTGGAAATATACAATAAGAAATGGAACAGACAAAACACAGACATCGTCGGTTGAATTTAACAATCTTTTTAAAAAATTAATTTGGGCTGCCTATCTCTCTTTCTCTCACTCTCTTTCTCTCTCTCTCTTTCTTTATCTATCCATCTATCTATCGATATTCATATAAGACTTAATATTTATTGATGGTTTTATTTATCTATCTCTCTATCTATCTATCTACCTATCTATCTATCTATCTATATATCTATCTATCTATATATCTATCTGTTACCTTCACACGCACAAACACGTGTGAAGGTTCTTGCTACTTTCATTGTTAATTTTAGTATTGATTCACAGATTTTGTGTCAGTCTGTTTTAATTGTTATTGACGATCACTTACACAGATCACTCGGTGTAAATCTGCTCTTGAAAGTCGGTCAAATTGAAAACCTTAACCGAGTTACTCTTCTCTATTGGAGGTATAGCGAACTGGGGAAGATAGCTGGCATCTGCCATGCTTGTGCATCTCAATTTAGCCGAAACGATTATTATTGTTTTTTTGTTTTTTTCGCTTCAACAACGAAGGTCTAAATATGTGTCCCACTGCTCGTTTCGGACCCCTGGTGCCAGTAAAAACTATTCACCAATCTTTAAGTGTAAGAATAGAAAAACAATGTTTAATCTCACTCCTACCATTTTCCACCTCTCTCACACTCCCATACGCACACACACACACACACACATGTATATATATATATATATATATATATATATATATATATATATATATATATATATATATATATTGCGCAACTAATTTTTTCAAAAATATAATTGCTATTAACCAACTGATGTTTGGAACAATTTTCAGGATATACATATATTAACATAATGTATATTCCAAGTTAACTGCAGGTTATAGCATTTTCTTTTCTTTCATTTTTTAAATTATTTTACCCCAAGTAAGGCGATAATGCTACTAAGACACAAATCGGTTACTGGAAGTGAAAGAGAGTGAAAAAGACTTTAGTGAAGAGATAAGACAATGAAAAAGCAGGTTTCAGGAAGACAGAAAATGGTGATTTGTGTTGCATTGAAAATTTTGAAGATTACAGCTGGCAGGTGTAACAGCAAAATTGTTCATTTGTTAGATTAAGCTTTGAACCGTTGTATCTTAGAAATGATTACAAATATCTTACTTGATTTCTCCGAGGTTTTTATGGCATTATTCAACACTACTTTGAGCAATAAGGATGTACTCTCCGACCATAACAGAAAAATCCTGATGAAATCGATAATAAATGAAAATGGCATGTTCATTAAGTAATCATAAGTAAGGATCAGAAGCTCATGAAGTACTGAAATAAAGTCTCTCTCTATCTATCTATCTATCTATCTATCTATCTATCTATATATATATATATATATATATATATATATATGAGAAATTGTTAGGAGGATTTTGAGATTATCATAAATAAGTAATTCATCGAGTTTTAGAAGAAACCTCAACAGAATGCAGAAAGCACTGGACGGCCGTTTATTGTATATCCTTGCTTGAACCGTCTTCTAATTCTCTGGATGGAGCGGATTGGTGATAGTAGTCGTGGCTCTGGGAGGCACAATCCTTGGTTTAAGGAACATGGATGAGTTCCATCACGGATATGTGAATGAGCGGCGCCATGTCGAGTTTAATTCGTTACCACTTCGTCACCCGGGCCCGTAGCACAGTTGGTATGACGTTTGCTTAATACCGTAACTGTCCGGGTATCAATTCCTGGTAGTGGATGCGGACTACAGATGAATCCTGAATATAGGACGAAACGGTCACCCAGTGCTTTCTGCATTCTGTTGTGGTTTCTTCTAAAACTCGATGAATTACTTAATTATGATATATATATAAAATTTTCAATGTTATTCATGATGATGATCTTGTTCTCCGTTTTTTTAAATTCTAACTTTCCTTCTCAGGTCTTTTTTCACTGCTCATTGGGCTGTCATAGGTGAAACTCCACACTCACGTGCCAAACGTCTTAGAAATTGAGTTGGATCCTTTCTAACTGATCTCTTTAGCCCTAATTTGAAATGATGATCTCTCTTCCTGTTGTGACCTCCTGATTCAGTTTTCCTCTCTACTGTTTCCTATTTTTTAAAACTTATCCACTGTTCTCTTGATGATTCTTGAATGGACTTTGAAACTGGAAGCCAAAGTATGAATATTGGAACAATTACTGAAGGACTGAATGATCTTTTTCCTCTCACCATTCCTCAGTTGAGAAGACAGTGGATCTGTCACAAAACTATTTTAACCTGTTTTATTTGTAGTTGAATAAATCAAAGGATCTTTCAGTGATTCTTATGATAATTGGTATCTAGATCGCTAAACATCTTAGATATTAAACTTTTTCTGTTATGGACAGTTATGTAGTTACACAATTTGGAAAAATTTACTGTTAAACCAGGTATACGTTTCGTAAAATACATCTATTGGGTGCTTTAGTACACATCATCATTGATGTTTCTAGACGAGTTTCATTAGAGGTTTCGGGCCTTTCAACATTTCACCCCCTCTCCACGGTGACCCAGCCGATACTGATCAGGTATCGACTTGTGTACATTCCGTCAGCTACAAATTTTTCCATCTTCCGAAGTACACACCATACGACACTATTCTTGGCTATTTATTGTCTAATCCCGGATGACATCCGGTTCACCAGAAATGTGCTCGCTTCCATAAAAAAAGGAATACGTATATATATATATATATATATATATATATATATATATATATATATATATATATATTTAGACATTTTTATGTTTAACATTTTAAAATAATTACAATAATTGTCGGACTTTGTCCATTTCATAATATATATATATATATATATATATATATATATATATATATATATATATATATATATACATATATAGATATGTATGTATATATATATAAAAGTGAGCATAGAAGTCAACACTTAGAGGCAACAGTCTGTTTCATGCTAGATGCAATCGGTGGCCTGACGATTGCAACTAGCATGAAACAAACTGTCGCCTCTAAGTGTTTACTTCTATGTTCATTTTTATATTTACCCGCGCTCTATCTCTGATATTGAGCACTTTATCCCATAAATATAGCACATCTTAAGACTATATTTCGTGTATATATATATATATATATATATATATATATATATATATGTATATATATATATATATATATATATATATATATATATATATATATATATATATATATATATATATATATATTGTAAGACATTTTTATGTTTAACAATCATAAAATAATTAAAATAATTGTCGGACTTTGTCCATGTCATTATATAATATATATATATATATATATATATATATATATATATATATATATATATATATATATATATATATATATATATATCGTGACGACCCGGTTTCTTTCATTTTTCTTTCTAAAATCTAATAGTTTTTTGCTCGCTTAGTATTGAATTTACGTTCGGATTTTCTAAATGATGAGGTACGATTGTACCACCTCCTTTTAAATCCGCATTCAGTGCAACCAATGTACTTCTTACTTTTTAGGAATATATGTTTAAGGAATGCTGTATTTATAAGTAAAAGCCCTACATATCACAGATAAAGTATATATAAATATAAAAGTGGACATCGAAGTTAACACCATGCGGTCTGTTTGATGCTTGGATTTCAGATGTCTTGGAGATTGCGTTCAATTATGAAACAGTTCAGTCATGAAATTAAATAAGAGAATGAAACAAAGGGAAAATACTGCACTAACTTGCCCAAGAAGACATAGCATTTCATACATGAAAAATGAAGAGACAAGTCATTATATATATATATATATATATATATATATATATATATATGTTGTGTATATTTCGGCAGTAATTTTTCATTAATGCATGTTTCACTAAATAATATAGACAAGTTTTGTCGATTTATTGTGAGTAAGTTCCTTTCGTATTGTCTGATAAGCTTAATCACATTATCGTTGAAAGACGAAAGGAAAACACCATATTGACACCCCCCCATATATATATATATATATATATATATATATATATATATATTGTGTATATTTCGGCAGCAATTTTTCATTAATGCATGATTCATTAAATAATATAGACAAGTTTTGTCTATTTATTTTAAGTAAGTTCCTTCCGTATTGTCTGATAAGCTTAATCACATTATCATTGAAAGACGAATGAAGAACACCATATTGACACATGTCATCTGAAATTCATGGACAAACCTGTATATATATATATATATATATATATATATATATATATATATATATATATATATATATATATATATATATGTGTGTGTGTGTACCTCTTATATGTTGTTATCATGTCTCTCCACAACTACATGTCCATTGTTCCTCTTAATTACCCACCATCACTAAGCATATTATGCGGTGTTTTCCGCTGCCCTCTTGCCTTCTATCTCCTCCTTGAGTATCAGATTTTCCAAGTCTTCTTTCCTTATTACGTGCCCCTGGAAATCTCGGCCGTCTCTTCTGATTTTAAATATGTCTCCTTTTTGTTTTTCATTTTCTCTATATCTTCGCCGTTGTTCAAATGATCAGTCCATGATAGCCACTGCACCCTTCTGTAGAACCACAGTTCCGCCTGAGGAGATTGTCAAGCACTCACTGCCACACAGGAGGACAAATATCACGTCACAGTTTACAGACACATATAAATGCGTTTCCTCTTTCTGCGAGAAACAAATAATTAGATTAATTACTTAAGAATAAAAGTTAACATCAACCAGACAGTAATCAATAGAATTTCAAACAAAAACTATTTTAAAATAGTTAAATATTCAAGAGATCGATTAAAAAAGAAAATAATCATACGCTGACAAAAAAGATCAATATACAGATATGCTGATTTAAATATTTGAGTGAAGACAATAAATAGTCTCCCCCGAGAAAGAAGAGCAATCTCTGTTCATCGGTCTGTGTGTGAACACTTATTTGATTATAGACTAAAACACTAGACTTTCTAAAAGACAAAATGCTTCTAAAAACAAAAAACAAAAATAAACTCTAAACGTTTTTTTGCAGTCGGAAAATGGCAACGAACAAAGCTATGTTTTGCCTTCCTAATATTATGGTCGAAAACTGTGGATATTATTAGAATTTTCAAAAATATTCAAACGGTTAACACGAACCTCATTTGTAAGAGGCTATGAATGGAAATACTGTGATACGTTCTAACAAGGACACATTAGCAGACATTCCTTGGGGAAG
>OZ038488.1:86384149-86471649 GCA_964036315.1 Acanthosepion esculentum
TCTCAAGGAATTCTGCCCTAATGTCTTTCTAACTCATCTTCAGCGATATAATCTGGATAACTACAGTTTATGTCACAGGTAGATTTTTCAGTTTTATTTCCTGAGAGTTTATTATATCGTGTCTCCTTTATTTTAGTTTTTACCCCATCTTCTGTCATATTATTTATTTCCACTCTCCTTTTTATGGTTTAAGTGATGGGTTATTGTATTCTGTCTCATAATTAGTTTTATCTGATCTATTTCTGCATTTGAGAGTCTATTATTTTGCACGATGTCCCTGCGGACATTGGCAAGCGTGTTTGGGTTGAGATATATTCTCCATATTTGATACAGTTGATCCATGATGACCTTTTGTGGATGTTAGAGTTGTATGGAAAAGGATGCCATGACTTGTTGATACTCTTCACGAACCCATTTCCTTCACTTTCTTTATTTGTTAATTGATTTGTCATCGAGACTCTTGGTCCAAGGTTGGAAATAGTCCGGGTTTGGTGACTATGTGTCTCATCGTTATTGAAAGAATTTGTTCCAGTGACAGATTTTTCGGCCCAGGACACATTCCTCGCTCGCTGAGGGACGCGGCTGTTTTTCACTCCTGTTATTATTATTATTATTATTATTATTATTATTATTATTATCATTATTATTATTATTATTATTATTTCTTTTGATTTCTATTGTATACACATTTCCTTCCGGTCACAACCAGAGTCTCAGTTCAGAAATGGCTTCATAACATTTGCCACTGATCATGTTTTCATCATTTTTTGTAAATCACCCCCCACCCCAAAAAAAAGATCCGACACATTTTACACAGATAATGCTCTTCGTAATATGTGAGCATTACTGGTGGGTACAATATTTGATGAACGAGAAATCCGGACGTAAATAATTTGACGCTGTATTGCAAATATACGAAGCCTAATATACATATCATGAAACCCTGATTAATGTGGGCCTCCAGCTGGATGTGGGTGAAATTATGACAGATTTTGATAAAAAACAGCGCATAAGCTTACCGGGTTTTGGTGGAGCAGTTAGAAATTCCTCTGATTGAAGGTGTTAACAAGTATCTTGATCTAATTCCTAAGCCTGTTATATAGGAATAAAGTATCGCTTTCGACACTTGAGTTGGAACATAGCTTGCCAGTGAACAAACACAGGCGATCCAATTATTGAATAAAGCAGATCACGTGACCTTGGGAGAAACGCATCAGTAGGAATTAGCTTTCCGACTAACTGATCGCCATTTCTAGTCTATCCTCTATTACTATTCGGATCGCTATTTCTAGTCTATCCTCTATTACTATACGGATCGCTATTTCTAGTCTATCCTCTATTACTATTCGGATCGCTATTTCTAGTCTATCCTCTATTACTATTCGCATCGCTATTTCTAGTCTATCCTCTATTACTATTCGGATCGCTATTTCTAGTCTATCCTCTATTACTATACGGATCGCTATTTCTAGTCTATCCTCTATTACTATTCGGATCGCTATTTCTAGTCTATCCTCTATTACTATTCGGATCGCTATTTCTAGTCTATCCTCTATTACTATTCGCATCGCTATTTCTAGTCCATCGTCTATTACCATTCGCATCGCTATTTCTAGTCTATCCTCTATTACTATTCGGATCGCTATTTCTAGTCTATCCTCTATTACTATTCGGATCGCTATTTCTAGTCTATCCTCTATTACTATTCGGATCACTATTTCAAGTCTATCCTCTATTACTATTCGCATCGCTATTTCTAGTCCATCGTCTATTACCATTCGCATCGCTATTTCTAGTCTATCCTCTATTACTATTCGGATCGCTATTTCTAGTCTATCCTCTATTACTATTCGGATCGCTATTTCTAGTCTATCCTCTATTACTATTCGGATCGCTATTTCTAGTCTATCCTCTATTACTATTCGCATCGCTATTTCTAGTCCATCGTCTATTACCATTCGCATCGCTATTTCTAGTCTATCCTCTATTACTATTCGGATCGCTATTTCTAGTCTATCCTCTATTACTATTCGGATCGCTATTTCTAGTCTATCCTCTATTACTATTCGGATCGCTATTTCTAGTCTATCCTCTATTACTATTCGCATCGCTATTTCTAGTCCATCGTCTATTACCATTCGCATCGCTATTTCTAGTCTATCCTCTATTACTATTCGGATCGCTATTTCTAGTCTATCCTCTATTACTATTCGGATCGCTATTTCTAGTCTATCCTCTATTACTATTCGGATCGCTATTTCTAGTCTATCCTCTATTACTATTCGGATCGCTATTTCTAGTCTAGCCTCTATTACTATACGGACCGCTATTCTCTACTCTATTCACTATACTATTTCTCTATTCGGATCACTATACAGGTTACGTGTCGAGCGAGTATTATCAAGCAAGTAGTATTAGTGCGGGAGTTATTCGACGTCCCCCAAGTGTTCCGTTTACTCAATTTAACTTTCCTGTGGTATGGTTTTCAGACACTTTCCATAGGTGCCGGACGCTGGGATCGACCACTCCAGTCTGATAACATCAGGCAATCTCTTTCCCGACAAATCGACTATGGTGAGATTCGACCCCGGTTCTTATTGTCAGAATGCGAACGTTATAACCACTCGGCCACGTGCCTATAGTAGTAGTAGTAGTAGTAGTAGTATATATATAGAAATTTGGTTGCTCTCATTTCCGTGGTTTCTTTTTTTGATTTCTCAATCTCTCTATCATGAATTGAATCTACGCAGTGGTAAAGGTGTGGGGTGTTTCCTTTATCATTATCATTACCATTCTTACAGTTCTCTTTGACATTATTAGCAGTAATGCGTTGGATTATATTTCCACTCCCTATTTGTAATGACAGGAAATCGAGGAGATGCTCTCAATGAAGGAACTCTTCAAGATCCCTTTAAACACCTTCATCGAAGGAGATGTCCACATTCAAACAGCGGAAGTTAATTAAAAAAGAACAATGGAAAACCTTCAAGTTTCCCGGTTATCATTTGAAAAGCCCTTGTCGTGTATTGGGGCATAGTTCTTTGTTTCTTGTTATCATTTTGTTTTAATGGAGAACCGATTTATAAATGTCCTCTTGGAGAAGCAGAACAAAAGAACTGATGCCATGAAGAAACCTTGCATTAAATTTTTCATAGAAATTTTGCCGTTCATTGATGGATTCTCTTCTTCGATTATATGCCTGATATTATCATTCAGTTTTATTCTTTTGTCGTTCGTTTATAAAAGTTTAACAAACCGGCTGGAGGTGTGAGAGAAAATCATGAAAATGATGCACTGTCAAAATCAAGGAAGTACAGAAGTTCAAATATCTGGTAAGCGATTTAACAAATGTCAAAAGAAAGCGACACAAAAATTTTATAGTGAATTGGAATAGCGAAAGCGCCCTTTTCAACGTTAAACACAGCATTCTTCTTCGATGTTCCTTGTCCCATCAGGACCGAGACGATCATAGCTCTCCACAATTTCCTATATTTCGTAGCTCTTAATAGATTTTGACTTTCTGTTATCTTTCCTAAACCTTGTTCCGCCATCCATTTACTCAAGGTCACTGAGTAGGTCATGGGTTATATTCCTCTCGCCTTCAGTCTGACCGGAGAGTATCGGATTTTCCAAACCCTCTTTCCTCGTTATGTGTCCTATATATTTCAACTCTCTCTTCCTGATGTTAGGTAAAAGTTTCTTTTTTTATTGCGATTTTCTCTAGAAATTATGACAGGGAATTCTAGACAATTTTTCCATAGATGAAAAAGAAAGTCGAAGCAATAGATACGGGGATCTACAGATGAATGCTGAGAATATCAGAGATGAACCATGTGAGTAACGAGGAAGTTTTTAGGAAAATGGAAGCAACAAGGAAACATATATTTAGAATCAGAAAGAGTTGAAATCTCGACGACACATAATGAAGGAAGACGGGTTAGAAAGTTTTACACTCAACGGAAATACTGAAGGGAAAAAGAGGGAACAGCAAGTGAACTATCTGCTTATCTTGTGTAAGAAGTTAAAAAATCCTAATAACATTTTTTTAAATAATTTCACCTCAAGGGAAGCGGGAATGCCACTAGTGCCCATAGGGTTACAGGGAGTGAAAATGAGAGAAAACACTGAGTATAGGGAGGATTGAAGAGAAGACAAATGATGAACGGAATTCAAAAACATAGAAGATGGCGACTGGGGTTACATTTAAATTTTTGAAGATGGTAGTTATCAGGGAAGTAAGTAAACGGAAGGGAATTTCACAGGCTGGAAGTGTGAGAAAAAAAACTGTTGGAATAGAAGTGGCGGTCGCATATAGCTATTTCAACAGTAAACGAGTGGGAACTAGTTGCCAATCTAGTGCCACGCTTAAATTCATATAGTCAGAGCTCAAGAAAAGGAAAGCTTGTCATAGCAGGTACCATGAAAATATCTGGAGAAAAGACAGTGGGAAGCCACATCACGTCGCTGAGAAAGTGGCTGAATTCGATATGCCTACGATAGATAGAAAGTTGTGAAGAGCCATAATCCCCAAGTCATGAAGGGATATAGCACTGAGAAGAAGTTATGTGATAGCAAATTAGGATATTCTCCGTAAGAAAAATTCCCGCCAACTTCAAAAGGATTCTATGTATTTTCTGTCATTTTATAGTCAAAGTCTAATCACGCCAATATGGTCACGTAGAGAGAAAGTTCTACTAAGAAATTTTCTCCCGAGAGTTACTATTTTGTTGTTCCCACGTGGATGCTTCCCGCACTCTAAACTGCTTCGAGTCAAGATGCAATCATATTCTATTATTATCTTCATAATATTCTCTTCCTACAAACTTTCATTCGTATCACATTTCTACTCTTCACAACCATATTAACACTAACCTTCTACATTGATGTTATACGGGAATAAAGCGTCGCTGCCGACACTTGAGCTTGAACATAGATCGCCTGTGACCAAACACAGACGATCCCATTATTAAATTAAGTGGCCAAAAAGGAAACGCATATACAGAAAGTCGCATAACGTCTAAATTATTCTGTTTCTAGTCTATCCTCTATCCTATTCGGATCGCTATTTCGAGTCTATCCTCTATCCTATTCGGATCGCTATTTCGAGTCTATCCTCTATCCTATTCGGTTCGCTATTTCGAGTCTATCCTCTATCCTATTCGGATCGCTATTTCCAGTCTATCCTCTATACTATTCGGATCGCTATTTCCAGTCTATCCTCTATACTATTCGGATCGCTATTTCCAGTCTATCCTCTATACTATTCGGATCGCTATTTCCAGTCTATCCTCTATACTATTCGGATCGCTATTCTCTACTCTGTTCACTGCACTATTTCTCTATTCGGATCACCATACGGATTATTTCCAAGCGAGTATTATCGAGCAAGTACTATTAGTGCGAGTGATATTCGAAGGCGTCTGACACCAATATTGTTCAACGGCGTTACTATAGTTGCATCTGCAATTACAAAATCTACAACGAGCATCGCGAAAGTGACAACAAGTATTAGTTGGCATCACAAAAGTGGCAAAGAGTGTTCGTTGACATCACAAAACTTGAGTAATTCTCGAGCCTTGTAACCGTTGGACATTAGGATAAAATATAAAAAAAAATTATAAATAAAAAACACCCCCCCCCCAAAAAAAACGCAAAAAAAAACAAACAAAATAAACATTGCTTTATGCAAAAATAAAGAATGGACAAGACCCAACCGAGAAGAGATTCAAAATAAACTCTGATATTTGGTCAAATTTTGTAAATTATTTTCTGATCGACAAGATTTTAACAACACATTTCTTGCTGATATGTTGTTTATCTTATGCAGAATTCAGCAAACAGGAGGTACCATATGTACGGCGTATATAACAGCTCTGGGTGTGTCTCGGGCTAGATAGCCTGACAGGGGAGCATCCTTCTTCTGAATGGATTTTAATTCAAAGTTTATCGTCTAGATTATTTGCCCTGCAAAGGCTAAAAACATAGGTTTAGCTTATTATTCATTAGGATTTGAGTTCAGTGATTTATCTATAATAGACTGGGTGTAATACTTGGCAAGAAATCTCAGTTTAGCCTTGTATTTAGCATATAGCGAGAAGAAAATGGATTAAGACGTGATTCAAGAGATTTAATGCTAAATTATCAAAACTCTTTTAGAATTGGAACCTAGAAAGCCGATTCAATTGTCATTACAAATAATATTTACTCTGCTCGAACATAATTTTTATTGAGACAAACCCAAAACATTGCCTGTCATTTCGACTCCATGCTATAGAGATTATTCATAATGTCATGTCTTCTATTTGATGAGGAAAATAAGCTTATTCAGTTGTAGGCAAATTTAAATCCATTCCTCTAGAATATAGATATAATTATTAAACATGACAATAATATAAAAAGAACAGATTCTGAAAGAATCTTAGAAATTTTGAGAAAAATTCATTTCTTTCCCGTTTGAAAGGTTTCGCTAATAATTATTCTAGAGGTATGATTTATTGGAATTTTAACAATAGATCTTGATTCATAATATATATATATATACACACACACACACACATATATATATATATATATATATATATATATATGGTAGTTTCTCCCGTTGTATTCAACATTTGAGTCAAGCAGCTCAGCTCATAGAACCGACAGCCCGACACCAGCACATGTGATTTAATTATAGTGGTGAAGGCTTTGTGCAAAACCAACCACGCTTTTGAAGGGTTGAATACAGAGACCTAGTGCATTATGTGTCACAAGGCACCTAAACGACCCTCGGCAGGTTTTGAATTCAGAGTTGTCCTTCTCCTAGACCAGCTGCCATCTAAGGCTATAGAACCCGGTCTGTTCTGCTATTTACCCATAGCTGGAGGGAAAAGAAGAGGAATCATGCTTTTTACAATGGTATTAGACCGTAAGTGAATTTAATGGATTCGACTAGAATTTATACTCAGCTCTCCGATTCCTCAATCCAAGCCGCTATCCATTACTCCATCGTGACTCCTATACTCTTATATATATATATATATATATATATATATATATATATATATATATATATATATATATATATATATATATATTGAGATTCACTCTGTACAAGGCCTAAATCCACTATTTGTAGAGGATAAGAGAGTAAAACTCAAAGTTTGCGCGGAGATGTGGATATGATAACGGTTAAATTCTGAACAGGTTAAAATTGTAGTTATCACCCACAAGGACGCTGAGAATCTGTTGGACTTTGTCGAGACGGGAAAGTGAGGACGTGTCACCTCCTGTCCAAATAGGGGCAATAAAACAACATTTCCGGCCTGATCTGTAAGAAAGACGGAAGCACGAGCAGTCATGTACTTACTGGTGCGATACAGGGAACGCACCGGTTTTTTACTGCATCTTTAGAAATGGACCGTATCTGCGAGTTCCATTCAGGCTTGAGTTGAGTTTAATCACCAATCGTCGTTCAGGTTACAGGGACTCCCTTAGGGAACATACATTCAACGTTATTGGTGTTGGTTCAGGGTCGATTCAGTGATGATGGAATATAACTAGTTTTGGAGGAATTGTATGTAGCTAGTCAGCCCCCCCCCCCCACTGAGATGTTAGATATAAATCGGAAGTAAGACCAGCGACTGTCGATCTCTGGTCATTATAGTTTTGGAGGTGCACCCATATACCGTTGTAACATCAGCATAGATATTCCCAAACAAACGAGTACCCAAGGAAAAAGAAAAAGAAAGAACGAAGAACATGAAATTCAGGCGTAAACAATCGTCCAGAGTTCAAGCTCAGAGTCCAACGAGAAAAAAAGCTCCAAAACGAGTAGAAGCAACTACGTAAAGTGCTAAAGTGTTAAATAAGAAATAGTTTGTCGCATGCATGTTTTATAAAACGATTTCAAATAGCTGCTTTTATTTAATTTTTTTATATATGTATTGCTTGAAAATGGCTAAATGTATACCCGAAAGCGCTTGGGTAAAAAAAGGTCATTCGGACGGTTTTTATATAAGCATTATAAGATCGCATGAGAAATTGTATCAAAAATTAAATAAAAACACCTTGTCTGTCGTATTGAATGAAATATATATATATATATATATATATATATATATATATATATATATATATATATATATATATAAAAGTGGACATGGGAGTCAGCACTTAGAGGCGACAGTCTGTTTCATGCTAGTGCAATCGCCTGACGATTGCACTAGCATGAAACAGACTGTCGCCTCTAAGTGCTGACTCCCATGTCCACTTTTATATTTACACACGCTCTATCTCTGATATTGAGCACTTTACCCCATAAATATAGCACACTTTAAGACTATATTTCTGCATATATATATATATATATATATATAAAATGAATACAGAATCCTTAAAATCCATCAGCTAAGGGTTCTGTATTCATTATTATATTTCTCTGTTCTTACATTGAGCTCGCTTTGGTTTTATATCCTCCTTCGAATTATCTCTACTAATTTTTAATATATATATATATATATATATATATATATATATATATATATATATATATATATATATATATATATATATATAAATATATATATATATATATATATATATATATATATATATATATATGTGTGTGTGTGTGTGTGTTTGTGTGTGTGTGTTTATGTGTATGTGTTTGAATGCACGCCTCTATTTAAATTTGTTATTTTCTTGAATGATTTACTGTGGAGTTTCATCATCAATCGCAACGTTGATGTAATTTCGTTACACTGAATCGAAAAAGACTTTCTGCGTAAGTTAACATTCTTCACCCATTCTAGCTAAAACATGATAAGCCGTAACATTCTGCTTCATTGTAAGCGCGAATAAAATTAGATCATATATATTCCACCTACTACTCAGCAATAACTTATACTAATACTTTTGGTTTAAATGATGTTTGACGGTTTTTTCATCAAAGATCCATTCAACAAATAATGTAAATATTACTTTGACACTGTAGCTTCGTCATTATTTAATAAAAATAATCATGTCTTTTACAAATTAATCCAACGCCTGTCTACCAAAATTCAACCAGACATAACGAAAAATTACTATATTTCAAAAATAGAAGACATGTTGAAATTTTGTCGAATAGAAATATTACTCGTCATCTGACTAAACATAAATTGTTTTGGGAAAGATTTTTTAGGAACAAGCATTTTTCAAAAACGCTTCTAAAGATCAGACAAAATATTGGGGCATAATAAAACACCTATTTTCTCAACAGTATTTCATTGTCGAAAGAATATTCGTGCTAGGTTAACAAATCTGATTGTCTTTTAAAAGTCAATAACAATTGCAGAATTTATTTCGGTGAAATTCAAAAAGTCACTGGCCTCTGTATTTAGAAAGAAAAATTGCTGTCTGTGTTGTATCTTGAATAAATTTGCTTTCATTTGAATTTTCTCTGTTATTTATTACTCATGAAAAAGAGAATACAAAATAGACTACAAAAGCAGTTTTATAGCCGAGTAGCACACACACACATACGTATATATATATATATATATATATATATATATATATATATATATATATATATATATATATGTACATACCTATATATGTCGCAGCATAGTATATAGTTTTTCCATGAGTATTACATACATACATATAGATATATGTGTGTGTGTGTGTGTCTGCATACATACATGCATACATACATACATACCTACATATATTTAAATTGCATCATTTTAGGTGCGGTTTCGTTCTCAAAAAGAGTTACATATGAGGTCAGCGTAGACTACTTCAAACTTCCAGATTTCAAAGAATACCAGGATGCAGACAAAGGAATTCTGTCTACTACACCTACACTACGTTGCTTCTTGAAGAAGACAGAGACGGTCGAAATTAATTGAAGCTAACACTAACACAATATAAACTTCGAGAAATTTATCCACAACTTCGAGCACAATACTCAAGAAATTATTTGAAAATTGAAAAAGAATCCATTGTCAATTCGTTTTAATAAAACATGATTAAATGAATATTTGCTGTCTAAATACACCTAACGTTTAGGATTCTTCTCTGGTGATAATTTGGAACCATTAAGATCTTTATAGCAAAATTCTTATATTATCACACTAACATTATTCTGCTTGTAAAAACAGTATTTTTTAGTGGCGTGTCTCTTGATGTGATTAAACTTTCGCATGAAGGAGGGAGAACGCTGATATTTTAAATTGATATTTTTCAAGTCTTTTTTTCATTTTTAATATGTGTTTTTAATCTAGCTCAGGGGCGGGGAACCTTCGTCCTTAATGAAAGATGCGACATTCTTGGTAAACATGAGCAGCTTTCTGCAACTTTTGAGCTGTACTATGGAGACAGGTAATTTAGAAATGTTTGAGTCAGAGCTGAAGCCAGCAAAAAAGATACTAGCTCCAGCTCCCTAAAATAAATTTTCTCAATAAATTTCCTCTTTCTCAGCAATAACTGAATTTATCGTTTTGAGCTTGTGTTACTGGTGATCAAAAATGCATTTCCAGTGTCGTTTGAGTTGGCTAAGATTTCTAATCTTGTGTTAACTTGGAAAAATTAAGATTTTTATAGCAAAATTATATAAATCATCACACTAATATTATTCTGCTTGTAACAACAATCTTCGTTAGTTATTGACGTGTTTGTTGGTTACGCCTTGGCTAACCTTTCACTTTCCCCTTACTAACAATTTCAGCTGGCTGTCTTCGTTTTCTTCTTTTTCTTTTTCCATCATAAGAAAAATTATATAAAAAAAACTATATTAAACATAATACTTCCCTAGTTTGGCTAGCGAAATCGCCAATTCAAAAAAAAAAGAAATTCGCGACTAGGGGTGAAATAAACATTCAACCAATGAGAGGCCCCATCTTAGGGAAATTAGTGAAGCAAAGAAATACATTCTCGAGCCTATGTTAGAAATAAATTTTCAACCACTAAAACGCATCACCTTTGGAAAATTTGAGAAAAGAAAAGACATTAATTCACGAGCTAGTGCGAAAAAATAAACTGGTATATAATCAGATACAAAGTGCTGACAACAGACAGAAGACAGTAAAAAAGGAGGAAAATCTAACTCAGCTTCGCAAGTGACTTTTCAGAACATTGCTGACAAGTGTATTTCTACGACTCAACTTAGAGAAAACTTCTACTTGCACAAGAAGAACTGTAAAGGAACGAAAAGACTGATGTAATAAAAAAATCGAATTCTGTTCCCTTCTACCAGTGAAAAACGCTCATTGGTAAAATTGTACGCCATCTTGCCACTATCCTTCTTGTTGCTTCTCAAACTAAGTAAGTAAATATTTTCAACATTGACTCTTTTCATCTATCACCTTTTAAAAACTCATCTCACAATACTTCAATTAACAACTTTAATAGTTTTTAACATTACTTATTTGGAATTTTCATTGAAACATTGAACTTATATTTAATAAAAGGAAAATTGTATTGTACCAAAATGAGTTGCTAACTTTATATTGTCATCAGTAATTAATTATTGTTTATATTATAATCAATAATAAGAGATTAACAAAGTCAGAAGTATATTCATTAGAATTTAGATTAATAACCGTCTTTAATGACTTATGAATATAAATGAGCAAGGTCAAATATCAGTAAGGTATATCAATCATTACTGTGAAAATAGCTAGAGCTTGAAGCCGGAGCAGGAACTGGAGCCTTGAAATTTCAAGATGTTGGAACTGGAGCCAGATAAGTTCAAAAGGTTGGGGCTGGAGTTGTAACTGAATATTTAAATGTCAGCTCCACAACCCTGCGTTTGAGCAGCCTTACTAGGTTCCCACAAACATATTTCCATTTGCAAGCCATAAAAATTTCTCTTTTCAACATGAAATTTCACTTTCTTAATTGGGTCTATAATACAAATTTTGCAACTTTAATACTGACGATGCCTGCATATTTTAACTGCTTGTTGTATCGTTACTAATTTTGATTATGTTTACTGATCTGTGATTCGGTTAATTAGCATGTTATTCAATAACAACAATGCATATATAAGCCTAGTTTTTTTATGTTTGCTAATATTTATTTATATTTTTTGCCAATATTTATTTATTTATCTTTTCAAAATAAGAATCATTTCTCTGTTTAATTTTATCCCATTATGTCCAAAAAAAATAAAACGAACTTTGAAAGAAAAAATAGGATCTTCAATGATCAGGAAGAATTGCAATAATTTTTAGTGTTTAATGGTAGTAAAATGACTTCCTTGCTTTGTGATACTGCAATTTAAATAGTTACAAAGCACAATGCGCATCAACATAAAGACAATAAATATACTAAATTGGACAGTGAAGCTCGAAGGATTGCAATGTTGAAACTAAAGAACGGAAAGCAAAAGCGGAGACAATTATTTCATTCTGTATTAAATTCAGGAAATGCTGCAAAAAATGCAAGATATAAATTTGCATATATGCTTAGAAAATAAGGTAAACAATATAGCAATATAAAGGTCATAAAAGACTGCATTCCGGAAGTCGTAAAATGTTTAGATCCAGATAAGTTTAAAAATATAAAAATGTGCCACTTTCAAGAAGGACTAATACAGCATGAATTACCCAGCCATATAAGTAAGCAGCTTCAAAATCTAATAAAAAAAGACAATGTATCTTTCTTCTTAACTTTGGATGAATCAACAGATTCCACTGATTTGGCACAAGTATTATATTTCATTCGTTCAATAAGTGACAATTTTCAATTATTTGAAGAATTACTTGCTTTTGGCACCCTTAAAGGAAAAACGCTAGGAATAGATATTTTTAATAACTTCACAGAGAAATTTCATAAAGCCGGGTTGAATCTTACTAAATTGGTAAGTGTGAATACTGATGGTGCTCCAGTTTTGATGGCTAAAAATGAAGGATTCATTGCATATTTAAAAAGAGAAACCACAGCTCCAAATACACTAATTTCTCATTGCATTCTGCATTCTGCACGTGTAAAATCTGCTATTTAAATAATATCTTACAAAATATTATACATATTGCTATCTATATAAATGCCTCGTCAGTTTTGAAATATTTTGATGATAGATAACGAAGTAATCACTGTAGTTTTCCATTCCCGTTCACAAATCCACTGCTTATCGCAAGGACACTTATTGGTCAAAGTTTTGTCTTTACGAGAGCAAATAATTGACTTTTTCAGAGAAAACAATAAATTTTGGGAATTATCAAATAGAACATTTCACAGAGATGCTGTAATGACAAAGCAAAATTAGTTAAATATTTCGTTACAATGCAGAAATAAATGAGTATATGATATGTAGAAAAAATTATTTCATTTAAAAAGAAGTTGTTATTTTTCAAGTCCTTTCTTGGCCAGTCAAAACTTTCAGAAAAAACACTTTCCCTAATTGTCGAAAGTGAAGAGAATAAATCTTTTCAAGAATTCCAGTCAGTTTTAGACTCTTTAATAGAAGAATACAGCAGAAAATTTAGTAATTTTGGAACGCATAACGCCACTCCGAAACTAACTTTTCAGTTCCACTCAGTTAATATATCTGAGTCTTCCGAGGACGTACAAAGGGAGCTCTATTGAGTTGTCTGAAGTTAATTTCTTGAAAACTCCGTTTGACAGAAAGAAAGAGCCCACTGAAATTTGGAAAAGGGCGGTAGAATATCCTCGACATCGTGAACACGCACACCGTCTTATTTCATGTTTTTATTTAACATTCCGTTGTAAATCCATATTCTCGTACTTGATGAATTCATTGGGGTCACAGTTGACAGATGAGCATTTGGAAGACTAAAAACTAAAATATACCATTGGAATTTGGAAAAGGGTGGTAGAATATCCTCGACATAGTGAACATGCACACCGTCTTATTTCATGTTTTTATTCAACCTACAGTTTTGAATCCACCTTCTCGTACTTGACACAAATCAAGAATTTATTGAGAACACAGTTGACAGATGAGCTTTTGGAAGACCAATTAAAACTAAAAAGCACCATGATAGAGCCTGATATCACAATGCTATCTCAAAAGAAGCAAGGTCAAGGAAGTCATTAATTTTTCAAAAAGGTGAATAAAGTATTTGTTTGAATACGTCTTGTTTTTCAGATTTGTAATGTCTGTTTTTATTATATTATATATTTGTTAAATTCTATTTTTATGCATTATTTACCTAAGATATAAAATGTGCAACTGTAAAAAGTTCACTTGGTGAATGCAGCCCCTATGAAGGACGATGAATTTCAATATGGCCTACAAGCACAAAAAAGGTTCCATACCTCTGGTCTAACATATAATTGACATTACACAACAGTACAAACGACATTTCTTCGGTTAAAGAGTGACCATCTTTCAGGAAGAATTAATTTTCATTGTCCGTCAAAGAAGTGTATTTATCATAAGATTTTACTTCATGCACACACACACACACACACACACACATACACACACACACACACACACACACACACACACACACACACACACACACACACACACACACAGGGTGGGGCGCTAGAGTTTTGATAGAAAACCCAGAAAGGAAACCACATGTTCTTTGACAGAAGGAAGTAAAGGAAAGCGAGATGATTCAACATCGATTGTCTATCTGTTAAGTGCTGACTGTAATACACACTTGGGTGATCATGTCACTTTTGATTCATTGTTAGGCAGACGATGATCCTGCAGTCGGTTGCAGTTTTTTCCCATCTGCCACCCAAGGCTATAGGACCCTATCTGTCCTCCTACGCATTCCATAATTTAGGGGAGAAAAGATGAATGAATTCATACCTTTCCCGAGTGTACTTGCGCGTAAGTGAATTCAACGAATCTGACTGGAATTAGAACTCGGCTTTCCGATTTCTCAGTCCTTGGCGTTATGCATTACGCATGTCAATTGTAAGAGAATAGAATGCATGGTGTCACCAAGAGAAAAAGCCCAACAGGCGAATTACAAATTGGAAATACCAAAATTAAACAAGTGCACAAATTTAAACATCTAGGAATTGTTTTAACAGGGGTCCGTCAATGCGACACCGAAATCCAAAGGCTTATTAGAATAGAGAAAGATAGTTTCAAAAAGCTAAGCAAGGTATTAAGAAAGCAGGAAATTTCACGAGAAGCAATAAAGAGTAGTTGTTTTGTTTTATGGCATATCAACCTCACTGGTTCATTTAATGTCAACACAATTTTGAAATAGATTCATAGCGATAGTTTGGTAAAAAAAAGGTGTGTATGCATACATATATATTTGATTTGGTTTGGTTTGTTTTACGGCATATCAACCTCAATGGGTTATTTAATGCCGACAACTTTTTTTTCCTGGTAATACTTTCTTTTGTCAAAAAAACTATTTCTGGTATTATTCTTTTCCTGAAATGTGTACAGCTGATAATATTTGCAAAAATGTATTGGTGGTAATATTTTTTTTTTCAAAAACGTATTGCTGGTAATATTTTTTTTCAAAAATATTTTTCTAGTAATAATTTTTTTTCACAAAGTATTTCTGGTATTAAAACCTATTCTTACACTTTTATAATGTTTTTTACCACAGTTTCGGGTTTAACTATTTGCCCATAGCTTGGACCCTAACAGGTGCTACCACCCCAGGTCAGCGTGGACCTGGAAACACCAGCAATTAAGAAGTGGTTCCACGCTTCTCAAAACCTCCTGAACAGAGGCCCTGCTGTTGGACGTAGTTTATCGTCTTACCCAGGACGCGGAAGTAGTTTATTGTCATACCCAGGACGGCAAGAAAAGATTTTCAAATTCGGTCCTCCTATGCAGCAGTTAAAGTTGACGCTCTCTAATCACAAATATAGAAGTTATTTGGTTCTACAGAAAGATGCTGAGAATGACAGTCTGAAATATATATAAATAAAAAATAGAAACAAGCGGAAAAAACGGACACGTATATGTAGCATCAATCAGAAAAAAGCTGACATTTGTAGGGAACGTGATGAGGTAAGAAGCTTTAAAAATATTGAGACCCACCGATCATGAGCTCGGTGGGTCTCAATATTTTAAAGCATAACCTACCTAAGTTGAATCTACAAATAGTTGGCAGAACAGGAATTAGGAGATATTGTACAAAGACAATATTTTCAAGGGCTACAAAGGTCGTGAAATTGTGGAGAGCAATGACCTTCCACGTCCAGAAGGGCCACAAAGAAGAATAGTGTATCGAGGAGTTTCATGCGATCAATAAAATAGCGAGAAGCCAAATAGTTTCTAAGGAAGCATTTGCTTGTGAAGATATATTTATTATACAAAGATATAGAAACGTAAACAAAAAAGAATAGAAAAGAAATCATAAAGAATTCATATTAAATATTTTTGGTGGTGGTTGTGAAGGTTGGGGTCAGGCATTTCCTTTATACTCACAATAATAATTCAAAGTAATAATTACTATCCAAAATATGACAAGATAAAATAAAATGAAAATGATATAGGATTAATATATTGTTATTTTAGCAGAATTCAAATATAAAGTTAAATATATATATATTTGCGTGTGTCTATACCATTAGTACGTATGCATATTAGTGGGTGTATTATATATATATATATATATATATATATATATATATATATATATATAAGGAGAGAGAGAGAGAAGCACGTCTATAAACATACGCAATGTATATATATATATTATATATATATATATATCATATATATATGTATTATATATGTATATATATATATATATAGAGAGAGAAGCACGTATATAAACATACGCAATATATATATATATATATATATATATATATTTATATATTTAACATGTCAGCAGTCAATATACCACATAACACCCTTGAGTGCTTAGCCCTGAAGCGGGTAGAATGAAGATCAACGTGTTTTAGTGGACTCAGCAATGTTCAATCTGCTGGTCTGAAACATCTTCAAGAAGCGCGAGCAAGATCTAAAAGGTCAGCCAATCTAAAAGGGATCTCATCTCATAATCCTCACACTTTCTCCATATGTGGCCTCCTTTGTAAATCACTAGCGGGTCTTAAAAGCCACTTAAGATTATCGCACAAAATTTCATAACTGAATCAACTAAGCTGTCAGATCCTCATACGTCGTATTCGACGAGAGTGTCCATTATATATATATATATATATATATATATATATATATATATATATATATATATATATATATAAAAGATTTTTCCTTAAATAACATTTAAAAATAAAATTAAAATAAAAAAATAAAAAAATGGTAACTGGTAATATACATACTTATATTGGATATGTAATAATAATTTTTAAATAATTTAAGTAATTCCATTACATTTACTTGATTTCAAAAGAAATATAGTCTGTTAGTAATTAAGAGTAAAAATAATATTTTAAAATTGTAGTTCAATATAACGTATTCTAAAAAAAAAAACCCATTTAGAAAGAATCTTTAAGTACGAATTTAACGGAAAAATGCCGAAAAACATTTTGTCGTTAATTAAAAAAACAGACGACATGCGTTTTAACGTATGTCAAAATTCGTTGAAAAATGCACACCTACTCTCCCTAATCTTAACCTCTTTTTCGAACGGAACTCATAATTGATACAATTATAGTGAATAAAAATGAACACGCTACCACCCCTATCTAAATGATTGGATTTCTCTGTATCCTTGGAAAAAAGCAATTATTAATTATATGTGCGTTTAAAATTCAGTAAATTTAAAAATAAGTTATTCAAAATTCGTTAGAAGATGAAACAGAACTAGTGCCTTTAATTTAATTAAATAATTAAATTTGAAGTTTTTAGCTTCGGTTATTGAAACACGGTAATTCTTGCGTAGCGAAGAAACCATATTTTAAATCAGTTAATTTGTAATATATATATATATATATATATATATATATATATATATATATATATATATATATATATATATATATATATATATATATATATATATATATATATATATATATATATATCAGAAACTGAACGCCTACGCAGGTAAAGTGATTTTCCAAGCGGATCACAGATGAGACGCAATGCCGAAAGGTTAAGCAAATTAAGAATCGCTTAAGGCACGTCAGGCTATATGACGGTTCCGTATAGGATACAGGTTCGAATCCTGTCGGAGGACGAATATTTTCTATGAAAATTTCTTGGATATTAAGGTCGCAAATGTTGTTTAATACTGTTTATTATAAACAGAACATTTACTTAAATATTTGTATCTATAAAAAGAATGTTAAACACACACACACACACACACACATATATATATATATATATATATATATATGATATGTGCGTATAGACATCTGAACATATAAAAGCGCTTTTGTGCGTACATATATAGATATATGTGTGCCTATGTAGGAATACATGTGTGTGTATGATGTATACCTGCTTAGTGCATATCTATTCCTGTGAGATAGGTATAAAATTATTTAGTGTAAGATAAATTAATACATTTAAATAAACACAAATTATATCAATACATTTGCTATATTTTATAGATATTTGTTACAGGTGATATACATATTTATCTACCCACCCCCACATTCAGAGCTTTATGTTATATATATATATATATATATATATATATATATATATATATATATATATATATATATATGTATAAGAATATATATATAAAATCCATCTGTAGAGCTAAATATATATATATATATATGTCTGCCATTCTCGATTTCTATCTCTTTCTTTTTCGCTCTCTCTCTCTCTCTCTCTCTTTGTATACAAACTTTTTGTTTAGAAAATACATTAAAAAATAAAGCAGTTCTTGTCAGTTGAATTGAATGCAACTTGTTTGTATAAATAAGTCTATATCTGTGTGTGTGTGCGCGTCTGTGCTTGTGTGTGTGCTTGTGTGTGTCTGTGTGTGTCTGTGTGTGTGTGTGTGTACCAGCGTCCGTGCATTCGCTCCCGCATTTGTGATAAAAAAAAATCGTGAAGGCTCTAAATCACAAAACCACATAAGACTTTTCCATTATTTTTTTCTCGGAAGAAGCCACGTGTCCAACACTGTTACTTTCTGGAACTGGTTCCGATTTCCATAAAATTCGGCTTCTTCTTCATAATTGGATCTGTGAATTGCCGTTACGAAAGAGTATTAAAAACTCTTCTTTGGCCATTCCCGATCATTTCCATAATTGAGCTAATTTAAATTACAAATTGATATTGTGCTTCAATCTTCGCATTTTTTGTTTTGTTTTGGTTTTGTTTGTACTTTTTTTTCTTCATATTTTTATTTCGATTCTATAAAAGAAACGGCAATAACATCTACAACCAATAAAATATATCTAAAAAAAAAATATGTTAAAATGACTTACCATTTTCCATTTTGAACAAATGTGTATTTCGACGCCGACGTTAATCAACATAATTAAAGTAATTTGCATACTATCAAGTACTTTGATTTTTATTTATTCTACTTAAGTGAATTTCTATAAAGCAGGCCGAGAATAGGAGGATTGGGGCAGATGTTTTATATGATGAACTTATAGAGAAGAATGATCCAACACTGAACACTCTCGATTTGCATAATTATACTAATTTGCATGTGGAATCGAAAATAAGCAGAAATATGGGTATATATCTCTTTTATTTATTATGTTTTCATATATATATTTATATATATATATATATCTGTGTGTGTGTGTGTGTTTGTATATATATATATATGTGTGTGTATTTGTATATATATATATATATATATATATATATATATGTGTGTGTGTGTTGTTTATTGACTTTCATTTTTAAGATTTTCGCATATTTTTTCTTCTCTTCTTTTTCATTTTTAAGATGTTTCAGTAACAATGTTATTTGGTAATTTTTGTTTTTATTTGTCGCCCGGAGTAATGTTTGTGTTATATAAATATTCCATCGGCTATTTGCATATTGTTATAACTTCAATCACGGTGTAAATCCGTCCTTCCCGCCCTCGGCCATATTTGTATACTGAACAGCGGCAAATGAATAAAGACTAGAAAAGGATAACTTTGCAAGCGAGGAACGAGGAAATGCACGCAGTGGCCTATCATATATTCGCCTCTGCATCCTTCCAGCAAGTAAAGAATACTAAAAAAAACACCGGCTGATATGAGGCTTCTCAGAAATACAAAACCCTCACGTTTATCCGGACACCTTAGGAGAAATGAAAACATATTTACATTATTCGGACTATTGTCGCCATATTTATTACAACGTTTCGGCCGTTGTGCGCTCCGGCCTTCTTCAGGTGTTTGGAATGTCGAACAGAACCCTTTATTTCGTTCACTGGTGTAGACTGTTCTAGTTCCATGTGCCGTGTTTAATGGATGTCAGTTATCAGTTATCTCCTGTTAATTCCCCTCTCCAAGTTCTACACTGCCTTAACTGGGCATTGAACTCACACTCTTTTGGTCCTGTCACTGGATCTAACTAACGCCTTTAACCACTGTGCCATGTGTCCTTGAGGAAATAATGTAAATAGTGTACATAATACCTCATCTCAGAAATATAGATAGATAATGAACACATATGTTCGAATGACTCGAAGTCCCGGATAATTGAATACCTAAATTATCGAAAAAGAATGAAGGAAAAAGTAATTTTCAGAAAGAAATTTAACATTTATGTCATCAAATAGCTCATTCAAACGCTTTGTACTGTTTACCCTATTTCCATTCTTCAGATCGATGTCTTTATTTTTGTTGTCATTTTCTTGACGTTTTTTGCCATTGTACGCTCCGGCCCTCTTCAGGTGATTGGAATTTCGAACCGAATACATTATTTCGTCCATCGGAGCAGATTGCTCTAGTTCCACATGCCATACCTTTTCTGGGTATCTCAGTTTCAGTTATCTCCCTTTCTGTAACCCAACTCTCCATGTTTTGTTCACTTCTTGAGCTCACAACTCTGCAGCTCAAATCGCTGGATTACATCAACCAACGCTTTTATCCACGAGACCATGTCTCCTTGGGGACAACGTGCGAAACTCCGTGAACATGACAACAAGGATGAGGACAACAGTCCGAACAATGTAAATAGAGTAAATAATAACAATGCCCTATTTTAGACATACAGACAGATCATGAAGCGTAAAACGGTTAAAATGTCGTCAATATGAAAAGATAAGGACACCAGTCCGGAGAATGGAAATAATATAAATAGTTACAATACCTCATCTCAGAAATATAGACAGGCTTCTGTGTTTTGTCTAGTTTATTTCTTTCTGAAAATATGTATTAATTTTATGTTTTTTACACATGGTCTCGGGTTTTTCTTTTGACACTGTCTCGATAGTAAGTCTGTTAAATTCGATAAAATGGAAATCGGCAGCTAATTTAAAAAATAGCCTGCAGTCTGTGTTAACTGGGGCAAGGAATGTCTTCTTAATTTTAACGCCTCTAAGACGAAACATCTCTCTATCAATCACCTAAAAAAAATTCCTGACTCACATCGATATGGCTGATACAAACCCTCATGTGAACCGTTGCGCCGTCTCGGCTAACATCCTCGGCTGACATGAAGTGGTAAGATCATACTGCGTCCATTGCTAAGTCTGCCGCTAAGAAATTTGGTTCACCGTGTCGTATTGAACTGTTTTTTCTCTCCTGAATTTAGCTTAAATTTTTATAAGTCTACCATTCGCCCATGCTTTGCATATTGCCGCCACTTATATCCCGGTATCGTTGCTGTATATTTAGAGGTTCTTGATAAAATCCAAAGAAGAATCCGCAATGTTATTGGTCCTCACCTGATATCTCGGTTTCAGTCATTTTGTTTTTCTATAAATACTTTCATGGTAATTGTTCGAATTATGAATTTACGCGTAGTCCTAAATTGGGGGCAAGGTTACATACCGCGATATTTCAATACCAAGACTGTATATATATTATTGCTACTAACCCGCATTCCTGGATCTACTGACCCGTATTACCAGTTTGTATTATTACGTTAATACATTTATTTTCATTATCCATTCCTGGCGTTTGTTATTCATTGATATCGTATTCATCCCGGAATCCACAACAACTATGATTATTTCAAATCCTTCTAATAAATTCTATCACTTGTATATCCTTGCTTGAACCGGCTTCTAATGATCTGGATGGAGCTGCTTGGGGACAGAAGAGGTGACTTGTAGGGACACATTCCTATGGGGAAGGGAAACTCAGATGAGTTACGCACGGAATTTGTGAAGAGTCCCGCTTTTTCGAGTCTAATACGTTACCTCTTCCGTCACCGAGGCCAGTTGGTACAGTTGGTATGACGCTTGTGTCGTATTGTAACGGCCTGGGTTGGATTCTCGATAGTGGATGTGCACTGCTGATGAGTCCCAAATATAAAACGAAACGGCCGTCCAGTGCTTTTTGCATTCCGTTGATTACTTAATTGTGATAAACGCAAATCCTCCTAATAATTTATGTTACTTATATATATATATATATATATATATATATATATATATATATATATATATATGCGTGTTTTATTAAAAACGACAGACAAGGTACTACGGTTATGCTTGTTATTTAATTTTTCTTCAAAGAGTGTGTAAAAACTGTCCATGTTTTATAGTTCCGAGTGATTTCGGCTATACCTTTAGCCATTATCAAGGATGAAACCAGACTCATAAATAATTGCATCGGTTGCACAACAACATGCTTATCCGGACGCCTTACGTTACACCTATCTGATCATAGCTCCATTAGAACCCATTTAAACACACACACAACCTTACCAGACTCCATTAGAAACATACTTGTAGAAAACACAAATATAATAACTTCGTCCACTTACAAAAAAAGATTAAAAATAATGGAAGCTTTAATAAAAAAAAAGTAAAAGCCAACTCTTAACAATATTAACCACGAACAAGGCCACAATGTGCTAACCGTATTCGGAAATTAAAAACAGCTCTACAACACACTAAAACATACACATAATGCACACGCTCAATTAAGCAGAAAAATTGAATCAGCGTTTTATCTTTTAATCATTTTAATGGGCTTAAAACTATTCGTACAATGCAAATTTCAGATTTTAAAACTTTGAAATTGCTTTAATATTCTAGATTATTCAAGTGGAATATTCTAGAATGTTCGAATAATGCTATCAGTAGTTGTTTTTAGCTAAAAAAATATAAACAGAACATTATGTAATTGAATATCTGTCTATATTTCTGAGATGAGGTATTATGTACATTGTTTACATTATTCGGACTATTGTCCTCATTTTTGTCGCCATATTTATTACAACGTTTCGGCCGGTGTACGCTCCGGCCTTCTTCAGGTGATTGGAATGCCGAACTGAACCCTTTATTTTGCTCACTGGGGTAGACTGATAACTGATAACTGACATCCATTAAACATTGCACATGGAACTAGAACAGTCTACCCCAGTGAGTGAAATAAAGGGTTCAGTTCGACATTGCAACCACCTGAAGAAGGCTGGAGCGTACAACGGTCGAAACGTTGTAATAAATATGGCGACAAAGATGAGGACAATAGTCCGAATAATGTAAATAATTTATATTCGTGCAAGAAGTTTTGACATGGCAAGAGGTAAGAAATTGACAAAAAGTTACAGGTAAATCACAGACAACCCGAATATTTCTTTTGATTACCATTAGGTCATTCATTGCAAGGTATCAAAAACTCAAAACTGTTGAAAACCAAAGCATATTTCTGTGAGATCTTCCAAAATCCAATGGTCAACTGTTGCATAATTCATTGTTTTCATGAGGAATCTGTGTCACTAACCGGACAATAAGCAATGAAATTCATAGGAAATATTTAAAGTCACGCTCCAGTCGGAAAACTCCACTGCTTTTGTTATAGACAGAGGAAATCAATATTGAGTTGTTTGGACTTAATTCTAGAAATCATGTATGGTGGAAAGATGGCGATGCCTTCAAACAACTGTTCCAATCGTGAAAATTGGTGGTGGCTGCATGATGGTTTGGCGATGTTTCTTCTGTAAAAGGTACTGGCAACACATAAGTAAAAGATGGTAGAACGAATGCCGCAGCATATCAAAATATTTTGGAAGCAAATGTAATGATCTTTGAACCTCATCCTGATTGGATCTTCTAATAAGATAATGATCCTAAGCACACTGCAAGATTTACGAAGAAATGTCTTTCTGAAAATAATATAAATATCATGAAATGGCTAAATTCGTCCCCAGATTTAAACCCAATCGAGTATCTGTGGTGTTATTTGTAAATTCCAATCCAATCGAGAGTTCCAACAAAGGTCCTGGATCTGAAAACCATATGCGAAGAAGAATGAAACAAAATGCGAATTAAATTTGCAAATCATTTTTTCAAGACTACAAGAAGAGCTTGGTGGTGTAGAAGTGAATAATGGCTATTCTAAAAAATATTAAATGGAGATTATGTGATCTTTTTCGTATTGTACGAATACCTTTTCACCCATTAAAATGGATAAATGGGATTTATTTCTATTAAATCACTTTTATTCTGCTTTCTATGCATATTTAGTTCTTATGCATCTGTGTAAAGCTAATTATAAGAAAAGTATGTTTATTCATTAGTTCCAAATACAATAAATTAAAAATTTGTATTTGTACGAATATTTGTTTCGCCCTACTGTATATATATATATATATATATATATATATATATATATATATATATATATATATATATATATATATATATATATATATATATATTCTACTCGAAAAAACGTAAAATATGCATTTCAGAATACTAGAAATTAGAAAGAGTGAACATCGCAAATGATTTCATAGATTACCCTTAGCTTTCTGTGATTGGATAATGTCATAAGTATATTATCCAATCAAAGTTATTTGCGAAGCTCTTTCACAAGTATGTGAATGAGTAACAACTTTAGCGCTTAAAAGTTGTAGCATTTGCTGAATTATTCAGTATTTTTTTCTAATTTTTGATCTAAAGTTCTTTGGATTAAATATTTCAAAATTGTATCCGTAAAGGAATTGTCAGTGATAAGAAATTTATGCAAGCATAACTGACGTATAAATAGGGGCAGTAAACCCGATCTCTTTATGAGGTTTATAATTTGAAACTCTATAAAATAGGTTCATTAATAGGTGTTTTACTTGAATTTGTAACCTTTTCATTTTTATGTGATCCTTACGCTTAGTCATTTCAAAGATTTTCTGAAATTCTAATATGATGCGGAAATCTTACTCTGTTAGTTAATATTATAGTCGTCGAAGTTTTCTGATTTTATAAAGTTTAAATCATTGTTTTTGAGGAGTGTTCGGGAGGGTGTCACCTTATCTTTTAGTAACTTGACATCAAAAATGTCGTCTAAGGCGCATGAGATTATTGAGAATGAAGAAATGTGAGAAAAGATTGCTGAGGATAACGGACAATAAAAAAGACAGGATTCTAAGAGACAGATGACAAATGTTGGATGATCGTATTTGACAGGAAAGCAAGAAGCTTGAAGTGATTGCAATAAGCGAGAAGTGTGACGTTATTTGAATAGAGCTGATCCATTTCAACAGAAAATGATGCGACCTTTTTGCCAATCTTGTACTCCAGACAAATTCGTAAGAAAACACCAAAGAAAAAAAATGTAATCAGAAAAATGGCCATAATTACAAAGAATAAACAGCAATATCATTAGTCATGGCGTGGCATCTAATCAATTTTTTGGGAATGCCAAGTGTCGTATTATTAGATTGACAAGATAAAGACCATAATAGAAAATGATATTTAACATATCACAACCGTACCAGACAGTCACGCTTACAGACTTGCAGGCAATCTAGTATTGCGTTTAATTTCATAAAGTCCATGTACCGTAGCCTTCAACCAACCAATTACCATAAACGTTCAACAAAACAGTTACGTTAGCGTTCAACCAAACAATTACCATGAAAACATGACACGCTATATAGAGTTTGTGTGTCCCAGCAACTCTTTATCCGACCAGGAGGCCTCAAAATAATCTGAGTGCCGGACCCCTCGGGAATTCTCTCTCCTGTACGGAAACGTCTATGTTAATCGTATATTAATAAATGAAGAAATAAGATTAGCAAATAAATGTTAATTCGATTATCCGTAAACTTTTCCTTTTGGAAAGAAAAAAAATATAAGAGAATATTTTAATATAAAATCTATTTTCTGCAAATATCGAATTACTTGTGTTTAAAATTTAAAATTTTTAAATAATTTATTAACAAATAAACAAGAATAGAATTAAAGACGTTTAAAAAATCGTGGAAAATTCAAGTAAACATTTAAATTCTATAAATACTTTTCTTCTAATTGCATCTTTGACTGAATTTAAAGGCTTCCTTGTTCGAAAGAAATCGGGCCGATATTTCTTCCTGTTATGGAAATCATGAAATTCCAGCAAAATGTCGCTTGACTAGGAAAAATATTCATGTCTGAACTGATTTTCATTTTATCTTTTTTTTTTTTTTGTGACAGAATCAGTGGGTGTCTCAGTAATTGCACATATTTTAAACTGCAAAATCAAAACAGATATTCCTAGTTTGGTAAATGTTAATTTCAATAAATCCTTTTTTGTAAATGAAAAATAAAGGAAGTTACAATAAGTTTTCCATTTTGGAAATTTTATGAATTTAAGCGCGGTATCAGATTGGCAGCAAGGTATCATCATTGCGACGCTCAACTATCTAGATGTAACCGTAAGTTCTATGCTAACAGTTCCTTCCCTCGCACTTCTCTCTTCTAGTATCTTTCTTTACAGTCAATGTCAATCGTTATTCTTAATTCCTGTTTTTTTTTTATTGTTCTCTCTCCTAAATAATGTGTTCTTTTCCTCGTAATGTTTCACACTCTATATCCTTTTGTGCCTTAGTGACTTTATTGCCTTGCTTAGGGTGAAATAATAAATAAAAACACTGTTGAGATTTTAATGAACATTATACTAACGATATGGCCGTAGCTTAGTATCTTTGGCGGAACTGCTTAGTAATTTAAATTAACTTTAGCAAACTGGAGCTACTCATTTTAACTGTCAAGATGTCTCTTCAAACTTTTTAAGGTTATAATTTAGTGCTGATATATTAGCAAAGTTCTGTTCGTTTTATGAGGCATACTTTGAAATATGGTAACATTGTCTGCCACCTGTAAAACGTTAGTGTGAATTTATGTATATTAAATGATCGGAGTTTTGTTTGGAGATGGATAATCCACCAAAAACAGCATATGGTAGCGAAGCTTTTATTACGGCAATGCTATTAAACATATTTGAAGAATAACGCAATTCCTATTTGAGCCTGTAATCTAATGATAATAATTCTGTAAGAATATATTGCTAACATATTTGTAAATTTATGTTCCTTTTGACAGGCACATTTTCAAATGAGATGTACACTATCTAAGTTCGGAATTTTACTTGTAGATGCATAATTCAGCAAAAAACAGCACAGATTAGTATTAACGGAATATTGTTAAAATATCTCAAATGGTGGAATTAAGCAATTTTCACTACTGTCTGTAACCTAGTGATAAAAATACAATCGAATTTCTGTTTAATCCAACAATACTTGTTTTATTAAAGCGTTTACGAGCAAATCAGGAAAGAAAATCCAATTAACCTTAAAGATGTGTAAACTATCCATGAAATAACGGTACCAATGTAATAATGATGTATTTATTAGGTTGGTGCAAAAATAATGTCGTTTTTTGACGTTCAACGTCATGTGAGAAAACGACATTATTTTGCACCAACCTAATATTTTGTTATAAATAGTTTTACTGAATAATTTTATATGGAAATATTTTTTTATAAAATGGATGAATATATATATATATATATATATATCAATGGATATTATAAATATTAATACTAACAAACTGGCAATAGTGTAGCTTTATTTTAAGCTAATTCTCAAAGCCGCTGCCACTAATTTAAACTTTTTTTTAAGAATGGAGGGCTTTACAACGAAATAAAGCCCAGAGGTAGACAGCTATCAGTTGTATATATTTTTTTAAATATTTCAATGTTATATCTATTCAGAACAAAAACAATGATAACGCTACATAAATTCATTTTCTTTATCATCCATTATTTGCCACGATTGTTCTTATGAAAGTGAGTGCAGTGTAGTTTTCGTGGTTTTGAATTCAGGTTTGTCCTTCTTCAAAACTGGCTGCCAACAAAGGCTACAGATTCCAGTCTGTCCTTTTATTTAACCAATAGGTGTAAAAGAAGATATTAATTAATCCTTCTCGAAAAGGCATTTGTGCAGGCAAGATCAGGACTTGAACTCGTTTCGCCCATTGTGGATTTTTATAAAATATTAATCAATGTTCATTCAAGACGTTAGTGACCTCGGTTTCATATTTTTTATTATTTGTGACCTGATGGTGACTTTTTTAAGCGTAGCGTAAATGGGACGCAAGAGGCAGTGAGGATCGAACTTGCTATTCAGTCATAATTGATCTAGCGAGATAAGCTTGGTAACCATTACATCACATGAAAGTGATTAGTCTGCACGCGTTTGTGTTTCTCGTTAATTTCTCCAGTTTTGAAGTCAGCGAGGCTATACTGTACATTCTACTGTACTATTTAACACAAACCTGGGAGAGAATGAAGGGATTCAACGGCAGTTATGAAGATGGAGACGTTACTTGAATTTGGTTCCTGATTCCAATTCCCGCATTAGTAACTATTAAGCTTAATGCACATTCGTTAGTGAATTCTGAAGATTTAAAAGGCAAAGCAGAAAAAAAATAAGTCCAGAGCTAAACGAAAAATTTCCGAAGATTTAGCAACTGGATAATATACTATATGTAGTTTATTTTCTCTTTTTCATGTACCGAATCCCTTCAGGACGAAGGCGATCATTGTTCTCCGTAACTTCCGGTTTCCATTTGCTCTAAGCAACGCAGCACCTTCCAAGATTCTTTGTCCCCGTTCTGCTATCCATTAACACTACAGCTTATAACGCTGCCTTATTTTAATATACCATGTAATTGCTAAATTTTCTAAGCTTTCATAATGTGTCTGGGGAAGTTCACCTGTCTCTTCCTGAATTTAAAGGAATACAGGAAGTACCGAGAGGATTCTCAACCAAAATCACTTGGCTACCTACCACAATGTGCCATTAATAAAACAATTATTAACTTGTGTAGAATTAATTGACTCAAACGATAAATATTAAGGACGTCTTCTAATATCTCTTTTATTTATTTCGCCCATATCAAACACGTTTTAGCTATTTAAATCTTTTGCTTTTGTTTTCAAAGAAAATGCAAAACAAAGGTCGATACATTTAAGGAAGGCATCGGAAAATATCCAACTACAGGAGAAACATCGATTCCTAAAAAAATAAAAATAGAAATTAAATTATACGAATATTTCTGACAGCCATATAATTGATGAGTGAGTTAAAATCTTTGAGTTTGCCGCACACCATTTGAGGCACGTGAATGAAGGAACAAAGCCGCTGTTAGAAAATAAAACAATATATAAATATAATTATTGATATAATTATGCCATAATTATTTGGCATTTATGAGGTAAACGCCAACGGGTAGCATTGCCGAAATCTAATACCAACTTTTTTTTATTTTTCCGATTTAAATTTCTCCTGCTCGTGTTTCACTTCAGGGATATATTACAACTTGATATGAACATTTGCTTGCCCACGCACGAGTACAAGCTCACACATCATAGTGCTAATTTGGATACATGTCAAAATAAATGCAGTTGTCTCCGTCTGATATGCTAGAATATATCCGCGGGGGATATACTCTAAAATATCCATCAGATGTTTGAACCGCGAATAAAACCGAACCCTATACATAAATACATACATGTAATATATAGATTCCAATAATGAGGTTTAATTTCTAAATTACGCACAACAAGATCTTAACAAATTAACAAATAATAAAACAGAACAAATATGGCAATAAACAAGAATCAATCAAAAAATTAATCGAATATAAATTGAAAGTAATAGTTAAAATTCTTTACTTTTTTTAGCTGGGAGCTATAAATTTTCTAGAAGCGCTCGGAAGAAAATGATGCAAATGGCTTCCTTTTTCCTTCGCATGTATCACATCCAAAATACATGTCCCTCTTGACAAATGTAGAACGCAAGATTTGTTATACAATGTACATTTTGGGTAGGAAAAGTGTCGCAAATATTTACAGTAGGTTAGTGAAATTTTACGAAGAGACTGTGCAATAAACGTATGAACCTGTAGAGTTGATGACAGTCCTCGAGAAAACATAATAAGAGAAATTAACTTTAATGGCACAGTGACAGGCCAGTTTCTTCGGTAAATGAAAAGAAACTTAACGAGCAGATATAATAAATACTGTCTCTATACAGTTTTATGTGAATCCAAATTATTTTCTATGCGCAGACACACATTATATATATATATATATATATATATATATATATATATATATATATATATATATATATATATATACATAATTGATATTTGAAAATTATAACATAAAGATGTTATAAAATCACTACAAAGATATATATATATAAACACAGGCACATAAACACAGGCACATAAAGACACACACACACACACACACACATATATATATATATATATATATATATATATATATATATATATACACACACATATACACGCACACATATACACACATATATATATACACACACACTCATATATATATATCTATATACACATATATATACACACATATATATACACACAGATATATACACGCACATATATATATATATACATACACACACATATTTACATACACACATATACACATATATATATATACGCACATATACACACACGTATATATATACACACACATATATATACACATATACACGCACACATATATATACACACACATAGATACACACATATATATACACACACATATATATATAAACAGGCATATATACACACACACATATATATATATACATACATACACATATACACACACACATACATACACACATACATACACATATATATATATGTGTGTGTGCGCATGTATGTATACTTCAATGTGTTGACAACTCAAAACTGAACAAAAAAATATTTATTTTTCGTCCTCCCCTCATCTTGGAAAAAGATCTATACTTTTAAATGCCAAAGGGACGTGCGGGAAAGATTTTTGTATTTTAGTAGAAAAATCGACCTGGGGGACCTTTTTATCCAACGATCCTGTTTATATTAAGATGTTTTGTTCGAAAATGCTCACTTTTAAAATCGATGGATGGGAGGAAATTTCATAAATATTTAACAATAATGTTGGTTGTGATAAAACGGTTGGTAAGAATAATGAATCACCATCCTGGCTCACCTATACAAAAGTAAGTAATTTCCCGCTCAAAATTTCAATGAATTTCCAGATCATAATTCTTAATAAGAATTTAGACGTTTTCATACAAGAAACAACCGGTATCTGAACAGTTAGCATCTGATGAAATTTATAAAAACTTTTCTAATAGTTTTTCAGGAAATTAGACCTCATAGTGCAATAAATGTTATAGTTCTTTCTAATATTGGTAGATGTTTCTGTTTTGACAAGCTTACCAGATTGATTATAACAGTTTATCTGATGAAATTTAGAAAATCTTTTCTAATAGTTTTTCAGGAAATTAGACCTCATAGTGCAATAAATGTTATAGCTCTTTCTAATATTGGTAGATGTTTCTGTTGTGACAAGCTTACCAGATTGATTATAACAGTTTATCTGATGAAATTTAGAAAATCTTTTCTAATAGTTTTTCAGGAAATTAAACCTCATAGTGCAATAAATGTTATAGCTTTTTCTAATATTGGTAGATGTTTCTGTTGTGACAAGCTTACCAGATTGATTATAACAGTTTGTTTTCTAGTTACCTGTGCTATCCACATATAGTGTTGTAACGGGAAAGACATTATGGTAGAAAGGTTTAGCCACCCATTTTAATCCTCCCATTACAGGTATTATTATATCCATGATATAACACCGTAATTCACGGACAGAACCGAACAGCGTAAAGAAACACGTTTAGTATTCAGAGAGACTTTTTTTACCACTAAGACATACACAAATCTATATATACATAATTACACGCGTCCGAAGTTGAAAATGGTATAACACATATTTACACAGTAAGCAGAGTGTAAAGAGAAAGAAAAAAGGTAAGGTCTTACATATAATATGAAGATTCTTCCGTGTTTCTGGATAAGCCATGTTTAATACTCCAGATTCAAACGGACCGGCTACATCTACTATGTCCCAGGCGAGGACGAATTCCACGGAGGAAAAACGGCGAGTATTGGGTTTTCCCACATTGAGGACTATGAGCCAGAGTTTCTTTCTATATTTGGGAACGATATACTCCCAAAAGGAAACGGCAGATTTCGGTTGGTTGTTTGTGGTTTTATGGCATATCAACCACTATGGGTTATTTAATGCCAGATCCAGTATTTACTAAATATATCAAAAACGTATAGCTAGCAATATCATTGTTTCAAAAACGTATAGCTGGCAATATCATTGTTTCAAAAACGTATAGCTGGCAACATCATTGTTTTAAAAACATATAGCTGGCAACATCATTGTTTCAAAAACGTATAGCTGGCAACATCATTGTTTCAATGTGCTGGAAAAGACGTGAAAGTTCACTATTTTCCCATAGCTGGGACCCCAGCAGGTGCTACCACCGCGGGTCAGGATGGACCTGGGAACATCAGCAATTAAGAGGTGGTTCTACGCTTCCTCAAAACCTCCTGATCAGAGGCCTTGCTGTTGGATGCAGTTTAACGTCGTACCCAGGACGTGGAAACGGCAGAATAGACTTGTAAACTGTAGCATTTGCTAGAGGAGGCAGGTTTAGGCTGTTACCGGGCCGTTTGGCACAGACTACAAAAGTAGCCACTCGGTTTGGCCGCTCTTAACCAACAGAAAGACTGGAACTTTCTCATAGTTCTATGAAGTGATGTCGCTAAACGGCCGTAACGTGACCCATGTGACTTATCTCCACCAAAGAGGGATAATCGTCTTCTGTATCCCTATAGTGTTATTACAGTTGGAAGTGTTCAAGTGATGTGGTTTTTGCTATTTGGTAATGCTCTTTGTTTCTGGAAGTACTTCAAACTTTACTAGTACCTTCGTGAGCAGCATCCTCGTGCACAGTTCCCAACTTTTACTTCGAATACTAATCTGTAGTATTAATTAGTATTAAAACCAATTGTTATTGATAACAATTTTGAAAAGGTATGCATGGCTATTACTCATTTCTGAGCGCGGCCATCTGCCAGGGCGGCTAGTCACACCATATTACTGCTTAATCCACAGAGCACATCTGAAGTTTATACAGTAACTATGCTAAGTGAACCTTAGTTAATCGCCAATGGTCAATTTTTTGGGCAAGTTCAGTACATTCAAACCATTGGTCAAGATGACTTCTGACTTCATGCGGAATGTACTTACAGAATTAATATACCATGTCAATTTCAGCTTATATCTGATTTTATGACTATTTACAATAACTTATTTAATGGTGTGAAATTGAAAATGAAATTCAGGTGGTGATCATCATATTGCAAATAAATATATTTTTCATTTTAATTATAGATTTATAAAGATTGCTATAAATTGCAAGAAATATATAATCTGAAAATATATTGTAAAGTTATTCAGTGATGGAAACACAATTGGAAATTGCAAAAAAAAAAAAAATTAGCTGAACAGAGATAAAAAAAAGACATTGAAATCATTAGTGAGAAAATATGTAGAATATCAATAACAATGGCTAAAGTTATTGTTATGGTCCAGGTTAGGACCAAGGAAGAACAACACGAACACAAGAGTAGAAATAACGAAGATATATTACACGGAATAATAATACAAGATGTGGAAGGTGTTAGTATGACTGTCAGTCTGGTTTGGGGTGAACTACTATCGGCTCGACTCGATTCGTCTCTCTCTCTTGAAAGGCGTAGTAAATATAGTGTTAGGAAGAGTTCATTCTGTAGGTATAGGTAAGGACCCATAGCAGTTATAAAAGGAAGTAAACAACTACCTTTAAGAAAATTATGTTTTGGGTTAATACTCTTCTTTCAAAGTTAAGTTTACTACTAGATTTTCTGCTAGAACTCAACCTTTTATTGTTTAGACTGTAAGTACTATTCTTAGATATTATTTGTTTCCTTGCATGTCTCACTTATGGAATTCTCTTCCAGTTTCTTGCTTCTCTGTCACATCCAATCTTCATAAATTTAAATGGAGAGTATTCTATAGTTAAATTACCATTAACAATGCATTTAAATGATACATATAACCACCCTTTTCTGTTAGATGTGGCTATCTTCATTTTTGATAACCGACAATTTGTTTTTTCCTCATCCGCAATACATATTACAGGAACAGCATTTACTTTAGGGGGGGAGGACTTTGAGGGCGGGAAAATTGTTTACATTTTCCCATGTTTCTCATTGACTGCAATCTTCATCACTTGAATCCACAGAGCACATCTGAAGTTTATGCAGGAACATAAAAAGTTTAAATAAAAAGTAAATAAATATTTACAGCGGGTTATTTTACGAAGGCCAGTGATTTCAACTTCAATAGTGCCGCCATTCATGGGACTGGCAAGTTATTCCATCACACCAATAACCCATTGAGGTTGATATACCCTAAAATGAAAGAAACCAGATCAAATAATCAATAATAAATACATAAAATCTTACTGGACATGATGGAGTATGCTTAATTCTAAAACAAATTAATAATTAGTTAATGAATTTATTACAAATTACTGTACATGCATATAAATTTAAAAATCAATCAAGAGCCCTATATAAAAATAATGCATGTAAATGTATATGTATTAAAATGGAAAAGAATGAAGGTTTTTAATAATAGATGCATATTATTTAGAATGTACCTATTTAGTCAGATAATCTTAGAAAGGGTAGTGTCATATGGTGTAAAGGGTGTATTAGCCAAAAAAGATTGAAAACCACTGCATTATATCGAAAATTCTATTGTAAACGTTACAGTTTACTGTCCTCAATCTATTTTTCAGAAGAAGCATACGGAGATTACATCCGCGTTTATGAGGATAAACTACATTCTTCAGCAAAGCCTTAGATCAGGAGGTTTTGAGGAACGTGGAACCAGCTCTTAATTGCTGGTGTTACCAGATCCACCCTGACCCGGGGTGGTAGCACCTTTTAGGATCCCAGCTATGAGCAAGTAATTAAACACAAAACTTGGATCAAAACACTATTAAGGTGTAAAAACAGGTTTTAATACCAGCAATATAGTTTTGGAAAAATTACCAGCAATATATTTTTGAAAGAAAAAATATTACAAGCAATATTTAAAAAAAAAAAAAAATAAAAAATTATTGGCATTAAATAACTGTTATGTTCCGTGCTAATAGTAATATGGAATGGACAAACATGGTGGATAAGTAGTAATAAGTTTATTGTAGAAACCAGTACAACCAGCAAGGAAGTAATAGTTATGCGCACGGCTGTCGAAAGTTGTGTGCGTGCTCCTATCGGAAGGCCGCTAGTTCTCGCAGATCCCAGCTCAACTCTCCTGTCCGCTGTCCGAACGGATACTTATAGGTGGTTACCACCAATAGTGCCGCCATTCATGGGGGTGGCAAGTTATTCCATCACATCAATAACCCATTGAGGTTGATGTACCCTAAAACGAAACAAACCAGATCAAACGAAACATACAAAGATTAAGTATCAGTAATTGTTAATTCTATTTTTAGGTTGAATACTACGAAATTCATTTTTTAATTATTGATTTTTCTATACCAGTAGAATTAATTTGTTATTCCTGAAAAACAAACAAACAAAAAAAATCTTAAAAGTGAAGTATCAAGTAACAGCGAAAGAAGTCGTTGGGAAAACTTGAAATAATGGAGACGAATGCATCCATGTTTAGTGTTCAATCCAGTCGCTGCTGCATTTGAAACTGTGATCATTGTTTCATCTTTTTTCCCGAAAAATCTTCTTTTTTTTTTTAGAAATAAATAAAACTGGAATTACATAAAATATTTGATAAATGAGATTCGTGACATCAGGGATTACTTAAAGAGAAAGAATAGATGCGAATGGCTTATCAACCGCTTGGAATTTAGAATCAACCGCGTTCAAGTTCGACAACAAATTTTGAGCATGAAATTACGAAGAATTTATTTCGATTAACTCGGTTACATAAAACGATTAATCGACTACTTATATAAATATAAAAAAAGTCTTAGTTAGCAATAAGTGACAGATGGTTATTTTTTGTGATGTCAACGAACACTCGTTGCTACTTTTGTAATGCCAGCGAATACTCGTTGACACTTCGTAATGCTCATTGTAGTAGAGACTTTGTAATCGCAGATACAGCTATAGTAACGCCGTTGAACAATACTGGTGTCAGACGCCTTCGAATAACACTCGCGAATAGTAATAGAGGTTATTCTAGAAGTGTAGATCGTTTAGACGTCACGCTACATTCTACTTATCCGTTTCTCCTATGTTCACGTGATCCACTTAATTCAATAATCGGATCGCCTGTGTTTGCGCACTGGCGATGTATGTTCAAACTCAAGTGTCGGCAGCGACACTTTATTTCTATATAACAGTTATAAAACCGCACTGTTGATAATTTACAGCTAATTTATTTAAAAAAAGATACACTGATTATTATTTACTTCACCTGGCAATAATTTTAAGTAAAATGATGCACAAATATAAGTAACGAAGTAATACTTTTAAGTTATCTTAATATCGGCGTCATTTAATATTATTATTGAATCAAAATTAATAAATTCTAGTTTTTTTGTTGTCAGCTCTGTTTTTTTTTTTAACTCGTCATAAGTTTCGATTGAAAAAAATATGAATGAAGATGTTTCTCAATTCAGAAATTACGACCGAAAGTCCAGATGAGTGAGATGTTCTGAAACTTAACATTGACCTCGATAAGCACTAAACTTCATTATTTCTGATGCAATGATAATTGCTCTAGTTAACTACTGAGTTCTTTATTTGCAGAAAGTTCATTGTTTTACCCATTTGGCGGTATCATTATTATTATACTTTATTTTTTATTTCATTCTAATTCATGAAAATTTGTTAGTATTCAGAGAACAAGGCTTGCTATAAATATTTACAATGGGTTATTTTACGAAGGCCAAGTAAAATGGCATGCAACATACTTAAAACTGCAATATACATAAGGTTTTTCCGACAATATTCGAACGTAAGGTCATGTTAAAGAGTAAGTTTAAAAGATGGCTGTTGACATGAATAGGACTGACTGGTCTTTATTCATTTGTCGTTACCAAATAAATAAGATGTATACAAGATGAACAACTTGAAATGGATGATGGAAAAATTAAACAAACTCTATCATGTGGAGAAGGAAAACAAAATTGAGACAGCTACAGAGAGAGGGATAGAATTTGAGAGGCTGATAGAGAGAGAAAAGAAAAGGGAAGCAGAAAAAGGTCTAAAAGAATAATGAGGAGGACAAAGAAAAATGTAGTAAAAGGGAAGGTGAAATAAAAATGGAAAAATGAAAAGTCATATAGAAAAAGAAAGAACGTAAGAAAAAAAAAGAAACTGATAATAATGGATAGATCCAAGGAAAGAAAGAAAGAAAGAAAGAAAGAAAGAAAGAAAGAAAGAAAAAAGAAAGAAAGAAAGAAAGAAAGAAAGAAAAAAGAAAGAATGTTAATAAAATAAATGAGTATGTGAAAAAAGAAGAGAACAAAAAAGGAAATAGAGAACAACAGTTAATAAATTTATGAAACTCTATCTAAATAAATAAAGAAAGAATAGAGTGGAATAGAGAAGAATGAAAGAATATAAGAAATATAGGGGAAGAAAGAAATAAAGAAAGAAAGAAAGAAGAAAAGAAAGAAAGAGTCATGAAAATAGGAGGGTAGAGGACTAAACTGAATTGAAAAATCAAAGTGGATAAGATTATGTGATTAAAAATGTAAATGAAAAGGAGAAGAGAAAGAAAGAATGAATTAAAGAAAGAAAGAAAGAATGAATGAATGAATGAATGAAAGAAAGAAAGATGAAATAGAGTAATGATTATTACAAATAAAAGAGAGCATGAACGGAAATGACAGGTGGCAATAAAGGAAGCTTGAAAGGAATAAAGAAAGGGATGAATGAATGAATGAATGAAGAAAGAAAGGAAAGAATGAATGAACGATGGAATGAATGAATGAAGAAAGGAAGGGTGGAATTAATAAATGACGGAAAGAAGGACCATAAGTAAGAATGATTTCGTGACGAAACACAAAGAAAAAATATGAATGAAAACGTAAATAAAGAACAAAAGGAATGAAGTAGAAAAATATTTTAAGGAAGAATGGGTGCACAAATAAAGACGAAGGAAAAAAAGAAGGAATTTGAATGGAAATGACTGGAGTGGTAAAAAACCTAAAATGGAAGGTAGTAAGTCAGATAAGAAGGAAGGGTGGAGGGAAAACGAGAAAACCTTCGGTACGACCGAGTTTGTGTCCCAAAAAAAAAGAAACGGACAGTTGCAAATAAAGATTAAAATAACGTAAAAAAATAAAGACAAGATGGCTAAGTGAGAAGAAAAATAAAGAACGTCGTGTTTAAAATTAATAGGAAGACGATTAAAAAGAAAGAAAAATAAGCCTATTCGAAAAGGAAAGGCTAAAATGACTTTTATTTATTTTTTTTATGTGGAATCATCACCTTTTCCCTTTCCCTTTTTCATTTTCTACGTCAGATTGAACAATTGTCTTTTTTTTTTTGTTATTCAATTCCCTTTTAGAATCAATCAAAAGCACGCTAAAACCGAACACTTCCCCGAGGGTGTTAAATCTAACACAAAGAAATGAAATCACACAATTTATGCTCTCTGTGGCTATACATTAAATTGTCTTCCGGTTATTCTCTGATCACAGAGACAACTGGAGGGGATCTTTGTCAAGACTCCACGAGGAAGCCACATGAAAATTTTATCGATTACAGACTGAATACCGCCAGCCCTTTTATATTCAAAATCGTCTGTCTCAACAAAATTTAGTTAGGCTGTCACATGCTACTGCTGAATTACCTATTTTAATTCTTCTACGCGCCGATCATGGCTCTCCACCACTTTCTACTTTTTCATGCTTTGATTAACTTCACTATTCCTTTTCGTTATTGTTCTGACATTCATAGGAATTTTTTCAGTAGATAATTAACTGCTTCGCTTTACTACACTTTAGGTTAGTATGTTCTTTGAGTGTCAGATTCTCCAAAAGATTTTTTCTGTATACCATCAAGAAAATGTCTATGTCATTCTAATTGTATGTATTAGTTACATTGCTGTCCCTATTGTAGCTAAAACTTCCTAGTTACTCATATACTCTCTCCATAATAATTTCAACGTTCGCTGGTAGAAACATACCTATCTTCAAGATTTTTCATCTAAGAAATAATTGCCAGCCTTCACCGACATCTAGATTGATTGATTTGTGTCTATACGGCCCATCAACTCCTTGCAGGTTACTTAAAACCAGAAAATATTTTTTTAAATTGTAAGAAAATTTTAAGATAATGAATGATTTACTGACACAAGTCCTACTAATTAACCCATAGCTGGAGGAGGAGGAGGAGGAGGAGGAGAAGAATTGGATTGAAACCTTTGTGAGGAAATATAACGAATCCGACTGGAATTGAAACTCTGTTATAAAGTTCGTATGACTCTCAAGTTTTCTGGTTATTAAGACTGTAAGGGCGAAAGTGGAAACAAATCGTTGAGGGAAGAAGGGTTCAATCGCATGAAAACATGGATTGAGATTACAGTCGTTCACTACGACTGAATGCCCTACGCCTTAGCGACCCACTTTTTGGCACTGGTCCATGAGCAGAGGTTTTACACATAGGAGGAGTCCATGTTTCAATAACAGTGTAGAGATTGTTAAAAGGTCTTTCTACACGATAAAACCAGCTCTCCGATTTACAATTCCGAGTCGTCATCCATTGCATCATCAGCATATCAAAGCTGACAGCACCCAAGTAGCAACGGACCAGGCTAGATGTTGCTCCTTAACTTTGATGATCTTATGAGAACCGGTGTTTCAACGTGATATAGCCGTAAGCACACTACCATATTGAAGATTAGGTATTATATAACAGTCCAGCAAGCTTTTCTTTTTTTTTCTAGAGACATTTTCAATTTCTTAATATTTTACTTATTGTCTGATAGGCAGGTTTTGCTATTCGTATTCGGTTTTCTATGTCGGACTTTTCCATCGTACGTTAGATACACTATCTGTAACAGTGGGGTTTTGACGTTTCAAAACCCCCTTGATCTACCTCAGTCATTGACAACCATGAATTCTAGGTTTTTCACAGTAGTTAGTCTTTTCTTCTTGCTTTCCTTTACTACCTTGTCTAAGAGTTCTTTCAGTATTCTTACTGAGCCAGCCATCAAAAGAATAATGTCTTTTGAGATTTCACCCACACAAAAAAGCGAGTGTTCTCGGACTAACGTTTTCCTCTGACATGAAACATTATACCGATTCAATTGCTAGGTTTTCTACTAGGAAAGTCGGTTTCCTGTGTCGTGCTATACATTTTTTTCCTTGAATCTATCTTACATATTTATAAGTCTACCATTCGTCCATGATTTGACTATTGCTACCATATCTGATACTGTGCTCTTGTTATATATTTTGAGACCCTTGACAAAATCCAAAGAAGACTCTGCAATGTGACTGGTTCTGTCAGGGCATCTCAGCTTAAGTCACTTTACAACCACCATAACGTAGTTTCGCTGTGCCTTTTCTATAAATACTTTCATGGTAATTATTCTGAAGAAACATGCCTCAATGGTACGTAGACATTATGAATTTAAGCACAGTACCAGATTGGCGACAAAATCTCATTTTAAAATTGAAATGGACAGAAGTAACCGTAAGTTCTTTGCTAAGAGTTTCTTCTCTCGTACTTCTGCCTTGTGAATCTCTTCGGTTTTCTTTTTCCCCGTTTTTTTTAATTTTACACAAACATTTAAAATTCAATGTCAATTGTTATCTTGTGTCTTCTTAATTCCTGTTCTTATATTGGTATTTCACATTAAGATATGTCTTATTATATTCTTTAGAATTCAATAAACTTTTGCGTCTTAGTGGCTTTATTGCCTTGTTTGGGGTAAAAGGATTACAAATAAAATGAAATAAAATAATAGTAATCGTATCATTTACGCAAAAAATAATTATGTTCAGTTAATGTTCAACGAATGATTCAACTCGGGCAGTATCTCTATCTTTGTTGTTTCTTCCAAAACACTTCAGCCGATGTAATCTCCGGTCTTTCAGAAGAATAAGCAGGATTCGTATTTTTTTTTCAAAAATTTAACTGGAGATGATTTTGTAGATAGTAACATTGTGTACTGTTGTGTATACTGAAGCCGAGGCCGAGAGGTTAAAATGTTCGATTACCGAACGCCAGGATTCGGGTACAGAGCTCATGATGGTCGATTTGCCAAGGAGGCGACTCCTTGAAGTTATCGGTCTACTGCTAGCGTGCGATGCATTTGGAAAATGCCAGTAAACCGTATTACGAGTTGACCCAAGCATTGAGAATGAAATTGCGTAGACGGAGCTATTCGGAGTCCGTCGATGGTTAGGCTAGCACGAAGTCACGAGTCATCGTGACAGAGGCTTTGAACGTACTAGACTTGTTCAAAATACTGAAAACAATAAATGATGCGATCTCTCGGAGAAACTGTAAATAAGAATCGCTCTGTTTAATCCCAGGTGGTATCTGTGTGTGTTGAACAAACAAAATGTGCCTGAGCAGACGTCTGCAACATGTATTTATTAGACCCTCCTCCCTACAAACAGACAGGTGTGTTTGAAAACGAGTAAGTATTCATTGATGTTGTGTAAATTCGTTTTGTTAGTCGGAAGATTTTAAAACTTGTTTCGCTAGTTGTGTGACTACTGTTTATATCTCCGAGTCTGTAGTCACGCATTTAACCTTTCATTGGTAACTTCCCTGACCTAGAGAGCAGAAAGTAGTCCAGTTTTTTCCATCTTTTGAAGAAATGTCATGCAATATTTAAGCTATTATGGGAAGAATGAAAGACGCTCAGCTTTCCGAAATTTTAATTTTTGCTACTTGTCAAGTGCTTAGTTGCTTTCTAAAATAAGCTTTATAAAATTTTGTTATGAGCTAAAAGAATGTCAGCACAAAATTTCTAATCACAGGACATTAAACTGTCTTCCGAAGAGTTCCTTGTAGCCCAATCAGACAAAATTGAGAGGAATTATCATATCGGCAATTCGAGATAGTCTGGAGACTCTATGGCGATTTTTTCACAGGGATGTTCACCCACTACAAGGCCCGGGTGCCACTCAAGGTAGATGGTTACAGAGTAAGAAGCACTGTTTATGCGGATAGGCGAGGAAGATAACGGATAACCCTAGACTTGAACAAGTTACGATAGTAGTGATCGGGAAATCAACCTCTTGGGAGCAGGTTCCACAAACCAACGGTGAGTGTGAAGATGCTGCTCGAGTGGAACTTACATCTCACCAATGGAATTCGAAAGGAATGAGGGTAGCATGGTAGGTTTTAGTTGTGAAGGTTAGAACTAAGGAATATAGTTCGTCTGAGAACGTTTCATAAAACAAATAGAAGAGAGAGTGGCTTGCGATATTTCTTCTTAGTGAAAGGGTTTGCTAGGGGGAAAATAATTTGTCACCAACAAGGACGTGGAAACGCTTGAACACTATCGAGTTTCGTAGTGATATGTCTGACTGCAATAGACGCCTATTTACCTCTACCCGTAACGAGTGTAAGCGTATCCTCAACGAAGCTAGGTCACTATTTCCTGCTCGGGTGAAGGAACGTATTGCATCTCGCAAATTCGGCTCCAAAGATTATTGGCGCCTCTGCAAGAGCATTCTGAACAATAGCAAACCCTCCATTCCTCCTCTGCTCAATCAGTTTGAGGTCCTGACCACCTCTGCCGACAAGGGTGAATGCTTTGCTCGGAAGTTTTCTTCCAATTCAACGTTAGACTCTTCCGGGGTACCTATGCCCGATTTCCTTCCCAGAACCGAGGCCCTTTTGAGCGGATTGCACATATCCCCGTCGTTGGTAATGGGCATTATTTCTAACTTCGATCACCACAAGGCTACTGGTGGTGACGGGATACCAGCCATTATCCTGAAGAAATGCGCGCCTGAACTGGCGCCTGCCCTCTCTAAATTATACAACCACTGCCTCACGGAGTCTTGTTTTCCTGCTGGAAGTCCTCAACCATTGTTCCTGTATTTAAGAACTTTGGTGACCCCTCCGACCCTTCTAATTACCGTCCTATCAGTCTTCTACCCCTCTTCGGCAAAGTCTCAGAAGCCATTATCAACACCGAAGTGATTAATCACCTGATATCCCATGATCTACTCTCAGACAAGCAGTATGGTTTCCGCTTTGCCCGATCTACAGCCGATGTGCTTACGGCCATCACTGAATTTGTCTACCAAGCTATTCATAATAACGGTGAAGCTCGTGCCGTGGCCCTAGACATCTCCAAAGCGTTTGATAGAGTTTGGCATGCCGGCCTTCTTCGCAAGCTCCAGGGTTATGGTATCACAGGTCGATTATTTGACCTAATACAATCATTCCTGTCAAACCGTAAATTGAAGGTCGTTCTTAATGGATTAATCTCCAGTTTCTATCCAACTAACGCAGGTGTTCCTCAAGGCTCCATCCTAGGCCCTACTCTGTTCCTCATATTCATAAACGACCTTCCTGACGCCATAGACTTAGCACAATTTACTCCTGCCTCAAACACAAATCTAGTGATGATGACAAATTTAACCTGACAGTTCGAATAGAAAAGGACCTCCAATCGGTTGTGAACTGGGGCAAGAAATGGATGGTTAACTTTAACGCCTCTAGAACAAAACTGCTCTCTATTAACCACCACAAGGATCCATCCCTGCATCCCATTAGAATGTCTGAAGACCAACTTCTCGAGAGCTCCTCTCTGCGGCTGCTCGGTCTCACGCTGGCCGCTGATCTGAGATGGAACAAATACATCGAGTCAATTGCATCATCCACCGCAAGGAAAGTTGGCTCCCTGTGCCGAGCCAGGAAATCTTTCTCCCCGGAATCGATCCTCCAAATCTATAAATCGACCATTCGCCCTTGCATGGAGTATTTATGCCATATATGGTCTGGAGCCCCTGCTGTTTGCCTCAGGGTTCTTGATAAGATCCAGAGACGGATATGCAATGTAATTGGTCCTGATCTATCATCTCGTCTGCAGTCGCTCTCTCACAGACGCGACGTTGCCTCGCTCTGTCTTTTTTACAAATACTTTCACGGTAATTACTCCGAGGAGCTGCTTTCGCTGGTTCCTAGGCCTCATGAATTTAAACGTCCTACGAGGCTGGCATCCCGTTCCCACCCCTTCACCGTTGAAACTGTTAGATGTAGACGTCTCTTCTACTCCAATAGCTTCATGTCTCACACATCTCGCCTGTGGAACTCCCTTCCTTGTTCCTGTTTCCCTGACAAATACAATCTCCAACTATTTAAGTGTAATGTCAATCGACATCTCCAGTTGCCTTGATCTATCCACTTCCCTTCTCCACATCCTTTCACCTTTCATTCCTATCGACTCTCGCTCCAAATGTTCTGTAACCCCCTTTCCTTGATCGATCCACTATCTTTCTCCACATCCTCTCCTTTACCACTCCTATCTGCTCCTCCTCCAAACCTTCTGTAACCCCTTGCGTGCTAGTGGCTTCCAGCCTTGCTTGGGGTGATATGCTTAAAAGAAAAAAAAAGGTAGCTCCAGCCCATATATGGCAACAGTGGTACTCCATCTTATAGGCTATTGGAAAGATAGAGGATAGCAGGAGGTGTCAGATACATTTTTAATAGTCTTAACACAAGGGGCTACTAGGAGTCGAAAATTACAACACAGAAATATTACTAAGGAGCGAGAACAAAAGCTGAGTAAGTAGGAGGACAGTAGGTAGTGATTGATGTAGCATTTAACTTTTTGAAGCATAAAGCAATCAGCCGTATAGTTTTCCAAATATCTTTAGCGACGGATCGTATGTAGGAGCTCCACTTCCCATTAGAGATTAATTCCCAATAGGCGCTCCAACGGACGGGACATACCCGAAGCAACACTCAGTCATTGTGATTGGTGATAGTTTTTCCAGCATGTTTAGCTACTGATCGTATGTAAAAGCTTCACGTCTCGGTAGAGTTTCATTCCCAATAGGCGCACAATGGACGGGGGCCTACCTGAAGCAACAACCAGTCATTGGTGATAGTTCAGGGTTCGATCGGCGAGGATGGAATGGGATATAGTCTGATTTCCAGACATTGAATGTAAGCAGCTAGTTTGAGCTAGGTCAGAGGAGATATCAAAACGTTTTAGTTTTGGGGGTGCACCCAAATTCTGTTGACTTTATGACCCATTAACTATCCATTGAAATTTAACTTAATCTTCCCCCACTGAACAATTATTACGTATTTATAAATATAAGCATCTTTGACATAGGAAAAAAATAGCGTTAATAATCCGCCATATCTAAACTGAGGCCACCCAAACTTCGCTTTCCAGGTTTGATAGAGTTCATAATCGTTGTCACGTGTGCATGTGTGAGAAGACTTATTCGCCATTGTACAAACTTCTCAAGAACGCAACGTCACTTCTGACTAATTTATTGCTATTTCCACGGCAAATGTTCATGTAAGTTCCATTCTTTAGTTCCGCTAATTCAGACATTTACACGCCATGCCACTTTCGGTGATTTAAATCCCCCTCCATATCTCCATATGTATAAAGAAAAGTTCCACTCATCTTGACCTTCCCTAATTTTTTTATCCTGTTGTCAATTCTATACAGTGGAGGAAATTTAATTCATATTGACATCAACCTAGTCTACAGTTTCACGATATATCATTTGCTTTCTCTCGCTCTCTGTCTGTCTGTCTGTCTGTCTCTCTCTCTGTTTCTCTCTGTCTCTCTCTGTTTCTGTCTCACTCTCTTTCTCTCTCTCTCTCTCTCTGTCTCTCTCTGTCGCAATATCCTTAAATTACTTCGGTTCTAAAAAGAATTATTTTCAGTAATAATTTTTCATCAACCCAATGTAGATGAATACGAAGTAAGGTCGAGCTATCCAATCTTCACTTTCTAGCCTCGGCACTGTCGAAAAAGTGTGTGCGCGGCCCTATGGGTGATGAATCTTTCTAATCTACAGCCCCTTTTTCCCCTCAGACGAAACGTTGCCAAACTCTCGCTACCATATCGCTATTTTAAAGGCAGATGTATATTCCTTTGTCCCACCGGTCTGGAAAATCACAGACGGGACCTTCCAGGCCACATACCATCACTTGCATTCCCTTCGTATTCCATTTATAAAGAGAAAGTTCTATTCAGTCAGCTTCTTCCCAATAACTGCCGCATTGGGGAATGGACCCTCGCAATGCAACTTTTCTGGCCATTAGAAGTTTAGCCGTTTCAATTCTATTGTCAATTATCTAACCTTTTTTTTAATCATTTCACCCCAAGCAAGGCTGTAATGCCAGTAGCACGCGAGAGGTTACGGTGAATATGAAAGAAGAAAAAAACTGAAAATATGCAGGAAAGGACAAAGAAATGAAGAAGATTCAGGAAGACAAAAGATGTTTGACGTTGCATTTAAATTTTTGAAAACTAGTTTTAAGGGAAGCAAGTAAACGGAAGGATGTTCCACAGGTAGGAAATGCGAGAAAAGAAACTGTTGCAATGCAGTATTTTCTCACCTGCTGTACGTCTTTAGAAAAATCTCATTTGAACACACTCTATCTAGAGGGCTTCCTGGGCCTTGTATTTCGCGAACTATAGCCATTTTTTTTAACTGGACGAGAAATATGTATAAACATGAGAAATTATCATTTCTTTTTGTTTCAGAGAGAGAGAGAGAGAGAGAGAGAGAGAGAGAGAGAGAGGTTCTGCATTCGACCCGATATACAAATATTTATTAGGTAACCGTTTACATTTGTGCTGTAAAATATTATTACAAAAATAAATTTTCGCCAGTGTAGCTTGTTCAGGTAACAGTTTTTGTAGAGACAATTTCCCAACTATATTTGATACGCTGAGATCGCGATGTCTCTTTGCAGATAATCAATACTGTGGCATTTTGTTGGCCTTTAACTGGCCTGAGCACCAACCTTATTAATTAATTAGATGACCTATAAGAATTATGGAAGAATGATGGATATTATATAATTGGGAGACTTGAAGGATATTACAAAGAATCGTCTGGTCCGTAAACAATCACAGCAGAATTTGTTGCGTCAGTGTTGTGTGAAATGTTTCGTCGCCCATAGAGCAAGAGATAGAGAGAGAGAGTGAGAGAGAGAGGGATACAGAGAGAGAGAAAGAGAGAGAGAGGGATAGAGAGAGAGAAAGAGAGGGGGTGGAATCATTCGACTATCAGTAACGAAAGGCTATTTATAATTTCTCGAGAAAAATCATAGCTCTTCAATCTAAACTGCTGAATTACCGATTTATTTCATGAGATGATTAAATGTTATATAAGGGAGCAGAAACGTAATCAAAATTGGTTGGTACAAATTACATAATACTAGAAAAAGTACAACTCGATTTTCTATATATATATATATATATATACAACCATGCTCTCTCGTAGACTTACCTGTCACCTTTCTGGTCTTAGTTCCATTAAACAACATTTCTTAGAAAAACATGGCCATGTACATAATATTAGACAGATATTAGTTGATGACACAATAATACTTACACATATACACAGTAAAATAACCTTCAGATATTGGAGGCCATTTACATTTAAAGAAAGCAACCCACACTCAACGAAATTGGATTTCAAACTAGTCGCAACACATTACTTTGCATCGAGACACACAGTTCTGTTGTTAATATATTGGCCTCTCGCGGGGTACGACGTCATGGAACCGCATCTTGAACTTACGACCTGCGTCTGCTATTCCGTTTTCGTCGCATAGCCATCTTCTATGACAACATAGCAGAATATCATCTTTGATGGTGAATATTAAAATATCCAAATGGTGGGAAATGTTTCTCTTTATTTTCACCCGAAATTAAAGCAAACATACGAACTTTAGAACGGCTAATGATAAAATATTATATACATTATATATATATATATATATACATGTATATATATATATATATATATATATATATATATATATATATATATATATATATATATATATATATATATATATATTTATATAGGTGTCTAAGTTATTAAAAAATAAGACTGACATCTCATTTTAACAGATATTTTTACCAATATTACACAATCATATCTTGGAATATCAAAGAGTCTAGATTTATTCAATAAAATCGCTATTAGCTTCAACTACAGCCTCTAGACAACTTCAGAATCTCCTGCAACACTTTTGGATGATCTCCTTGCTTAAGTTGGTGAATGTTGCTATAATCCTGGCCCTCAGTTCATATTTGGTCTTACAATGAGTTGTGGTGGTCTGCGCCCCACACATAATAATCATGGGTTTGCAGTCTCGGGAGTTAGGTGGTCAGATGTAAGGGGTGATGCGGTGGCAGAAATTGTCTGACAGCTATGATTCAATTCTTCTGCTTGTGTGGAGACATAGATCTTTCTAACGGCCGCCCTTTTGATACAGTACAGCTCGACCTCCACAAATCTCATGTTGTAGGGCTCGGCGTTGAGTCTGAGGTCCTGTGGGAAGATGAATGGAGGTATACCGTCGCCATGACGAGGAATCAATCCAAACACATTCGTAATCCCATTAGACTTATTCAACTCTTTCCGAATCTTCTGCACTGTCATCAAACTGGCACCCAAACATTTTGAAATGAATTGTGTCATGTTGCTTTTTTCTCTCTCTCAGACGGTGCCCAACTGACCCTACTCTACTGTGCAGTCAACGAAATCAAAAAATAACGACGTGCAGGCGCGAAAAGTAAAAATATTACATAGTACCCACACACACAAACACACACACACACACACACATATATATATATATATATATATATATATATATATATATATATATATATATATATATATATATACATTTAGATATAAAGAGAATATCAAACAGAAAAAGTCATATATAAAAAGAATTTAAAACAATACAATGTATTGTTCTGTTTAAAATAATACTTTATAAAACTCTACACCTTTAGTTTGGTAAATTGTTGCAGAGGACGAAATCTAATCGTAAAGAAAAGCTTTCCTCTCGTCTTAGCTGTATAACTTTTCCCTCCCCCCTCAGAGTTTCATGTATATAAAAAATCGTATATATATATATATATATATATATATATATATATATATATATATATATATATATATATTAACAGTATTATATTAACATTATTACTCGCTTGAAAAACCTCGGATGACTCAACTTGTTGACACCTGAGGCCAAATTGGTATCCGAGGAAAAAATTGGAAGTAAAAAAAGAAAGAACTAAAGACATCAGAACAAGGCGAAAGAAATCGTCAAGTGTCTTCGCGTATAAAGACTAAAACGTAGAGTGCTCAATACGCTAAGTTGAGCGGTAAATTGGAATAAATCCTAACGAACCAGACTAACCTACCTAGGTTTCTCCTTAACGAATCTTCAGGGGAAACTGGCTAAAACAGGAAATGACGGAACATATATATATATATATATATATATATATATATATATATATATATATATATATATATATATACAGGACAAGTCTCAAGAGTCACTCAATATATAGTGTAATTGAAAGAATGTTTGATTTGAAAGGAAGAGGTTGAAATAGGAAATGAAGATTATGATACTATTGTGGATAGATAACGATTGACCTTAGACGAAGATATTACATTGTAGAGTTTAAGGGAAAAAATCAAAGCGGGATTCTGTTGCACAAAAAAGAGGTTAGGATGAATAAGCCATCAGAGTGGGACATCCTTCATCCCAAATGAGTCTGTAGGGAATCACGGCGACTCAAACCTTTGGGCAAAGCAAGACGGGTTTTGGCTGCAAAGGTCCAATGGCACGAAAAAATGAAGAATTGGGTATTTGCCACGGAAGTAGAGATAGTCTTGCGACGTTGAATTTGTTGGAAATGGCTGTAGGATGGGAAATAAATCATTCTTCACCCTAAAAGCAACACACATATCCTTTTCTTTTTATATGACATGTCCTTTCAGCACATAGGTTATCATGGCTCTCCACCTCTCTATATCCCTTTCATCTCTCAGCAAGTTCCTTCCCTCTGCTTTCTATCCCTACGTTCTGTCATCCAATTGCTTAAGTCCGCCATGTATGCCACGCGTTGTTTTCCCTTGTCTCTCTTTCCTTCTATTCGATCCGTGAGTATCAGACTTTCCAGATCCTTCCTTATTATCTGTTCAGTAACTTCAGCTGCCTCTTTCTGATGTTAAGTATAAGCCTTCTCCTTGTTTGAAACGTCTCTAAAACCTCATTGTTTCTCACACGCTCGACGTTTCCTATAAAATATTCCGTACAAAATTGGAAATAGCTTTATTAAATCTAACGTATTATTTATTTTACTTATTATTCATGTGACCCCTTAGGGAGATCCGGTGCATTTATATCTGCTATAATGTACACTTGAAACGTGTAAGTAGACATGCACCTTGCAGCATCCGTATCTATTAAGCAAAGGTCAATTTACATCACTCTCTTTCCATAATAAAACAATATGACATTTCCAGATGAAATATAGTATGAATTAAGGGAAAACACAATAGTCAGGCAGTACGCATAGTGTGCACTAGTTAATAACAGCTGCTATTGATGACATAAAAGCCAGATTTCTACAGCAGTGATGATTGTTCACAAGCGAAGAATTTAAATGGAACTATCTCTAAAAATGACTAATTAAAAATTTATATCATTATTCTTATTTATAAGTGAAATTTATAAAATTATTCAGCATATATTTCGGACGGGCCAACAACACACCAAATACAAATATACGCGCAGGGTGGCAAGAAATTCACTAAACAGTTACTTTCAATAACAATTAAAACAAAGCAATTAATCAACAGTCCAGAAAATTATTATTAAAATCGTTCTGCTTCATTCTGGTTAGTAACAATAAAATCCTATTGTAAATAATAGTAAAATAATTATCGATACTGTTCGAACTGCAAGCCAGCGGCTTCGATGCTTTGTTTTTTATTTAGTATAATAACTGTATAGTGATTTTATTGCCACCATATGTATGTGTGTGTGTGTGTGTGCGCGCGCACTGGCGTGTGTGCGTGTGCTAAAATAATTAAGAAATAGGAAATGTTTATCAATCTAACATGTTTGATTTTTATTAGAGTTTCATCAGAAAATGAGATATGGTGAAAAAGAAAGAAAGAATTTATGGTATTTTTATTTTATGTTCTTTGATTTTAATTGGTTAATCATGATTCACTTGCATTCGACTTGTTAAACAATCAATCAACAAATATTCATACACACACATATATATATATATATATATATATATATATATATATATATATATATATGGGTGTGGGTGAGTAGGTTGTGTTTTGCAACATATATATATATATATATATATATATATATATATATATGGGTGTGGGTGAGTAGGTTGTGATTTGCAACATATATATATATATATATATATATATATATATATATATATAAATTTAGGTAACTATACTCGTGTCGAAAAACCTTCGAACTCTTGATTTAACAATAGCCAAATCAATCACGAAGGAAAAAAAGGTTTTAAAAAAAGAAAGAGCCAGGAACATGAAAGTCTGTTGAAAATAATCGCACAGATACAGGTTCAAGGCCCAAAGAAAAAAAACCGATACGAGTAAACAACTAACTAAAGAGCTCAATACAAGCGTAGAGCAAACCTAGTCAAACCTAATGAGCCAGACACACCTACCAAGGTTTCACTTAGGCAGATCGTCAGGGTCGGCTGGCTGAAGAGGCAACAGAAAACGGCGTATATATAGAGACGACCACCAAGACAACACCACGTGACCAAGGAAGAGAAAAAAAAAAGGAAGAGAAAAAGAAAAGCTAGAACGGGGGGTGGGTATAGATTTATTCAACTAACTAAAAGGAGAGGGGATAGTTAAGAAAACACAAACAATAATGATACGCTACAATCGGGAGAGAGAATCTTATTTCAGTAACCAATATTTTTGTGTCTACATTTGTAAAGAATCTCAGTTTTGGAATTTAGTAGATCATCAGGTGTATTATATAATGTACTATATATATATATATATATATATATATATATATATATATATATATATATATATATGTGGGGGGTGAGTAGGTTGTGATTTGCAGGGTTATATATTAAAACTATCTATATTGTTAAGTTTATGGCTTGGCCCGGCTGGACAATGTGTTTCCGAGCGTCGTCTCCACTTAGTTTCATGGAATCCTAAAATCTTTCTAATGTTATCTTCTCTAAACTTTTCCATTCTCTCAATTATAGCGAATTTAGCATGGGTTTTGAAATCGGTTTTTCTAGGCGTGTGTATGTATATGTATATATATTTATATATATAGGTGTGTGTGTGTGTGTGTATGTGTGTGTATGTATGTGTTGTAGGTGTCTGGGCGGGAGTATAAGATTTTATCGCCTATGGGGTGCGTATGTCGCCAAGAAATGTACACTCTTCCGGTATATATTCGGACATTTGAAAATACGCACACTTTTCTCACTGAAACCCTTCTTTAAATCTTCTCTCTGTTAAAGGTTAATACCCCCTCCACCTTTGGACCTCCATGCCTCTCTCGTCTGTTACCCCTCTATATAGATCCCATGTCCTCCCACACTCTCACACATATACTCTTACTAATATTTTCCAGGAGTTGTTTTTTCTGTTTTCTTTTTGAATCTGTAGGTATGATGAATTGGATCGTTTTTACAATTATATATACATATATATATATATATATATATATATATATATATATATATATATATATATATATATATACAATATTAGTGGTAAATATACACATACATATGCAATTATATATACACATACATATATGTATAAAAATAATTCCAAGAGGATATGATCCAGGTAGAACTCGATGTCCAGGACAGAGTAAGGATATAATAAAAAGACTTAAACACTAATATAGTGTTTAAGTCTTTTTATCATATATATATATATATATATATATATATATATATATATATATATATATATATATATACATGGGGAATCAGAAAAATATTAATAATGTCAACTGTATCTTTTAAACAATTTTTTATCCATCGTTATTAGCTATATACCGTAAGGTGTTAACAAAAACAAAACTTAACTTAACTTAAAAACTTATTATGCCATATAACCAATATTATACCATTATATTCATATAAGTCATATTATCATCTGTAATTTAAAGTAAAAAATGCGTATTATTTTGAAGAAATTACAGTAGGTGTCTGTGTTTGCGTGCTTGTAGAGATAAGTGGGTTTGCTAAAGTCTGCCTACAGAAAATACAAACAAATCTATGTTTGATAAAACTGATTCGTAAAATCAATTTCTGTTTGCACTCAAATGACCTATATACATTTACAAAAAATATATTCATTATGAAACTAGTAAAAGTACATCTTAAAGACTTTTTTCTATCTTTTATCAGTTTTTAATATATTTTTCGTCTTCACTTTAGAATTTCGCGTGAAGATCAATATTTTACAGTCCCAAAGGAAAGAAGTTCTTCCATGGCTACCATTTTAGAATACAAATAAAATTAACAAAATAATTGCAAAATGTTTCCCTGTTTATATCGCAGACGAATTCCTCTGTTGAGATGTCTTTGATCATGAGAATTTCTCAACGGGATTAGAAACATTTTAAAAACTTAAAAAAGAGGCATTCATTTGTAGATGACGTTTCTCAGGCATTAAGTTCAACTTTTGGGTACAGTTAAATAACGAATGGAAAAGGGGTTTAAGCGTTGATAAGGTGATTGGTAATAAATTGATTAACAGGAAATAGAATCGTTTAGCTGATTAGTTTATTTCATTTGTTCCCTATTGAAAGCTTTCAAGTACGTACGAGAACCTAAGACGCTTATGCTCACAGAGAAGCCCGAGGAGAAAAACGAAAAACCAGATCGAATACATAGTAATCAAAAAGAGATTCAGGAATGTAGTTTTAGAAATTGAAACACATCCAAGTGCTGACTGAGGGAGTGACGAGTTTCCACTCATATTTCAGAATAAAACGGCAGAAATTTAAGAAAACTAAAGCGAAACAAAGATTACATGGCGAGAGTGTCTTGAACGACACAATTTTCAAATTGCGAATTTGTTTATTGACAGCGTTGCATGCAAATACGGAGAATTAAATGGGAATGAAAATTGAAAACAGTACACGTTAAGAGAAGTCTTAATGATAACTGCAAACAAGATTATCTCAGGGAAAACTAGACAATGAAAACGGAGTAATAGCTATCAGATGAAATTCATGATATGATGAAAAAGAAAAAGCAAACAATTTCAAAGCATGGTAGGGAATATAATACGTTGCACGGTGGAGTAATGGATAACGGCTTGGGTTGAGGAATCGGAGAGCCGAGTTCGAATTCCAGTCGATTCCATTACATTCACTTACGTGCTAATACTCTTGGGAAAGGTGTGTATCCTCTTCTTCTCCCTCCAACTATGGGTAAATAGCAGGACAGACTTGGTTCTATAGCCTTGGATGGCAACTGGTCTAGGAGAAGGACAACTCTGAATTCAAAACCTGCGGAGGGTCGTTTGGGGACCTTGTGGCATCCGTTGCACCAGGTCCCTGTATTCGTCCCTCCAAAAAGTGTGGATGGCCCTGCACAAAGCCTTCACCACTATAATCAAATCCTGTGTGGCTGTCGGGCTTTCAGTTTCTGGGAACTGATCTGTCTGACCCTCATACGTCGAGTTCGAAATATAGAAATAAATCAGAAACAAGTTCAGGCAGACGCAAGAGAAATGGCGAAAGGAAATGTACGCAAAGTTATAAAGAATGAGAATAATAGATATGGCAGATAGACATGAAAGAATAAGCGGCATAACGAGACAAAAAAAGAGTTCATCCTTAGGATGCAGACAATAAAAATAGGAATGCTGATAATAGAGAAAGTAAACAATACTTAAGAAATGGAATTAACATGTCAGTTATTTTGTTCTCAGCCGTACAATAATGTTCCTGTTTACTTGACGGAAAGAAGGAAAGTCGTAATAAACAAAAAATATGGAAGAACCTGGAGTAGTAAAGTCTGAAGTAATATCAACAATGGTCATAATGAATAGTAACAAAGCAGCAGGACCGAATGGGAGCAGCATTAAAGGATTTCGCTATTGACAATATAACGGAAGCAATAAATTAATCATACAACAGTGGTGAAATAACGGAAGGCTTTAGTAGATCCATGTTCGTAGCACTGCATCAGTAGCCAGAAGCAAATGAATGCAAACTCCGTCAGACAATCAGATTAAAGAGCCACGTAACGAAACTTATCATCAGAATTTTGATTAATACAACGCATATCAGAATTAAACTAGAAAGCGGACAAGAGCAGTGCGGGTTCGTTAAACACACTGAAACAAGGACTGCGATATTTATGTTCAGATTGATATCAGAAAGCAATAAAAATACAGAAGTATATCGGGTGTAAAAGTAAAATACTCTTACTGCATAATTGCCCATCCCACAAAATGATTAATACCTAAAAAAAATAAACCTAGTGAGTTTCATTTTTTCCGAGATTTCTGATAAGACGTTTAGCCATCTTGATAGTCGTAAAATCACTGAAAAGCTCTTTGAGTTATTATGCTAGAAAGAGAACGGTTAAATTCGTTTCATGGCAGCCTCCCCCTGTCATCTCAAGTCAGCAAATGGTGAGAGAAAAAATCATTCAGGCCTTCAGTAATGTTACCAGCACTCATACTCTGTGTCCCATCTTCAAAGCGCATTCAACCGTCAAGAGAACGGCGAATAAGTTTAAAAAAGAGTGACCATTAAAGAGGCAAACAGGAATCATCCATAACTTTTGTATTATCCTCTCAAATTACACCAAAATCTCAGACTATAACAAATAATATCGTATTTATTGTCTGTGAAAATTATAGAATATAAAACAACTTTGATAAAACCTTATACCTACTTATCAGACAAAAACAATGCTGTTCTGAACATTTTGGCCGCAACTGTATGTTAGGCAATTTTTGGGACACGTAATGAGAAAGGAGAGCTTGGAAAATCTGATACTCACAGGGCAGATAGAGGGAGAGAGGGACAAGGAAAGCAACGTAGCATACTTAGCTTGCTTAAGCAAGTGGATGGCAGAACAAGGTGGGGGAGAAATAGCAAGAAGACACAATTTATTGAGAGCTACCACAGACAGGAGGAGGTGGAGAGCCATGATCACCTACGTGCTGAAAGGACACGGCATATAAAATCAGAAGAAGTAATGTATCGTAGGTGAGAAGAAAGAACTAAACATCAATTGTAAGAAAACAAAAAGTATGGATGCCAGCAAAAGTATTATCCCAAGATGCCGTAGTTCGAATTGTAGGAAATACAATTAAGCAAAGCTAATACAAAGATTTAATTATCTGGGAAGCATTTTAATAAATGAACGGAATATTTGACAGCAAAATAAGAAAGTGCATTGAAATAGTGAAAGGGGCCTTAAAAAAAACTAACTAAAGTATAGGGTGACCCCAAAAAACGGGAATTTTTGAAATGCGTATTGCCAGACATGAGCAACTGACAACACTGCGAGACAGTGACCTTGAGCAAGTAAACATTTCGCCATTTTAGTAACAAGAATGAAATTCACAATATCCCAGCTGAGAGGTTGCATCAGTAAATAGGGGTTTCAACAGCAGATTTCAAGAATGCATTCGTACAGGAGGACGCCATCTACAGGACATAATTTTAAAAAAATGAAAATTCCCTCATTGTTTCTTAAATGGCATGTTTTAAGGTTTCAATTACTATGAATTAAATATTTTTCTTCCATCACTCCTAGTTTTATTGGATTGTTAAAAGTTCCCGTTTTTTGGGGTACCCTATATTAACAAACAGGAAAATTTCGTTAGAAATATAGAAAAGCGTGTTGAACAGTTAGGTAAGTTATATGACAGTGAATGCTGAATAATTTCCTCACAGATGAAGCGATTTAAACGAAAGAAATGTGATTCTACAGAAACATAAAAAAAGATAACAGAGACAGATACGAAAAAGACCATCGACAGTTCCAGAGTATATAATAAGAAATAGGGATTGGAGAATTTAATTCGCACAGGAGGACACACTGAAGGCAAGAGGAACATAGAACATATTCGCTTAAGCCTCATAACATGCTTGTGTAAATGGATTTCAGGACAGGGACTGGCAGTTGTGGAAAAAGACAAAACTTACTAAAAGCTATAATTTATAGGAATTGATGGAGACTCATAAATCTTTCACTATCTTAAGAGACTCGGCCCCTGGAAGAAGAAGACTAAAAGGAAAACATGATTAATTATGGTAAATAAATAGATGACCTATTATGGTAATAAATATCTTAGCCAAGAATTTCCGTAATTCTAATATTTTTTTTTAATTCCAAAATCTATCAGAATCTGTCGCAATGATTCATTCTCTTCAGTTACTCTGTCCTCAGTCGCATTCTGTCCGCATTTACATATATTCTTTGTGTTTTCGGCAGCTCGTTCCTTGCTTTATCTCGCACTGCTTCTCGCTATTGTTTTGACCCGCATGTGCTACTCGGTAACACTCCACGTGTTCATCGCATCTTCCGCTTAAGTCATTTTAATAGTGCTTAACTTTCACTCGTACTCGTTCCAATCTTAGCACATAATTTACGGCTCTAGATTCGTTCCTCTACTTTCTACCAACAGTGTAACAAGAACACGTAACACTTCCAGTACTGTTCGGCAGATAATGACTCAGCTGATCTGCTTCCTGAGAGAGAGGAAATTAGAATATATCCAGACGTGTCCGCCTTTGCTTGACTCATAAGCTCAGCACCACGTTGCGGACGTTCTGAGAATTAAATTTACACACACGCACACACATACACAAACACACAGGCACAGACACAGACATACACACTCATATATATATATATATATATATATATATATATGTGTGTGTGTGTGTGTGTGTGTGTGTACACAGGTGCAAATGGGAAAATAAACCAAATGTACACACACGCACAGATATATATATATATATATATGTGTGTGTGTGTGTGTATATGTATGTGTGTGTGTGTTCCATAGATTTATTGTTCTATTCCTGAAACGCGCCAGCGCGTTGACAGTTCGAAAGAATATAATTCCTCTCGTACATCAAATTTATCATGTTCTTAAATTCCGTAATTTGCAGCTTTTCATGGAGACTGCAATTTATTCTTTATTTACATTTAACTTATATATATATATATATATATATATATATATATATATATATATATATATATATATATATATATATATATATATATGTAATGCGCCATTTCACTAATAGTGCTTTCAGCCTTTTCTATTTTGTAAATCTATACATATAAAACATAGGATGTCTGTGTGACACCGTTTCACCCGACATCCATCCAACCTATTTTGACCAAACTTGGCATATATATTGTACAATATAAGAGATAGGTTCTTAGCGTAAAAAATCTACCTTTAAAAAATCAATAATCAATAAATCCGATCAAAAGTCGATAAATTTAAATTTTCCCTCCGAATTCGTTTAAACTCGGTATGTAGGCTACTTACATCATAACGAGCTCAACGATAACTAATTTTTATTTCTAAGCCACTAAAAACCGCGAAAAACGAAAAATCGATTTATGTTGAAATCGATTTCAACACAAATTTTAAACGAAAAACTCGCTGAATCTTCAAGCAATCGAATAAAAAATTCACTCAGCTGTAGCCAACAATAAGTTGATTGATTAACAGTCATTTAACTTCATAACTGAGTCCCCGCCCCATATGATGAAAATTTGCGTAAATAATGAATAATGGCGATTTTAATTTATTTTTTTCTTATTTTTCGTTGATCTTTCAGCCAATGTTCATCAAACTTAAAAATTGCTTTATGAATTTACCCCCTTTTACATCACAGGTGGCACACTGACAAATTCAATTTCAAAAACCCCAAAATAATTGTGATTGGCTCCCTGTGCCGAGCCAGGAAATTTTTCTCCCCGGAATCGATCCTGCAAATCTATAAATCGACCATTCGCCCTTGCATGGAGTATTGCTGCCATATATAGTCTGGAGCCCCTGCTGTTTGCCTCAGGGTTCTTGATAAGACCCAGAGACGCATATGCAATGTAATTGGCCCTGATCTGTCATCTAGTCTGCAGTCGCTCTCTCACAAACGCGACGTTGCCTCGCTCTGTCTTTTTTACAAATACTTTCAGGATAATTGCTCCGAGGAGCTGCTTTCGCTGGTTCCTAGGCCTCATGAATTTAAACGTCTCACGAGGCTGGCATCCCATTCCCACCCCTTCACCGTTGAAACTGTTAGATGTAGACGTATCTTCTAGTCCAATGGCTTCATGTCTCGCATATCTCGCCTGTGGAACTCCCTTCCTTATTCCTGTTTCCCTGACAAATACAATCTCCAACTATTTAAGTGTAACGTCAATCGACATCTCCAGTTGCCTTGATCTATCCACTTCCCTTCTCCACATCCTTTCACCTTTCATTCCTATCTGCTCTCGCTCCAAATCTTCTGTAACCCCCTTGCCTTGATCGATCCACTATCTTTCTCCACATCCTCTCCTTTACCACTCCTATCTGCTCTTCCTCCAAACCTTCTGTAACCCCTTGCGTGCTAGTGGCCTCTAGCCTTGCTTGGGGTGAAAAGCTTATAAAAAAAGAAAAAAATGTGGGTCTTCATTTTGCCTGCTTTACCACTTCATGTCCTCGGCTAACTTTGATTGAACAAATACAGACTACTTCTGTTATATCAATAACTGCATTAATTCAAAATGATTTTTAATGAAAGTACTTTAAAGAAATTGAAGAAGATAAACTCTGTTACATCGAAACATGACGCTGTTTTTGCTCCATTCTAATTGAACGATTTTTCTGATCGACCAGCTGCGTATGCCTGCTAGTGAGTAAATAAAACAGTAATGTTATTTTTCATGCGTATTAAAAACACTTTTAAGGGAACCTAAAATAGAGCACTATCATATGTTTATATTTTTGAGATGTGGTACTCTAAGTATTTAAACAATTTACATTGTTTGGACTGTTGTCCTCATCTTTGTTTTCATATTCACGATGTTTCGACCGTTGTACGCTCAGGCTTTCTTCAAGTGATTAGAGTTTTCAGCCGAACTCTTTATTTCGTCCATATGGGTAGATTGTTCTACTTCCACCTTCCATGCCTCTTCCTGATATTTTAGTTTTAATGACACATAACACAGTGGATAAAAGCGTTGGTTGAGGTAATCCGGTGACTTAACCCAAAGAATTGTGAGTTCAGTACCTGGACACGGAATATATGAACCAAAACTTGGAGATTTGAGTTACTAATAGAAACTAACTGAAACTGAAATATCCAGTTAAGGCGCGTCACGTGGAACTAGAACAATCTACCCGAGTAGACAAAATAAAGGGTACGGTTGAAAGTTCCTATAACCTGTAGAAGGCCGGAGCGTACCATAGTTGAAACGTCATGAAAATAACAACAAAGATGAGGACAACAATACGAACAATGTAAATAGTGTAAATAATTATATTTTTGCCTGTTTAATTTCTCTTATATTGTCATTGATTTAATTCTATATTTTCACTTTTTTTAAATAAAAAAATAATTGACAATTTCCCAAGATCTAAGCAATGGTAAATTTTAAAAAAAGAGTAAAAATGCAACCAAAAAAATTAAAATCAATGTAAAATAAAATATAATAAATCAGATTACACCCGCTAAACTATTGAAAACTATATTTTTTTCTTATTACACTTTTTATCAGACAAAGAAATTATAGCTTATAAAACAAACCCTGTAATTTGCGTATTCCTACAAATAAAAACTTTTCGATCATAAGAAAATATGTTACAGAGTCCCATAGCATGAAATAGATTATTTCTCTGGTGCAATGCAAGGACACACTTAAACCCTCATTGGGTATGTAAACGACCGTTATTAATTGCAAATAAGCAGCACTTAACAATAACGGTTTATAATATAATATAATATATATCTGTCTTTATTTCTGAGATGAGGTATTATGTACATTATTTACATTATTCGGACTATTCTCCTCATCTTTGTCGCCATGTTTATCACAACGTTTCGGCCGTTGTACGCCCCGGCCTTCTTCAGATGGTTGGAATGTCGAACTGAATCCTTTATTTCGCTCACTGGGGTAGACTGTTCTAGTTCCAAGTGCCATGTAATATAATATAATATAATATAATAAGCTGGTTTCGGCGGGTAAGATATCGAAATCTCTGCGAAGTTTCCCGTCTATTTCAAAATCGAAAGCACTATTATACACGTAATAAATTGAATAGCCATATGCATATAACTAAAATGATTGATAAATTCAACTTAAGCTGCATCTTTTACGCCATGGACCCACCTCCATACATGGCAATTATTATATCTATATGAAGTGTATCACAGTTCTATGTACAGGTTGCGATGGATAAATTTTCGTCTAAATTACGCAAAACTGAAGTTATCACTGACATCTCACTTTAACAGATATATCTACCAAAATTACACAAAATTCTCTTGAAATGCTAGAAGATAGTTATTCAATAAAATCGCCATTGGTCTCAACCACGGCCTCCAGACGACTTGGGAATCTCCTGCAACGCTTCTGGGCATTCTCTTTGTTTAAGTTGATGAACGCTACCATAATCCTTGCCTTCAGTTCAGGTTTGGTGTTACAATGAGTTTTATTGTTCTCTCGCTCAACTACGCCCCACACATAATAATCAATGGGGTTTCATGCTGGGTAGCAAGGTGGTCAGATGTAAGGGGTGATGTGATCGCAGAAATTGTCTGATAGCTATGAATGGGTTCACCTGTCATGATACATAATCCTGTTGCCAGATATAGGGCCATTTGACCCAGGGCAGCAATACCTCATCAAGGCACTTGATATAGGTCTCCGTGTTGGGTCTGAGGTGCTGTGGGAAGATGAATGGAAGTATAACGTCGCCATCAATAGTGATCACCCCAAATATCATTGTAATCACCATTAAACTCATCCAACTCTTTCCGAATCCTCTGCACAACACCCGAAAATGAACACGCTGAAATGTTCGTATTCGTGATTCCGGTGCGAATGCCAAGCAGTACGGCATGCCGGTTCCAAATTTCTGGCGGTGTGAATTGCGTCATGGTGTTCCTTTTCTCAGAGACGGTACCCAACAGACCTCACTATACTATGCAGTCGACAAAATCCAAAAACAAGCAACGCGCATGCGCTAAAGATGAAACATGGTGACAATTTACCCATTGCATCCTGTAATATTACTTGTTTGTCTTACTTTACTCCTCAAACCATATCTTGTAATTCAGTTTATTTACATTTTTCAGGTTCAGTGTTCACGCGGGTTATACGTGCGGTTTTTTTTTAGTTCTGCATTTTGAGAGATTAAATTCATGGCAATTACTTTGAATATATATTATTTAGCGCAAGAGGGCGTCGTCAGTGGTGTTCTGAATTGGGTCATTGGGCAGTTTCGGGTCTTTCAAACATCTTACGCCCCTCACCAGTCGACTCCATCAGAGCTGACCAGTCTCTGATGCGCAACCCCCATTTAAATTAACAGCCTGTAGACACTGACTTATATTAGGCAAAGCATACCCCCCTCTGTCACGCATTTGATTGAAAGTTGACCAACAGCCAAAGCTCTATTTAAGTTGTTTACGGGAGATTTTTTACTAATGGGTCAAAACAAGCTATGTTCCATAATGTATGCTACATCTGGAGTATGTTTATAGGATGAGAACACGGCGATTTCGTGAAATACACTAGAACAAGCAATGTTATATTTATGCTCAAAAAGATATGAGAGAGAGAGAGAGAGAGAGAGAGAGAGAGAGAGAGAAATACGAATACAAAAGGATCTATAAATGTTTTATAGATTATGCGAAATGGTTTGAAAAAGTAGGTCACAAATTCGGATAGAACTGAGAGGTAACCTTGAATTATTTGGGAAAGATATTTGAATAATTCAGAACTTATACTGCGAGCAAACCACCTGCGGATACGGACAGAAAATGATTTTAGTAAATATACAAAAATAAAAAGCCGTGTTAGACAAAGACAAAGATTTATCTTCTCACCAGACTTATTGAACCTTCTTTTTCTTTATCGTCATCATCATCATCCTCATCATCATCATCATCATAATCATCATCATCATTTTCAGGTTGTTGTTTCTCTTCTTATCATCATCAGTATCATCTTCAGGTTCTTTTCTTCTTATTATCCTTTTTTTTCTCTCTTGGTATTCTTCTTTTTCTCATTCAAATTCTTCTACATTTTTACTTTCTTCATCATCATCATCATCATCATCATCATCATCATCATCATCATCATCATCATCATCATCAATTTCAGCTTCTTGTTTCTCTCTTTACATCTTATCTTTCTTTTATCTTTCTTTTCTACTTTTTCTTCTTCTGCTTCATCCACATTTTTACTTTCTTCTTTTTTTCTTCCTAATCACCATCATCGTCATTATCATCAAGTTCTTTTTCTTCTTCTTATCCTTCTTTTCTCTTACTGCTACTACTACTACTTCTTCTTCTTCCTACTCCTCCTTTTCCACTTCATTTTTTCTTTCTCTTTATTTCTCTACTTCCGCTCTGTCTGCTATTGGTTTCTCCTTCTTTACTTTTTACTTCTTTCTTTGTTCTTTTTATTTCTCCTTTTTCTCTGGTACTTCTTTTTATTCTGTCTTCTTCTTCTTCTTCTTCTTCTTCTTCTTTTTCTTCTTCTTCTTCTTCTTCTTCTTCTTCTTCTTCTTCTTCTTCTTCTTCTTCTTCTTCTTCTTTATTATTGTTTTTATTTCCTTTGATATCTGGCGTGTACACATTTCTGTCCAGGTCCCACCCAGAGACCTAAGGTTAGAAATGGCGTAATGGCACTTTACACTGACAAAAAAACAAAAACAAAAACAAAAAACAAACATATTTTACATAGATAAAGCCCTTCGTAATGTGTAAGGACATTTTGTTTTGTATTGCCCTGAGGCATCGACTTCCAGGAATCCCTTCAATTATTCTACAGGAATCTTTTCCAACCAATCCTAGGGCCCCAACTACAACAGTGATTGTTGAAGTTCCCATGTGACACATTTTTGAGATTTCGATTTTAAAGTCTTTGTATTTTGACAGATTGTTGAATATCTTTAAAGATACATTGCAGTCTGAAGGGACTGCCATATCAATATGGAAGCATTTTTTTTTTGTTATCTTTAATAACAATGTCTGGGCGGTTGGCTTTGATTGTTCTGTCAGTGTGTATTGTGTAGTCCCATAGAATTGTAACAGGTCATATCTCCGTAACCAGGTCTGGGTGGTGTTCTTACCAGTTTCTTTCAGTTTCCTTCCCGTAGAAGTTGCTAATTTTCCAGTGCAGATATTGGCCCACTCTGTCATGCCGGTTTTTATATTCAGTGGGTGCCAATATCGTGCAACCTGATACAAGGTGATCAATGGTTTCTGGATATTTATAACAGAATCTGCATTTTGGGCTAACAGAGTATTTTAGTATATGTGCTTGATAATTCCTGGTTAACAAGCATTGGTCCTGTGCAGCAAGGATAAAACCTTCAGTTTCAGTTTTCAACCCTGCACTACGTAGCCACTGATGGGTACGGGTTTTGTCTACGTCAGGTTCTTTGGTACGGGCAGAGTATTGGCCATGGAGCGGTTTATCTTGCCATTGTTTCTGTATCTTATCTCTTGCATTTGGCTTTGCTTTCTTTTTTAAGTATTTTGCAGCTTCAGCCGGTTTACCGTGTTGTAGTTGTATTTCTGCGCTTATTATTATTCCAACCTCTTGAGTATTTGTCTGTCTTGACCTTGCTCTCCCGGCTTTACATGCATTTCTTTTTTTTATAAAGCATTTTCATTCATTCATTTTTCTACTCTCTCTTTCTCTTTCTCTTTCTCTCTCTCTCTCTCTCACTCTCTCTCTCTCTCTCTCTCTCTCCAAACCTCTTCATATTTCTCTTCTTCCGCTCTGTCTACTATTGGTTTCTTCGTCTTTCTCTTCTTCTATCTCCACTTCTTGATCTCCTTTCTTGTTCTACACACCTTCTCAGTTTACTCCTCTTCTTCTCTCTAACTTTGTTTTCTTTTCATTCCTTTTCTTTTCCCCCTCCTCATCTTCCTCTAATTTCTTCCTCGTTCCGTCTTCATTTCTTTCTTTGTCTTACGCCTCCGGATACGTTCTATTTTGCCTTTTATTATACACACTGTTTAGCTCTTTCTCTCTCTCTGACTTTCTCTTTCTCTTGTCCTATCATTTTTCTTGTTTCTCTTATGGTTTCATTCTTTCTCCTATGCTCTAGCTTCATTCATTCCTTCCTTCGCCTCGCATTTTTATTTCTTCCTCGCAGGTTCGTTTCTTTCTTTAGTATTTTATGTCTGTCTTTCTTCCAGCCAAGTCTTCCTCCATTTCCTCTTCTTTCTTTTTCTTTCCTTCTTGATTGCTTGCTTTCTTTCTTCCTTCCACAGTTAGACGTCCTTTTTTCTTCTTCATTCTCACGTCTCTTCTAAATTTATTACACGTTTTACATTCTTACTCATCTGTTGTTCTTCTATTCACTCAGTTTATTCATTCACTAATTCGTTCATTCGTTCGCCTCATCTCACATATTTCTTTTTTCTCAAGTCTCCATTTTCTTTCTCTTAGCTCTTTCTTCATTTTTTCTTGCCTCACTTATTTCTTTCTTTCATTTTCCTTTCTTTCTCATATATTTTCGCCGTTCATCTTTCTTTCTTTCTGGCATTTTGTTTTCTTTCTTGTTTCATACTTTTATTCTTGTTCTTGTTTTCTTTCTTTCATTCATTCTTTCTTTTTTCTTTCTGTTTTTCTTTCTTTCCTTTTTGCATTTTCTATTCTTTCTACTAGAGTCTCACCCCTCTTTCTTTCATTCTTTCTTTTTTCATTCTTTCATCTTCCTGTATTTCTCGTATACTCTCGCCTACTTTCTTTCTTTCTTTCTTTCTTTCTTTCTTTCTTTTGTTCGTTCTTTCTTTCGTTCTTTCTTTCTCGCATTTTGTTTTATTTATTTCTTTCCTCCAAGTCTTTCATTCCTTCTTTCTTTCTTTCTTTCTTTCTTGTATTTTCCTTTCTTTTTCCGATACACCCGCGTCTCATCTTTCTTTCCTTCTTTTTTTACGTTCCTTCCTTCTTTTCTTTTTTGTATTTTCATTTCTTTCTCCTATAATCTCTTTCTTTCTTTCTTTCTTTATTTCAACAATACTTTCGTCTCTCTTCTTTCTTTCTTTCTTTCTTTCTTTCTTTCTTTCTTTCTTTCTTACATTTCTATCCTTTATCCTATACTCTCGCCTCTCCTCTTTCTTTCTTTCGCTCATTTAGTTTCCTTTCTATCGTTTTTTCCATTCATTTTTCTTTCTGCCATTTTCCTTTCTTTTTCCTATACTCTCGCCTCTCCGCTTTCTTTCCTTTTTTTCATTCTTTCCTTCCTTCTTTATATTTTCTTTTCTTTCTCCTATAGTAACGTCTCTCCTTCTTTCTTTCTTTCTATTTTTTGCTTTATTTCTTTTTTCTTCTTCTCAGAACCACATATTTTCATATATTTATTCGTATCATTTCTAGTGCTTTTATTTCTTTACCGTTCTTCGAATTTCCCGAATCTGGGAAGCATTATACTTTCTGTGTAGATTTGCCTGTACACAAACACCCAAGAGATCACAGATATTTCCACCCGTTACCCGTTCACATGACACCAAAGCACACTCGATTTTCCGCTGTCAAAGTGTCCAAGCTTAAGACCCTATTTCCACTAGCCAACGCCAAGCAGCCAGTTGACGACAACGCAATAAAAAGTAAAAAGTAGTCGTGCCTTCGAGGTCGCTAGTAGCGAGAAATGCTCGACCTAAGATCGTTTGACATCTTTATCGATAAGTTACAGTGATTCGATATTTCACAATCACCTTTCGAGAGGGAGGAGGTCAGATTAATGCTGTATATAAATCCGACAACACAAAGTAGATACAGGAATGAGGAAAGAAATTCAAAGTAATATTTAGAAAAGAAATAGAGAGAAGGAAAGAATAGAGGGAAAGAACATGAGATAAAGAAGTGTCGGGGTGTGTTACTAGGAGTAGATAATAAGAAAGATGATGTATCAGAAGGAAAGAGAAAAGAAGAATAGACAGAGAATCATCGGGATTAGACATTAAAGAGATTAAGCACGAAAGGGCAACAGTCCTTTAATAAAGAGAGCAGTTAAGAGGAAAATGATAGAGAGTTTTATTAAGAAGATAATACCGGATCGAGATTAAGTGTAAAACAGGATGGAATAAGGAGCATTAATTTAGTGTGAAAGAAAGAAAGAAAGAAAGAAAGGAAAAATAAAGAAAGAAAGAAAGAAAGAAAGGAAAAAAGAAAGAAAGAAAGAAAGAATACAATATCAGGAGTAACAGAAAAAAATGTGCAAATCCAGAAAGAAAAAGATAGAAAAATAGAGTGATTAAGGAATATGAAGCACAAATATGGGGGTGGGGTAAGAAGTGAAAGAAATAAGAGAGAGAATACTGGAGAAAGAAAGAAAGAAAGAATGCAAACGAGAAAAACGATAGAGTAAAGAAAGAAAGGAAGGAAGGAAGGAAGGAAGGAAGGAAGGAAGGAAGGAAGGAAGGAAGGAAGGAAGGAAGAAAGAAAAGAGGACTAAGAAGAGTAAAAGATGGAAAGAGGAGTGAGAGGAGAAAGAAAGGTGCAGAATGGGAAGTGGGTAGAGTTAATAAATAAATGAAGAAAGAAAAATAAAAAAAATAATGAAAGAAAGAAAGAAAAAAGAGCGAGGAGAATGTAAGAGAAGAATAAATAAATATAAATACATTGAAGAGAAAGAAAGAAAGGAAAAATAAAGAAAGAAAGAAAGAATAAATGAATGAAAGAAAGAAAGAAAGAAAGAAAGACAGAAAATGAAAAATAAGTTTATTGAACGAAAGTGTAAAAACAGGGAAATCATAACTGAGAGAACGGGCGAGATTTAAAGGAAACAAAAGAAAGAAAGAAACTAAAATAAGAAAGAGAATGACATTGAGAGGGGGATACGGAGAGAAACGAAGAGAAAGAAGATGAATAAGACGAAAAATAAAGATGATTATATGGTAAAAATGACGGATGAGATAGAGAGAAAAGGAAAGAAGGTGTATCCAAGGTAATGCTGAAGGGAAAAGATGAATGAAGATAATGAGAAAGAGAGACAGAGAAAGACAGAGAAAAAGAGGAGAAAACAAATCTAAGATGGAATGAAAAAAGATAAGTGCGAAATTAAAACGTGTCAAAAATTAGGAAGAGATGTGAGAGAGAAAAAAAGAAAGAATTAATGAATGAAGCGAGACGAGAATATAAGAGAAAGATAGAAAGAAAAATTTGAGAAAGAAAGAAAAAAGAAAGAAAAAACGGAAAAAAAATCCTAAAGAGAGAACCGAACATGCGAAGAAGGAAGAAAGAAAAAAAAATGGAAAAATGAGGTGAATGAATAAATAAATGAGGCGAGAGTATAGTAGAAAGAATGGAACAAGAAGAGAAACAAGAAAATTATAGAAGAGAAAAAGAAAGTCAGAGAGAGAGAGAGAGAGAGAGAGAGTAAAAGAAAAAGAGCGTGTAATAGAATGCAAAATAAATTGTAAAAAGAAACATTTCGAAAATTCAATATGTCGTTAACGGAGCAGAAGAATAACATTAAAATGAGGGAATATTAAAAAAAGAAAGAAAAAAGAAACCAGAGACTGTGTATATGCAGCGAAAGACTAAAACAAAACACGGACATGAGTGAAAAGTGGAGTGAATAGTAAATAATAAATAAAAAATGACAGACGAAGAAGAAAGATTCAAAAGGAGAAACATTTCGAGGTATATCTCTATTATAGCGTCACAGTGCCGTTGGTTTTATCATTAGAATTACTGTGGCGACATAAATCATGGTAGGAAAAATGAAGTGTGGAGTGTGATGGAGCGAAACATTTTCTAGTAAATGTTATCGCAGATCGGACTGGGAAAATTAACGTTCAAAGAAAATGGAAAAGATAGGGCGAGGGGCATTCTGGGTATTTTGTATGACTGTAGAATCGCTTCAGTATATGAAATGACAGAAATATAGGACGACGAGAGAACAATAAGAGGCAAAACATAGAAAAAGAACGCAAAATTTGTTCCCATGCATTCGTGTGTGAGGTTAACTATCATTTTATTTTCGTAGCAAAATATGTGTAAACCTTTCTCACTCCGTCAAACATTGTCTCTCAACCTCTCTCTCTCTCTCTCTATCTATCTATCTATCTCTCGCTCTCTCTCTCTGTATCTATCTATCTCTCGCTCTCTCTCGCTCGCTCTCTTTCTCTCTCTCTAAATATATATATATATATATATATATATATATATATATATATATATATATATATATTCATAATTAGGTAATTCGTCAAGTTTTTTAGAAGAAACCTCAACAGAATGCAGAAAGCACTGGACGGCCGTTTCGTCCTATATTTGGGACTCATCAGCAGTGCGCATCCACTACCAGGAATTGAAACCCGGACAGTTACGTTATTAATATATATATATGAAGAAATATAGTCTTAAGATGTGCTATATTTATGAGATAAAGTGCTCAATATCAGAGATAGAGCGTGTGTAAATATAAAAGTGAACACAGAAATCAACACTTAGAGGTGACAGGCTGTTTCATGCAAGATGCAATCCTCAGGCCTGACGACTGCATCTAGCATGAAACAGACTGTCGCCTCTATGTGTTGACTTCTATGTTCACTTTTATATATATATATATATATATATATATATATATATATATATATATATATATATATATATATATATATATATATATATATATATATAGGTAGTAAACCGTTGGTAAACAATCCAAGTGAATCCTGATAATCTAAATTATTAAAATTTATCCACAAAGAGAGGTCAATTTATTATAACAGAGCATATATCTCTAAGTTGACAAGACCTACAAGTAAATCTTGTGGGTCAAAATAGCTATTCGAATGGGGTAAATTTGGATATTTATTCTATGTAATATATATATATATATATATATATATATATATATATATATATATATATATATATGTGTGTGTGTGTGTGTGTGTGTGTATGAGAGAGAGATGAAAATGATAGGAAAGAAAAGGCACCTAATATTTATTATAGTGATATTTGTTTATAATATATGAAATTTTACCGAAGAAATTTAAAACTTTGTTACAATTGGATTTTCAGTGTTTTTGTCTTAGAAAAATAATTCGCGTTTTTCTTTTTTTTTCTTTTTTTATTTTAACCGGTTTCGATTAGCTTTTTAAAATGTTTTTTTTTTACTGTTTCTCTCTCCCCGTGTTGATGCTAATGTTTTGTACCAATGAAAAAAATAAGAAAATCAAGGAGCGTAACTGGTCATATATGTTGTTTATGTTAAGGGGAAGTTGGTATAATCTATTTATGCAATGAATTAAGTCTGGGTTTGAACTTGTTGATGAAAAATATTTCCTTATTAATCCGCTTTTGTTCAGTGATTCTGTAGTCGCACTGGTAGAATGGGAAAACCCTAAAATTTGGCAGATTTTGTCCTCGGCATTCCTCTATATGTTGGCTAAGGGGTATTTTTCTGATATGGGGGTCCCTAATTTGTTGACGATGTACTGTCATCCTTTGTTGGAGTGACTGACAGGTTTGGTCAATGTAATGCTCGTGACAACCTTTTCATGCAATCATGTTTATTTAAATTCTCTAAGTCGCACGAGAAATCATTTTTAATTTTGTTCCGTCTTTGAATTTCGTCATGATTACATTTTTTTCTAGAAAGCAACAAATTATTTTTCTAAGACAAAAACACTGAAAATCCAATTGTAAGTAATATAGTTTAAGTCTTCTCTGTAAAAATTCATATATTATAAATTACTACAGTCAAACAGTGTTATAAAAAAAAATTGAATTCCAGTAAGTTATCTTTAATCATATCAAAGATACAATAGTTCAAAGCTTAATCTAACATTTTGCTGTTACACCAGGTATATATATATATATATATATATATATATATATATATATATATATATATATATATATATATATATATATATATGTATGTATGTATATATATATATATATATATGTAATCATACAGCTCTAGACTACCCTATCGCGCACTTTTAAAAATCAACTAATATGGAGCATGTAAGGTGAAAGAGTAAACGAAATAGAGGATATTCAGTGAAAAACATAACCGTACCAAACCGTCAGTTATATGAATTATGCTTATTAAATAAGATAGAAAATGTTATCATTAATAGAAGATGGAGAGCTTACTTTTGCCTAAATAACAACCTAAGTAAGAACAAAACTACTGAACACTATGAATTTAAAACTAATGCCCATTCCCCACATATTAAAGAGCTCGAAAAATTCGAATCAGATTTAATCGAAATGATTAAAAAAATAAATATAGGAAAATACTTATAATTATAATTAATTCAGCAACAAATCAGCAAAGTCATGAATGCTATTAAGAATAATTAGAATATTTATGTTAAAACCGATAAATCCAGATTTTTATATAAAATGAGCCCTAAAATGTACAACAAAATGTTGCATAAAAAAGTCGTTAGACACTACAAAAAAGCTCCTGATAATATTGAAACTAAATTAAATAAGAAAAAGCTAATAAATTCAATCTAGGTAAAGGTGTTGAAAAGATGAGGATAAAAAATTGATTCATTACTTTAAAAGATAACAAAACTAATTTCATAATAAACCCGGAATGTCGATTAATAAACCCCACAAAAACGCAAATGGGGAAAGTCAGTAAAGTGAACTTACAGGAGATATGTGATTCTTTAAGGACATTCCTTAATATAAACCAGTGGCGTTCTTCCCATGATTGTATTAGGTGGTCTAAGAACTATAATAAAGACATTAGATGTTCATTTATTAGGTATGATATTAAAGAATACTATCCGTGGATTACAGAAAAAAACTCTTAACGAAGCCCTTCGATTGGCCAAAGAGTTCGTACAGATTTCAAATGATAAAACAGATCTAACCAGACATTGCCGCAAGACCTTATTGTTCCATAATAATGAATGATGGATAAAAAAAAAGACGATATAAATAATTTTGACAATCCCATGGAGGCATACGATGGAGCAGAGGTGTGCGAATTAGTAGGATGCCCTTTGCTTAAAAATCTAAACAACTACATATATTTTAATAACCATGGGTTATACCGTGAGGATGGATTAATTATAGTTGATAGAAGTAATCCCAGAAAATGCTATACAATCCAAAAAAAGCTGCATTGGCTCTTCAAAAGATTCGGATTCAATCTAGAATTTGAAACTAATCTTAAAGTCACTAATTACCTGGACAATTACCTTAGATTTACGAGATGGTACTGTTGCCCCGTATAAAAAAGATAACCAGGACCCACAATATTTAAATATAAGATCTGACCACCCGGCGCATATCCTAAAACATATTTCTAAAGACATTAGTCATAGACTTTCTACCAATTCATTGAATAAAAACATCTTCGATGCTAATAAATTAATTTATGAGCAAGCTCCAGCTAAAAGTGGACACAAAGATAAGCTAGAATATATTAACATAAATGACGACAATGAAACCCAGAATAAACATAAGAATAGACATAGAAACATATGGTTCAATCCCCCATTTAATATATCTGTAAAAACTAAAATTGGTAAAATATTTTTCAATATATTGGACAATATTTCCCAAAGACTAGCAAACTACACAAAATATTTAATAAAAACAACGTAAAATTGGCCTCGCATTTTATTTTATACCAGCTTTTTTGTTTTGATGTCTCTAGTGGGATAGAAAGTAATTCTTGGATCCACACGCTGCAAGCTTGTTCGAAAGAACTATCCGAGAAACACTGAGACGATCCACTGAGTATCTCATCAATTAATTCGCGACTGGACGAAAGTGAAGAAAGATATGCTGGAAGGGCCAAATCTACCGCTGATCGAAGGGCCAGGCCTCCGAAACTCATATATTTACTTGTAATTTCTGAGGAAAAGGAAAATTATTCTACGTCAACACGTTGGCTGAATGTTTAACACTTTTCTTATCTGTGTTTTCGCCTCTCATTCGTGAATCTCTTTCTTTTTTTTCTCTATCCCATACATCTTATTCAATTTTTATTTTTTTTTATTTTTTCTCTTCTTTTTTTTGATTGTGTCCGGATGAATTTAAAATACATTTATTGTTGTAAACTTTTAGGTCTGAAGAGATGGGCATCTGATCACGTGAAATAAATTATTACCAATGGATTTCTAAGGACTCCGCTTTCATTATCATTCAACGTAGTCTCCCAGGACTGTCACACACTGTTCCCATATGTGCACAAGCTTCCGTATTCCCTCAGCGTAAAAGTCTTTGGACTGATGTCTCAGCCAGTCGCTCACAACACTTTTGACTTCATCGTCACTTTTAAACTTCGTGCCTCTCGTGAACGCTTTCAAGGGACCAAACAGGTGAAAGTCTGAAGGGGAAAGGTCTGGGCTGTAAGGAGGATGAGGGAGCAGTTCCCAGCCCAGCTCGTTCATGATCTGCACCGTTTGGGCTGCTGTGCTGTTTGTGCTCTGCAGTAAACATATTTGGCACCCAGCGGCAGCTGACCTTGTGTGCTGCCCCAGCAGATAAGATCAAAGTCCTTGCAATGTCATCCACTGTCAACCTTCTGTCAGACTGAATGAGGTCATTGACTGATTCGATCACCTCAGGAGACTTCACTTCTGTAGGCCTCCCAGGCCTGTCTTCATCCTCAACACTGCTCTGTCCTTTTTTAAACAATTTAGCCCACTTGTAGACATTGTTTTGGCTGAAACATGTGGCACCATACACAGTTGACATTCTCCTATGAATTTCAACTGGTTTGCACCCTTCAGCAACCAAAAACTTGATAACTGACCGCTGTTCAATCCTGGAGCATGCTTCTTGGTCGGCCATCTTTGTTAATCGCCAAAACTCTCAAAGTTTTTTTTTTAATCTTCAAAAGAAATTAAATCTATGTGAAAAAGAAGTAAAACAAAAACAAATAAAAAAGTAAGCTTCTATCTGTATTAGAAGTCCTTATACCAAAAAATTCACCTTATTTATTGAATGACCCTCGTATAATTCTGATTATACGTTATTCTGTTTATAGTAAACAGTATAAACTGCATTCACCGGGCTGTCAGACGTAGACCATTTCATAATATACAGTGTTGTTCGATAAAACTGACTCACCTGATTATTTTTTACTAAATGTTCTCTTCTCCGATGAAACGAAAATTGAGCTAAATTCAAAGGGTAAGCGATCTAAAATCCGAGGAAGAAGCTTTGAAAGCTCTTTGAATTTAGCAGTAAGTACTGTCAAGCATCCGTTCAGTATAATGTTCTGGGGATGCTTTTCTTGTCATGCAACTGGTTTCTTAAAACCTATTGAAAAGACCCTCAGGAGCGAGCAGTACAAGAGAATTTTAGTGTCTTGTCTGCTCCCTTCTGCTGAAAGGGTGCAAATCGACCCCACTAAGCTCATTTTTATGCAGGATAATGCTCCCTGTCACAAATCAAAATTGATGAAGGAATACTTTGATTAGAAGCAGGTGAGTGTTATTACATGGCCGCCCCATCTCCTGACCTCAACCCCATAGAAAACTTATGGAGCATTATAAAGTACAGGCTCTCGGGAAAGCAACAAAGAGGATTTGATTGTGAATTTCATACCCGAATGGAATTCAATGCTTGGAGATTAGATTTGCCAGAACATGACCAAGTCAATGCCAAAAAGGGTTGAAAAGGTTATTCAAAACAAAGGAGGACCCATAGGTTATTAAATATTTCGAACTATATTACCTATTATAAATAAATTATACCTCTATTATTCTTTATTTAAAGCTGTTCGGTTATGTTTCTACTGATTACTAGTTGCAGGCAATAATTGAGTCACATTTGTTGCATGGAGTTTTTCCCTAAATCTCATTTATATGTAAAATTATAATTATCACTACCTTAGGGTGAGTAAACTTTTTTTACTAGGTGGTCGGGAAGGGGGTCTTTATATTAGTAAGATTAAAAATTAGTTTGACTACAAAAACAATAGACGAAAAAGATTTTAAGTAAAAAAAAAATCAAGTGAGTCCCTTTATCGAACAGCACTGTATGTTGTCATTTCTTTACGTTAAGGTACGCTTCCATTAGAAATGATCGTTTGAGAAAGATCGTGGTAAAACATAATTTAAATGTGCTAACCAGAAGCTTCCTCTGTAGCTAAATGTTATAGCACGTCAGGACAAATGATGGTTCCTTGTAGGATACAGGATTGATCCCTGTCGGAGGACAGATATTTTCTACGAAATTTCCTGGACATTCAGGCTCCGATAAATGTAGCTAATACTATTTATTATAAATAGAGCATATATGTACATGAATATATATTAGCTATATATATATATATATATATATATATATATATATATATATATATATATATATTTATATATATATATATATATATATATACTTATTACATGTAAAAATAATTAACAATCGTAAGCTAGTGAAATACATTGACATCTAAGAGGAAACGGTATCATGAAAAATGTGTTTTCCTGGCAAGTAGTTACATATCATAGGCATGTATCTTTGGAGGGAATTGGAACTGCCCTCTTGCCAAGAAAAAACGACATTCATGTATATATTTTTGAATATTTATTTAAGAAGCACTTTCCATGAAAAGGGCGCTGTTCATATATGTGTATGAAAGAGTTTGTGTGTGGTTTACAGAGACAGCTATTATTTTATAAATATAGATACGGTTTATATAATACTAGCAGCATGGCCCGGCGTTGCCCGTGCTTCACTGAAAAATCGTGTGACTCATACAGCAATCACTATCACTTGACTTAAAATATTTTTGCCCTTCCTTGCCATTAAAGGAGTGCCCTTTGCCGTGCTGATGTTGCTACATGCCTTACTTCTTGTCTATCTCACACTGCTAATTTTTTCTAAGCTCTATACTAAACATTAAATCTGTTACAAAAAAGAACAAAACAAAATGAACACAAAACGATCAGCTTTAAAATAGGACTCGTAACTGGAAAAACCGAATGAAAAAAAAATGTTAAAAACAAATACTTTTTCACACCCAACCCAGTTCTGCAGAATCGGAATCAACGTTGAGTTTAAGCAAGTTAATGAGCTAATTGGAGTAAAGTGCCATGCAGATTAAAATTTTTCCCACTTGTGACAAATGCAGCTATCGATTATTTTGCATGCAAGTATGCTAGTTAACATTCGTTTCAGTCAGCTGTTGGGTCTTACACTGGCCAATAGAATCTTCCTGTCTATTCGTGGCAGCCAGCTATAGGCTCTCACTCTGGCCAGTAGAAAATGGCCGCATACTACATGAAAACTGCCGTAGAAGCATGAAAAAATCGATTATCTCCACTATCGATGGGAGTTGGGAAATGCAAAGTCAGTCTTGGCTTTCTCGCTAACTTGGAGCATGTGCATGTAAATTTTGGTGCAAATCTGTGGAAAATTTCGCCCGTGCATTTGTTACACACACAAACACATCCTGCCTTTTATAGATAGAAATATAGGTAGATGCAGATACGATACGTAAATTTTACAGGGGATTTTCAAACACGCACACACATATGCGCACATAACATTATATATATATATATATATGTATATATATATATATATATATATATATATATATATATATGTATATATGTGTGTGTGTGAGTACACGTGCGTTTGAGTGTGCCTACTATAATTACAATTAAGAAAATCTTTTGACCAAATGTCTTAATATCTGAAGGAACTGAGATAGATAGATAGATAGATAGATAGATAGATAGATAGATAGATAGATAAAGGAATACGTGTACAAAATTAATCAGACCTTCCAAAACATTGGGAAGTGGTTCAGAACGAGAAATTTTAAACAACCTCTTGTATAAACGATCAAAGAAAATATAATGTGTTTGTGTGTGTATGTATATCATTATCATCCTTCGACCTCTCTGTGATTGGTCGGAACACCATTAGCAATCTCCTTCCACACTGCTCGGTACTGCATTGCCGTCCCCAGATCCCCAATTCCCAACCCAGTGTCCTGCGTCACCTTGTTTCGGAAGATCAACTTTCGTGCGAAGGGACCTCAAGAATGATGCCATAGAAGTAAGTATAAGACGATTTCCTTGTCCGCTCTGTGGCAGTGGGCGGCAAGCTGCAATCACCTTTGCTTGAGCTTAAGAGGGATTCATTTCAGTTCTCCGTTAATTGTGTTAACCGTTGCATGGGATCTCCATCTGATGTTCTTGTTTTTTATAAGCAGATTCGTATATGTTCAATTCAGTTGTTTTTCAAGACCAGCAGATAATGTCCAAGTTTCTGATCCATACATTAGGACGGTTTCAATCAGTTTTCAATATATATATATATATATATATATATATATATATATATATATATATATATGTATATATAATCAAGTTTGAGAGTTACTTAATTAGGTGTGTGATATGATTATAAGAGTAGGAAATAGGGAGTGAAGATAAATGTTGATAATAGATAATTATAATTTTTAGTACTTTTATAATTTTATATCAGAATTGACCTACATGAAAACTATCCCCACACCTATATATATATATATATATATATATATATATATATATATATATATATATATATATATATGTGTGTGTGTGTGTGTGTGTGTGTGTTTGTTTGTATATATATATATATATATATATATATGTCACCACACACACACACACACATATATATATATATATATATATATATATGTGTGTGTGTGGGGGGGGGGGGTCATCGTATATAGGTATGAAGATATCACTTTCTCTGTCTTGTTTGGTTCTTCTTCATGCATGCCTATTGTTCTTGCCCAATTGAACTTTTTCTTCCATATTATATACATTATGTTTTAGTCATCGCTTGATAACTTAATATTCTTTTCATGGTAATTTTCTCAACGAAACGAAAATTAATAAATGAGAAATATAGGACTTTCCTTTCCGGGGGAATTTCTTTTGCATATTACTGAAGAGACTTGATAGTTTTGGGTTTGTAGAAGGCGAGGGTAAAGCAGCTCAGTTCCTAGGAACCGACAGCCTAGACACAAGCACATATGATTTGATTATAGTGGTGAAGTCTCTGTGCAGAACTAACCACACTTTTTCAATGGCCGAATACAGAGACCTGGTGCACTATGTGCCACAAGGTCACCAAACGTAGGTTTTGAATTCAGAGTTGTCCTTTTCCTCGGCCAGTTGCCATCCATTGCTATAGAATCCAGCCTGCCTTGCTGTTTATCCATAGCTGGAGGGAGAAGAAGAGGATTAATACCTTTCCAAGGGTATTAGCACGTAAGTGAATGTAATCGATTCGACTGGAATTCGAAATCAGTTCTCCGATTCCTCAAGTCACTGCTCCATCCCTGTCCCCCCTCTCTCTCTATCTCTCTCTCTCTCTCTCTATATATATATATATATAATTATTTATTTAAATATTATAACATAAATATGTTATAAAATCACTACAAAAATAGCCATTTTGTTTCAACACTCCCGGTGTCTTATCAAGTGATGATGTTGAATGTCGAATAAATTGTTTTAAAAAATTCCAAATTCGTTCACGATCCTTCGCTAGGGGTAAACGCTGTAACGTAAGTCAGAGTGACCAATCAAAATACAAGTATATGGTGATTCAGAAAACCCGACAACGAAGCAAGGTTATCAATGAGGGGGGGTGAAGGGGGTAGAGAGATATGATTGAGCTAGACGCAACACTTCGACTCCCTCCACCCTAAATCTTTGAGGTTGTATATATATATATATATATATATATGTGTGTGTGTGTGTGTGTGTAGGTTTGCTGTCCGTACTGTATGTTTATTCCTTTCGAAGGTTAGTGTATTCTTATGCATGTGTTTCTCAGAGTGAGGCTGGATGCAGGGTGCTCAACCTGCTGCAAGAAAATGGAGAACTGAAGTGGGAAAAGGAGGTGCCGGAGAAGGCAGGCTTTGTCGTCTTTGTAGCTGAGAGAAGAGTTTCAGATTTAAAGAGAGGAACACGAAAGCATTCATCTTCTCTAACAGAAAATGACACTTCTACATACCTTCGCCCGAAAATTGATCCCAGAATGTCACCTGGGAAAGGTTCAAAAATTGTAATTATAGAAGAAAGTCGCTTTGAGAGGGGAAAAGAAAAGAAAGACGTTTGCTAGGGTGGCGGGTTAACCTGGAAGAGGAGAGCATTAGCGATGATTGTACTTGGGAGGCGGTAGGCTCGGTACTTGGGATATGGTTGTCCTCAAGAGGAATTCGGGTGAGCTTCAAACAGAAGTGTTTCTTAACATTATCGATTGACATATGGGGACCCCTAAACACTTGTTTATGTTCCCCGCTTCCCCCACTTTCTCCGCATAAATGTATTTAACAATTATATCTATACAGGTAAATTCGTATATAGATAAGAAGATATCACTTTCTCTCTCTCGCTATATATAATTATATCTATTTAAGAACACTCGGAATTTGCATCCCTAAATATTTAAGAAGAGAAATATATTGAAAATAAATTCAAGAACCTTCAATACCTTGACTATTTCATATCCAATCCGAAATAAATGGCTGATGAAATATTCGAAAATGGAAGAGATGTTCTTCTGACAAACCCAACGAATCGAAAATTACATTAATCTGCACAACACTAACATAACTGCAACCGAAAAGAATTTATCAAAACGCAACATAAAATTTCTCACAACTACATCTAAAACAATCAAAGACTAAATTTAAAAAAATAACAAGCCAAAAATTGAAGGAGGAATTTACTCTATCAAGAGCAGGAATTGCCAGAATGAATTTACTAGAGAAATCTCAAGAAGTTTAAACAAAAGACTATATAAACACAAAAGTGACATTTTATATAACAACACACTAAATGCATTGGTTGTTCGCCGTAACGAAACTGACCACAATTTTGACATAGGGAATGCTACATTGATTAAAAGAGAAAATAATCCAACTAAGACGAAAATGTGTGGAAAGTACTTTGGTCGCTATTTCACCCACGGTAAATTTGCGTCCAGTCTCTTACAGTATATCACCTTTTCTTGATAGATTTTCTGTTGTCATATTGTGGCATAGTCAGGGACAAAGGTGATGGAGAGAAAAAGAAAAAAAGAATGCATATGAATTTGGCGAGACTGAAAAAAATATTCTTTCAAAAATATTCTTTCAAAGTTTTGAAACTACCAGCGTCTCTCGTTCGTGCGCATGTGTCGACGTGGCAACATCAGCAAAATCCAGTTCGATGAAATCGTAACGGATGAAACGTGTCACAAAAAAATTTCTCAATTTGTCATATCATTTTTACCTTGAGAGAAGACGTGTTTTCAAAGCTCTGCTGATTTTAACGGGTTTTTAAGAATGTAAAAATGTCGGATTAAGCATTAAGTAAGATATTCACCAACCAACATTTACTGTACTATTGGATTTACTTTGGCAATTATTGGATAGCATGCAATTTTGCGCTAAGTGTTAGATTTTGATTTTTGCTTTTGAAACTTTTCTTTCTGTTTAACCTTTTATTTTATTTTATTTTCTTTCATTCAAGTTGTTTTTTAAGTTTCCACGTGTTACTAGTAAGCAGGCTTTAAATTTTGCATAATCCCACTTTTTACGTAAAGTATTTTATTTGCTTTTTTATTTTCGTTTGTAAAATTTTCGTTTAATTTCTAGCGTTTGACTTGATTGTTTTTCTTTTCATATTTTATTTCAGACTTGCCTTTTGGCAAGCCAAGTTTTATTTAATAATAATAATAAATAATAATAATAATAATAATAATAAATATATATATATATATATATATATATATATATGAAAAGGAAAAATTAAAAGAAAAATGTTAGTAATATCAGTGACGCTGACGAAGCACCGCCGGAATCCGGTGAAATACCCGAATCACCGTGGCAAGTAGAAAAAAAGGATTATAAAGGACGCGGCGTATTACGCCAGTTTAAAAAGTAAATACGAAGTAAAGGAAACGAATTCATAACCATCCCAAAGGCGCCAAACGCCGTTATGACACGGACAATCACCGTACTGACGTCGGACGTGAAAAGTCGGAAATTGATTGGGGTCAGTAGGGAAACCATGGAGGAAACGCTAAAGACATAGAACGTTGCTCCACGGGTCTTGTCTAGAAGGTCCAATGCTTTGTGGGACATCCTTCTGGCGAATGAGGAGGAGACCAAAACGTAGGTCGGAAGCATTCTCACAACAAAAACAGTGAGAGTGCAAACAGAATAAATGGGAACCTGTAAGACTCGGGTGACGGTACACGGTGTTCCGTCGGACATAAGTGAGGATCGCATGGGGCCCTTTTTCGCCAAGTATGGTGGAGTGAACGAGGTCTCCGCGGTCATAAGTAAATTTGGAATTGGCACTGGGGATATTGTTCTTCAAATTACTCTCCCGACATAATTACCGAGAGAGCTTCGGCGAGATTCCCAACATTCTGATGTGCCGTGAAAAGCGGATGCTCGTCGTGGTAGAAGGAAAAAGACCATATTGATGGACGTGCGGCGCCTCGGGGTACATGTCAAAGGCGTGCGCCGGCAAGAAGGCAACACCACAAACACAACCGCAAGCCACAGCAGTAACAACAACACCATCAGTGGCAGCAGTAGCAGCAGCGGAAACGGCAACAAGAAAACCCAATAATGAATGGACGGAGGTTAGGAGGGGAAAAGCGTCGAAAAACGCACCATCGCCGAAACAGCATGGACCACCACCACCAGGAGCGACCTGAAGAGGTGACACGGCAGCAACAGCGGCAACACAAACAACAGCTGCAACAACAACAACAACAACAACAACAACAACAACAGAAAACGCTGCCTAAATCTCCAAAGAAGCACACACACAAAAGGAAAGAGGAAAAGAAACAACAACCAGATAAGCAGTAACAGAACGACTCGGAGATGGAGGTGGAGGAAATGCCTCCGCCACGCCCTTCCTCCTTGAAACAAACCGGGTCACTCTCCCTACCTGCTTCGTCAAGGGAAACCATAGATTTAAAAGCAAAAACAAGGAGCCTCTCTGTTTCCCCTTCCCGTGCTTACTCCTCCTCTCCCTCGAACTCTTCCCTCAGCTCAGTCTCTCCCACCTCACACATCCATTTCTTCCCCTCCCCACCCCTCAAGGGAGAAGAAGAAAAAGAAACTTTTTCTCGGCCCTGACGAAATCTGTAAAGTAGACAGCGACGAAATTAAAAAGGGCCAGTCCAAACAAAAAAAGGCCCTTTTATGGCTCCTGTTAAAAATGGACACTGTTGATGACAAGTCAGTCAAGGATCCCCGCAATTTCCCACACGCCCCAGGAGTCATTACCCTTGTGAGGGATACCGGTGGATACCTCAAGGTATGGAGCCACCTTTCTCAGGCGAAGGAAGCATACTCTAAAATAAGGGTGTTCGAATTGGACAATGCCAACTTGAAAAATCTAAGACATTTCTGTGCTGGGAGGGTCCCTGTGTTGCCCCATCCCTCCTTATATAGGGCACTCAAACTAAACTACCCCACGGACGTCGGCGGCATTGTCCTGGATGGTCAGATGACGACGGAGTTGGGAACAGGGAGCCTGGGACAATCCGTCGGGGTCATGTTTAACGCAAATTTCAGGCCTGTATGTGAGTAGGTCTCTTTTTTTCTAATTTTTCTATTTTTCAGGCCTAATCGATGACTATCAAGATAGCCAGTCTGAATGCGAATGGTTTGAGAGATCGGGGTAAGGCTGCTCGCCTGCTTCGCAATCTCTTGTCGTTCGGCGTGGATGTCGCCGCGATTCAGGAGACCCACTTTGTTTGCAACGTCGATTTGTGTGTGCTGTCTAACGACTTTGTCGTCTATTCAGCATATGGGAACCGACAGGCCATAGGAGTCTCTTTGCTGGTGAAGCGTACTCTTGATGCGAAGGTGGAGCTTGTGCTTACAGATGCCGAGGGCCGTCTGATCGTGGTCGATATTGCCGTGAAAAGTGGTTCGCTCGAGTCGTTGCGGTTTATGCGCCCAACGACCAGGAGGAGCGGGTTTCGTTTTTTCGGCGGTTGGGGGGGTTCCTGATGGATTCAACGCGCCTAGTCTTAATGGGGGATGGAATGCCATTCTAGACACCAAGTTAGATAGGGGGCGAGGTACTAGAGGGAGAAGGGACGATCGTAGCTTCGTTGATCTGACAAACGAATTTGTTTATAGATAACGGGTCCATCACCCCGGGGGGATGTGTACGCGGGTTCTTAGTTGGCCCTCTGACCAGGTGGTTAGCTACCTGGACAGAATGTTAATTAGAGGAGCCGACGTTCCACTGGGTAGGCTATTCCGACCACAAACTCGTTTGTGCCCGGATGGCGTTAGATTGCAGGCCTAGAATGGCTGGTTACTGGAAGTTCAATCTGTCTTTACTGAACAGGCGGAACTTCAGGGAGCAGATAACTAGCTTAGTACAGCGGGAGCTAGTGGAGGCGGTTATCGGGAATAAATGGTAGGATAGACTTAAATGTAGGATTAGGTCCTTCAACACAGATTTCAGCAAACGGCTCGGCCTAGATAGAGCTGAGAAGGTGAAGACGCTTAAGGCTAGTCTTTCCCTGGCTGGGGGGATCCCCTAGAGATAGCCTTAGCTAGGGAGGCCGTGGAGCGTTCGAATAGCGAGCGCTACATGGGCCAAGTAATTAGACAAAGGTTAAGCAAGATGTCTCCCGAAGCGGTGAACATGGGCGCAGACTTGCGCAAGGAAGTGGTCCGTTAGGGTCCGATCGGTACATTCGTGAAGTCAAAAAGCCCAGAGGGGCATACTCTTCGAGCCACTGACGACATGTGCGAGGCGTTTCGGCAGCATTTCGAGAGCCGGTTTACTAAGGAGCCTGATCTTCGTGAGGACGAGTTTCGCAGCTATTTGGCTGACTTTCCTCGGATTTTGCCAACTGAAGCGGCTAGCTGCGAGAGAGAGATCACGGAAGGCGAAGTCTACGCGGCATTGAATAAGGTCGGCAGGAGCAAGTCGCCCGGTCTGGGTGGTTTGCCCTATGAATTGTACTTGAGGCTGTTGCACATGTTTGTCCCGATTTTGACTGTAGTGCTCAACAATTGGTTCTGGCAGTGGTCCCTCACCGACCGGTTCTCCAGGGGTATGAGCACGCTGTTGAAAAAGGGCAAGGGTGTTGAGGGGAAATTAGATGATTATAGGCCCATAACTCTGCTAATCACAGAGTTAAAGATTTTGGCCAAGATCCTGTAGGAGCGTTTGCTGTCAGTTGCTGAGTCTCTGTTGGCTCCTGAGGAGACTTGTGCTGTGAGGGGCCGAAGAATTCAGAGCAACCTGCATATGATCCGCACGATCATAGAGGATGTAAAAGACGATGATGAGGCCGTGCTGATCAATTTAGATCAGTCCAAGGCATTTGATAGGGTTGAAATTCGCTACCTTGCTGCTGTCCTGCAGGCCGCCGGATTCGAACGCGACTTCTGCCACTGGATTAGCCTCCTGTATCGCTCCCAGAGTGCTGTGATACAGCTGAACGGGAAGCTGTCGGGCGCTTTTCGCTGTCTAGTTCGGTCCGTCATGGTAATCCACTATCGCTCCTACTTTATGCTTTGGCGTTGGAGCCTCTCCTTCGCCGGCCGATGTACAGGGCGAGCAGTCCGGCCCTACGTGGAACCTCCGTTCCTGGAGAGGCTTGAGCCAGGGTTTCCGCATAGGCCGAGGACGTATCTGCTTTCGTGTCGTCCCGCAGCGACATTGAGGCGGTACTGAAGGCGCTTGATCGGTACGAAATGGTGACAGGGGCCTAGATTAACCGGGACAACTCTTCCGGCTTGCGGTTAGATGCCTGGAAGGGGGTTGATCTTCCGGGGCCCTTCGGTTGGATGGACGGTCCTGTCCGCATTCTTGGAGTGAGGTTTGGACCCGACATCCAGCTGGAAAAAAATTGGTCTGAAGTACGAGCAAAGGTCGACGCGACCGGTCAGACTTGGCGTCGACGGAGGTTGTTCGTGTAGGGCAGGGTGGAGGCGTGTGACACTTACGTTTTCTCTCTCGTCCTTTATCGATTGTCCGTATTTCCCCTCTATAAAGGCCATAGGAAGTCGCTCGGGCGCTCGCTATCCTCCATTTTATGGAGGGACGCAAGCATCAGGTCGACAGAAGAGTCTGTGCACAACGTCCGTGTCATGGGTGGCTGGGAATGCCACACTTGGTGATCCACAAACTCGCCACTAGGTTGGCTTTCCTACGCAGCGAAATGACAGGAGATTCGATTATGGCGGGGATTGTGAGGGACGTGTTTCCTTTCCTTACTATCAGCCCCCCCCCAGCTTGCGGGTTGAGCGCCAACGTAAACCCCGCGTTCAATCGAATTTCTTTCGCGGGTGTCGGTCTGCCTTGCTGGTTGTTCCTTGGTCCAGTGACCTCTCACGGCCTAGGAAGATCTTCTATCCTCATTTAGTGGAGGGGGTCGCGAAAGATCCTCTACGTGAATGGCTCGACTTGTCGGAGGAGGAGTTTCGCTCTTTCTGGTCTTGGGCGCCAGCGGCGGATTATCTCAGTAACGCTGAGTTTTCCCTTACCTGGCGATTGGCTCGGAATCGTCTGCTTCTCAATAACATTTGTCTTCATATGGGGCGTGGCGGATTTGCCTGACTGTGAACGGTGTAACCTTGGTTTGGAGGAAACTTCTTCGCACGCCTTCTACCATTGTCCTCGCTTCCGCCCCTTATTGGACCATGTCGGAGAGTTGACGGCTCGTCTCGTTCCCGAACAGCTCGTGCTCATTGATAGAGCATACAATGTCGTTTTCCGGGGTGAAACGGATGGTGTTTCTCACGCTGCTGGCCACGGCCCGAATGGTGATTTGACGACGCGAATGGAGGAAGTCTTGCTAGGCATCTGTCTTTCTCATCAGGATCTAATCCGATTCTTTGATCATCAGCTCAAGATTGGTTCGTTCGAACGGGGGTAGCCTTGATTTTCTTTTTTAGGTCAACCTACGTCACATCCGGGTGATTTCCTGTGGAGCCCTCCCCCCTGGCTAGGTTAGACAAGCCTTTGTGTACCTAGTTAATGTGAGTAAGTGGTGTTCCTGGCCTGTTCCCGGCTGCCTCTTTGGTTATGATCCAAGTCGAGATTCCCAACCACCCCAGTTTGTTTTTGGCACTCTTTTTATCTCGACTGGGTCAGCTTTTTATTCGCTATGTCCGTATATATTTTCTCCATTTGCCACTCCTTTAGTAAGAGAGCTTCGTGATTTTGTCCAATGGGCAGAATACAGCGGCCTCTCTCCTCCTTGAGGGTTGGACGGGCCCTACTAACATCAATTATTTTTAGTTCACTTTGTTTTCATGTTTAGTTTGTTATTGATTTCATCTCCCTTCCCTATCATTTTTCATCTTTAGAATTGTATATATAGTTTATCATTAAATCTTTATGGCATGGGCGGGTTTCGTAGGTTACCCTTGAGAGGATGTGGTATTATGGTGTATGGAGGCTTGATTGGTGACGGACGAGATTTTGTGGTGAATGGGCAAATTGTAATTGGTTTTAATTTTTTAAGTAAAGATAGCTTCAAGAATTTGTAGCTGCTGCTTATTACTTTCTTGGTGGAGTATACAGGTAATGTTTACTAATATTCTTGTAAATTGTGAATGTGAACAGGAATGTTTTTGTAGATGTTGAGCAATGGAAGATAAATCATTCATATGTAGAGTGAGACTTCTTGATAACGTTATGGTGGTATAACCAACATATATATTAGCTTTTTTGTCGGAGACAGAATATCACAAGGGGCATTTAAATTGATATATAACGTTGTTTCCTTTTGTACGTTAATTGGTAAGAAGGATGAGTTATTGCAGATGATTAAGTTAGTTTTATATTTATACTGGGATCTCTCCTTAAAATCACTAATGAACTTAACAATAGTAATAAAATGTCTCACCATGATATATTGATAGACGCCAATAATAATGCATTCACTATATCCCCATATAAAAAAACGTACTAACATAAACACGCGCACTCTTAATTATAAGAGCGAATGTCCTAGCTCATACAAAATTGCAATTATACAAAGCTTAATAAACTGTACAAAATTCTACTCATCCATATAAAGTTTTTCTACGTTGAGCTAAA
>OZ038488.1:86476649-86506649 GCA_964036315.1 Acanthosepion esculentum
GCCAGCGTGAGAGCCAACAGCTGACTGACACGAATGTTAACTAGCATGCTAACATAAAAAAAATCGATAGCTGCATACGTCACAAGTGGGAAAAATTTAAATCTGCATGGCACTTTACTCCAATTAGCTCATTCGTTCGCTTAAACTCAACGTTGATTCAGAACTGGGTTGGGCGTGAAAAAGGATTTGTTGTTAACATTCTTTTTTCAATCGGTTTTTCCAGTTACGGGTCCTTTTTTAAAGCTGATCGTTTTGTGTTCATTTTGTTTAGTTCTTTTTTTGTAACAGATTTAATGTTTAGTATAGAGCTTAGAAAAAATTCGCAGTGTGAGATAGGCAAAAAGTAAAGCATGTGGCAACATCAGCACGGCAAAGGGCACTCCTTTAAAAGCAAGGAAGGGCAAAAATATTTTAAGTCAAGTGATAGCGATTGCTGTATGAGTGGTACGATTTTTGAATCAATGCCGGGCCATGCTGCTAGTATTACTTATATATATTTAACAGTTTGGGTAAACTGGCATATTAAATAATATTGCTCTCATGGATCTGTTATTTTTATATATATTCTTGTGAAAATATTATGTAACAATAAAAAAAAGTCTATTTTATTTGGCTGTTACATTAAGTAAGCATGGGTACTTTTGATATATCAGGCGGCTTTGCTATATCACAGATCGACGAAAGTCTTTAAAGAAGAAGCAATGACGATCGCATTTCGATAAAAGGCATGTTCTACATCGGTAACACTGAGCTTAAGTCGTAACACTTGGAAGGTTTGTAATGCGCGTAGCAGAGATTCAATCAACGCTTCCATCCACTGTCGTCATGGACACATGGCCCAGTGTCTATAAACGTTGGTTGAATTCAGTGACTTCTCCTTAATGAGTTGTCAGTTCAATGCCAGTCTACATCTGAGGTGAACAAAAAACTTGTAGAGTTGATCTAAAGGGAGATAACTGATAGTGAAACATCTGGAAGAGGCATGGCACGTGGAAAGAGAACAATCTACCCTGGTGGATGAAACAAAACGTTCAGTTTAAAATTCCTATCACCTGAAGAAGGCTGGAGCGTACAACGGCCGTAAAGTCGTGAATATGACAAAGAAGATGAGGACAAGAGTCCGATCAATGTAAATAGTATAAATAATTATATTTTTGTCTGTTTCATTTCTGTTATATTGTCACTGATTTAATTCTACATTTTGAGGTGTGTTTTTTTTTAAAAAAAATGAGAATTTCCCAAGATCTAAGTCAGGAAAAAATCGATGTAATAAAGCAAAAAAGTCAATGTAAAATAAAATATAGATAATCAAATTAGTCGCGCCAAACTTTTTAAAGATATAGTTTTTTTTTTTTTCTTTTATTATTCTCTTTATCGGACAAAGTAATTATTGCTTATAAAATAAACCCTGTAATTTGCGTATTCATATAAATAAATATTTCTTCAATCATACGAAAATGCGTTTTACAGAGCATAAAATAGATTATTTCCCCGGGGCAATGCAAGAACATATTTCAAGCCTAATAGGGGATATAATCGACCGTTATTAATCCATCGGCGATAAACTTCCGTTTCTTTGATTATTTCAAACACGCAACACTTAACAATAGCGTATTTTGATTTCTAATATAGTATAATATAATAAGCGGGTCTCGGCGGGTAAGATATCGAAATCCAAGCAAAGTTTGTCGTCTATTACAAAATCGAAAGGTTCTTGGAAAAACCGCGGGAACTAATAGACTATTAAAAGGAGAGAATTGCAGAAGCCTTACATTCATCATCATTTTATAGAAATTAATTACTGCAATCATTTGGAGGGGGGGAAGAGAAGCCATTGACACATTAATATATTGTAGCTTGTGGAGCTGAATGAGATATATAATTAATGCGGAAACGCCTTTAAAGAAACGGTTGGAGCCAATAATATGCAGCGATAGAAACCTGTAATGTTAAAATTCCTCCTGTAATGAATCTAAGAAAATCAAATACGGTTCACGGATATGTTGCGGGTATCAACACTTTCGATGAGATTTTAATAATCCTGGTATATATGACCCGCAAACAATATCAGCAGACTCTAGTAAGAAAAAAGATATAAGACATAGATAAGAAAAAAAGATAGAAGACATAGAATTTAAACAAATACATATTACAGATATATTGTTAGGACATTTTACATCAAATACGGTTGACGGATATTTTGTGGGTATCCATACTTCTGATGAAATTTTAATAATACTGGTACATATGACACGTAAACAATATTGTCAGACTCTTGTGTGTTCAGATAAGAAAAACATAAGACAGAATTTTAACATATACATATTAACAAATATATTGTTAGGACATTTTACAAAAAGGGAAAATGAGAAATGGAATTTAATGCGAAGAGTTCAAAGCAACCTTCCGTATATGAGAGCTGAGATACTTACATGCCGATGGGAGCGAAAAGATTACGTCTTTTTGCTATGAATGTCACAGAGAAAGACGTATATTTTAAATCTCGCTTCGCTTGTAATTATCGTCAAGGGTTGTAATTGAAGATCTCTTCGCCTGTGATTATCATCAGGGGCAGTAATCCAACAAATAGCGACGCATAAGCCGGTTTCCGGATGCTGACAGATATAGATTTTAAAAGCACTTCAAGCTGAATCATTGGAAAGATTTCTTGACGAAGGATGACGACCAAAAGTGGATGCTAATTATAATTATTTTGATTATAAAGTCTTTTCTTTTTTAAAGTGATGCGCATTGACGCTACATCGAAAGTTCAGATATTAGCTCTAGAAAAAAAATTATTACGAGGGTCAATTTGATTGGTGATATATTAAGGGTTAATCTTGGTAAATAAAGAGTGCATCGAGAAAGAAAATCTTTCTGTTGTTAAGTGGCGAATCTGTTGTTTTGAAATAGGGCTCAACAGATATGATTTCCAAAGCAAGGGCAGTTAGTTCCAAGAGTGAAACCCAGGTTCGAATTTTGATATTATCGGCCTGTGGTGGTAGTGGTGGTGGTGGGTGTAGATATACCGGTGTGTCGAAATTTTCCAGAGTGTTTAAAAAACCATACAACTGGTTAAACCAGCCCTGTGAATATATATAGATATGCGTTTTCATGTATGTGATGACGTTTTATTCATTTCGCCGCAAGTAAGTGAATAAAAACCACAAGCATACAACAGGTTACTGACAGAGAAATACACAGAAAGGACAATGTAACCAGTACTCAAGGGGACATAAAATGCCGATTGACATTGCATTTATATTTCTGAAGAAAGTAGTGAATGCCAGGAATAAAGGAAGCCGGAAGAGAATTCCACAGCAAGAAGTGTAGGAGAAGAAATTATTAGCATAGAACTTAAGGTTCCAATTAGCAATTTCAACAGGTAAAGGAAGAGGCCTAACTGCCAATTTAGTACACTACCTAAATTTGTGGCATCAAGATACCAACGAGGAAATCTCATCGGAAAAATTAATATGAAAATATTTATAGAAGAGTTAAAGGGAAGATATGCAACGTTGGTGGAAAAAATGACTCAAGCCGAGATGCCAGATCAGGAATGATAATATTGCAGAATCTTTTGATTTTTTTTCAAGAATTTTTAGATATAAAACAGAAGCACCAGATAACATGAGGCACCAGTTTTTGATCCATAGACGAAAATAAATTATATATATATATATATATATATATATATATATATATATATATATATATAAAAGTGAAAATAGAATCAACACTTACAGGCGACAGTCTGTTTCATGCTAGATGCAATCGTCAGGCCACGAGTGCTGTTATTTTTCTCGGTTATTTATATATACGGGTCAGTGGTGCATTGTCGGTAGTCTATTTTGGCGGTTATTTTACCGTAAGTCGTTTATTTGTTTATTTATTTATTTATTTGTGTCAAATTATTGTCTTTGATTTTATTTATTTTTTATTTTTTATCTTACATATATATATATATATATATATATATATATATATATATATATATATATATATATTATTTTTTAAAACGGTTTCACCCCAATCAAGACAGTAAGGTCGCTAAGACACAGGGGTTACTTTGTGGGGAAAAATTAGGAACAAAAACATTATTAATGAGCAGTAAACAAAAAGAGCCATCAGGAGGACAATAGATAGCGATTGACATTCCATTTACTTTTTTAGAGATTAAAGTTGGCAGAAAGCATGGAATTTTGTTAGTTCCACAAGCGAGAAATGCAAGAAAAATAACTCTGAACAGATGATATCTCGATGCCACTCTAGCGTTCACACACACACACACACACACACACACACACACACACACACACACACACACACACACACACACCAATATATATATATATGAGAATTACTGTTACGCCTTTTGTAGACTTTTTTTATCTCGTGTCAAATAACACATATCAAATCGTATCTTGTCCAAGTATTACCGAAATCGCGCTATGGGAGCTAGTCCTTTCGACCATCGTTGGTCATATTCAATGAAACAATGTAGAAAAATCGATAAAGAGCCATTTGAACGTTTCCGTTGCGTACGATTTCTTTACAGATTACGGTGATTTTCTAAGCGTATCTTAGATGTTTCAAGTCCGAAAGTAGTGGCCTCCAGTAAGGAAAGAAGTCATTACTCAGTCGCAATTGTTCTAGCGAGACAAGTTTTAACCATTACGCCACATCAAGGGGCTCCTTTTTACAGCCTATATCTGTAGAACAGATTTTAACCCCAGGTGGCTAAAATGACTTTAAAGTTCAGAGGCAATTTAAAACGTGCGGGCCTAAATTTATTTTAAAATTCGGACGTTTAACAACGTAAACGGTACTCTGCTTACTTCTCTCCCATTTGCCTTGGAAAAGGACTAAAGATGATCATATTGAAACTTTACACACAATTTCGGAAAGTTCATTTATAAGATTCCATTTGACATTAAAAGTTTTTTTCTTTGCCAGGATAACCTCGCATGTTGTATTTAAGAGAACATGTTTAAACAAAGGACGAGTGCGTTAATATACTAGTAATGAAAAACAAAACGTATTATATTGTTTATACTAACATATAAAAATAACTTATTAATAATAACATATCTATAATAAATATATCAGTAAAAAACATATCAATAACACAAATGTTCAATCTGTTTGCCCGCAGAATTTACACACTCCTCTAGTTTTAATGTATATCTAATTTTGCAGATCCCTGCATATATATATATATATATATATATATATATATATATATATATATATATATATATATATATATATTAATGCATGTTTCATTAAATAATATAGACAAGTTTTGTCTATTTTAAGTTAGTTACTTTCGTATTGTCTGATAAGCTTAATCACATTATCGTTGAAAGACGAAAGGAAAACACCATATTGCTGTTTGAATAAGCTCAAAGTAACGACAAACTCTTATTTACGAGCCAAGGAAGCGAAAAACGCGTCGTAGCTCGTGACGTCACACATGACCACGCGAGAGTGAAAACGAGAAGTATTACGTATGGGAAGCCATTGGTATAAACCAATGGCTTCTGCTATAGTTTATAGGCATTTAAGAATGTTTGTGGAGATTTCATAGTTTATTTTGTTCAGGTTATGTTTCAACTGTTTTATGTATATAGCTTCAAGAATTTTTGTTTATTGTTTTCATGTTAAAGTATAGTTGTGTTGTCAACAAGGATGTTAGAGTTATCAGTTAAATGTAGAGTTAAGCGTCTTCAAAGCGAGTTTGTGCTGTGAACAACATAAATATTATTTAGTCCATTGGAGATACATTCTCCCAAAGGTCACTTAAATTTGTACACTATGTTATTTTTTTGCAAATCGCTAACGGGGAGCGGGGAAGAATCATTCCGAATAGTTAAAATGGATATGCCAGATTTACTGTAGTATATGATTAACCTAATTTTTTTGCTCGGATCTGTTGTAGTTATATTAGAATTAACTAGTTTTTTAAAAATATATTTTCGTCTTTTTATAATTGGTATGCATTTGACTACGATAATAGAGATTAATAAGTTTGGAATTAGTTGAAGTAGTATTATGTTCTATTTGCTAAGTATTAAGACTTCTAAAATAATATTTTTATCTGTTCATCCACTATATAATTTGGAAAGCTATTATTAAAATAATATTATATAAATATAATGCAAGACACTTCATTAAGACAAATCGAATAAATATACATACGTCTAAATTCCCCTTCATCAGTAATGTCTTAGGGGCAGAGTCTCCGACTGATAGCAAATCGGTTGAGTTTCTAACCCGGCTTGAAGCAAACTGATCTCTAGCCACACTGTGTGTGGATAACAATATATATATATATATATATATATATATATATATATTAAAGTGGACATGGAAGTCAGCACTTAGAGGCGACAGTCTGTTTCATGCTAGTGCAATCGTCAGCCTAACGATTACATTAGCATGAAACAGACTGTCGCCTCTAAGTGCTGACTTCCATGTCCCCTTTTATATTTACACACGCTCTATCTCTGATATTGAGCACTTTATCCCATAAATATAGCACACTTTAAGACTATATTTCTTCATTCATATATATATATATATATATATATATATATATATATATATATATATATATATATGTGTGTGTGTGTACAAATGCGGAGGTAAGTAATTCAAGTAGATCCTAATAATATAAAATATTTTAACTGATCCACAAAAGAGAGCTCAATATATTTATTATAGAGCATATAAATTAATTACATAAAAATGAAACTCAATTGTACCGCATTCTGATGGCCATTTCGCCCTCTCCAGGATAATCTCACTACGGTTTGTTAATGCTAAAACATTTGTTAAAAAAAGCTACCATCTTTGTTACTCACCTGATGAGATGCTTACCGTTAAGTATTGAAACAATATGCTTTGTAGTGATTACTTGTTTGTCCGTATGTAACAACTTATAATTGATAAATATTGCTCTACATTTGTTATTGAGCCCTTTTTTAAATTAATGTTATGAACGTTTATTTTTGTTCTCATCACATTTGTATATATATAATTGTATATATAACATTCCATTGATTCCATTTCAGTCGGTCAATGGCATATAAAACATGTTTTGGTTATATGGGTCTATCTCCAAAACACTAGGAGGAGTTCCATAACAAAAAGACATGGAGTGGCTACAACTATATAATATATAGTCAAATTTTCAGCTTGTATTTATAAACACAACTAAAATATCGTTAAGTGCGAAACACTCTCTCAGTCAGTGACTCACTTATTTAATAAGAAAAGTAGTTTTTGTGACACGTTTCATCCAAGTTAGCGGGAAGGCCAAGACAGACTTTGCATTTCCCAACTCCCATCGATAGTGGAAATAATCGATTTTTTCATGCTTCTACGGCAGTTTTCATGTAGTTTGCGGCCATTTTCTACTGGCCAGAGTGAGAGCCTATCGCTGGCTGCCACGAATAGGCAGGACGATTCTTTTGGCCAACGTTAGAACCAACAGCTGACCGACACGAATGTTAACTAGCATGCAAAAAAAATCGATAGGTGCATTCGTCACAATTGAGAAAAATTTTAATCTGCATGGCACTTTACTCCAATTGGCTCATTCGCTTGCTTAAACTCAACGTTGATTCTGATTCCACAGTACTGGGTTGTGTGTGAAAAGTATTTGTTGTTAACATTCTATTTTCATTCGGTATCCCTGTTACGAGTCCTTTTTTAAAGCTGATCGTTTTGTGTTCATTTTGTTTAGTTCTTTTTCGTAACAGATTTAATGTTTAGTATAGAGCTTAGAAAAAAATCGCAGTGTGAGATAGGCAAGAATTAAGGCATGTAGCAACCTCAGCACGGCAATGTGCACTCCTTTAAAGGCAAGGAAGGGCAACATATATTAAGTCCAGTGATAGCGATTGCTCTATCAGTCGTACGATTTTTGAATCAAGCACGGGCAACGCCGGGCCATGCTGCTAGTAACAAACTAATTTTAAGAAGAAGTTATACATTTTATTTATTTATTTCTCTCTCCCTCTCCCTCTCTCTCCTTCTCTCTCTCCCTCTCTCTCAGTCAATGACTCACTTATTTAATAAGAAAAGAAGTTTTTGTGACACGTTTCATCCGTTAGGATTTCCTCGGACTGGGCTTTGTTGATATTACTACGTTACACATGCGCACGAAACAAGAGATGTTGTTAGTTTAATAGTCCGATGAATTTCGGGCTTATAAAATCATATAACAAATACCAAATTGTAATTTGTAATTATTATTCCAAAGAGGATTTTTAGTCTTAAGAGATCTCAGTGTATGATTCTGAGCAAATTATAATAATAATTAGGAAAAAAAAACTTAAACATCCATATTCGTAATACATTTATTTCGATGAATATAGAAATCTTCATCTCATCAGACCGACTGAAATGGAATCAATATATCCAGAGATATACAAGGATAAAAAAATGAAAAGAAATACAAAACGAAAGATGAAACAATAGCAAAGAAGTTATATGCAGCGAGTAATATGATAATATCCATCAGTGGATGAAACGCGTTGGTAAAGAAAAGTCCTCCTTTTGAATTTCTTCATATTCAAACAGTGAGTAGATAGCGATTTTTTAGATCTTATTAAACAAAACGAAACGTATTGTGCGGGCTCTTTACAAAAATGTCCTACGGCTACAACCAAATCGCCAGAAGATCATAAGTGAGCCGTTTCATTATTCGCGCTCTTTTGTTTATATACGCAGGGGGAGTAGTTCGAGGTAGCCTGCATTCACGCAAACGCCTGCAAATATATTCACGATCAACAATGTCGTCATGAATGTACACGGTACATAGAAGAAGAAGTTATACATTTTAATCATTTATTTATCTCTCCCTCTCTCCCCTATCTCTCTCTCTCTCCCCTATCTCTCTCTCTCTCACTCTCTCTCTCTCTCTCAGTCAGGGACTCACTTATTTAATAAGAAAAGGACTGGGCTTTGTTGATATTACTACATTACACATGCGCACGAAACGAGAGATGCTGGTAGTTTAATTTTTTTCAAAGAATATTTTTTAAAGAACACTTTATTTTTTTGAAAGAATATTTCTTCTATCTAGGTGAATTCAGCTGTATTATTCTTCTTTTACTTTTACTTTTCTCTCCATCATCTATTTCATATTCAGTGCGAAACACAAGGCTCATAAAATATTCTGAAATAGAAGAACTGTCCTTCCTGACAAACACAACGAATCTAAAAATTATATTATTCTACCCACTAAAATTAGCACAACGACAATCGAAAAAAAATATCCAAACTGAATATAAAATTTTCATAACTACATCTTAAACAATCAAAGACTTTAAAAACAAAAAAAATACAAAACATGAAGGCGGAATTTACTCTATCAAGTACAGGCATTTCCAGAAAGAATATATTGGAGAAACCTCATATGTTTAAACAAATGACTATATAAACACAAAAAGGACATTTTACAAACAACACACAAAGCGCATTGGCAGTTCAGCGTAACGAAACGCACAACAATTTTGATAAGGGGAATGCTAATTTGATTAAAAGAGAAAATAATCCACTTAGACGAAAATGTCTGGAATGTGCCTTGATCGCTAGTTCAGACACGGTAAATTTGCGTCCAGGCTCTTACAGTATATCACTATTCTTTGTAGAATTTCTGTTGTCACAATGTGGGATAGTCAAGGATAAAGGCGATGGGGAAAAAAAGAAAAATAATACAGATAAATTTGGCTAGATTTTTAAAAAAAGATTCTTTCAACAAAAAAACAAAACAAAACAAAAACAAAGTATTCTTTCAAAAATGTTCTTTAAAAAATTTTGAAACTACTAGCGTCTCTCGTTTCGTGCGCATTTGCAGCCGTGGCAACATCAACAAAGCCCAGTCCGATGAACTCCTGAGGGATGAAACGCGTAACAATGTCCAATTTGACATTCATGTGCCGTGTCCTTTCAGGACGTAGGCGTTCATGGCTCTCCATTTCCTCCTATCCCTTGTAATTCTCAATAAGTTTATGCGACTTCTGCCAGACTCTGTTCTACGATCCACTCGCTTAAGCCCGCTAATAACGTCCCGCCTTGCATTCTCTTGTCTCTCTTTCTCTTTATCCGACTTGTGAGTATCAGATTTTCCAAGTGCTCCTTTCTCATTACGTGTCCCAGAAATTTCAGCTGCCTCTTCCTGTTAAGTGTAAGTTTCCTCTTTGTTTGCATCCGCTCCAAAACTTCATCGTTGCTCAAATGTTCAGTCTATGGTATCCTTAACATAATTCTGTAGAAACATACCTCCATTGCCTCAAGTCTGTACATCTTTGCGGAGACCGTCCAACATTCGCTGCTGTAAAGGAAGACAGATATCACGTAGTAGTTCAGTACTCTTTTCTTTGTTACCAATGAAATCCTCCTGACAGAACATTTTACAGATATTTAAATTTCCGCACCTGCTTGACTTTAGTGTCCCCGAACTGTAAATTGCATTTCGGGCTCATCTTTTTACTGATGACCATGCATTCAGTCTTCTTGTAGTTTATGCTTAGTCCCATCTTGGTTTGGTAGTTTCCTTTCCGTCTCTGCTAGTAGCACTGTGCAATCTGCCTATCTTATGTTGTTAGGATTGTGGCAGCCAATGATGAATCCTGGAATGCTTTCCAGTTCTCTTAGAATGCCCTCACTGTATAGGTTGAGAAAGCGCATCCTTCCTTACGCCCTTTCTATTTTTTTATATCTGCTGATCTGATTGACCACTACTATCTATCTATCTATCTATCTATCTATCTATCTATATATATATATATATATATATATATATATATGATCGGTGCCAAGCAAAGTCTGAATAGTGCCTTGAAACACAGATTTTTCCGACTCTCGAATCAAACATATCTGCTCAGTTTCGAATTCTAACGTAAACTAACCAATTTCTAAAGAAATTTCAGAACTCGCATATATATATATATATATATATATATATATATATATATATATATATATATATATATATATATATATATATACATTAAATAAAAACAGACCACATTAAGGTTCCATATAATAAATTATTTCACCACAGCCCTTTTAAAGGACAGCGGATCATCAGATTTTATTTCCAAAGGTTGAAACGAAAAATGAAAAGAAATTTACACATTTATGACGGGCAGTAATAAGTAAATTAACGAAGTGAGGGAGTGAGGGGGGTAGAGAGACATGATTGAGTTAGATGTAACATTTCTATTCTTTCAAATTTAAATTTTTATTTTTAGAGGAAATCCAGACATTGACACATTAAATCTATCTACCCATACGGATTACCTAGTTTTTCGTAAAGTAAATATATATATATATATATATATATATATATATATATATATATATATATATATATATACAGGAAATCATCAGGCGGTCGACAAGAATTATTTGAATAAAATGGCATTTTATACCCCTTTTATCAAATTCAACATGTTACAAGGCTTGTTGGCGTGTACTATAGTATAAACACACCGACTAAACTCTTTTAAGTAGGGCGTTTACAGACGGTAGATCCGCAGCGAACGAACATGCTGCTATAAGCAAAATAGTGCTCAAACATACAGGGGCATCAATATCCCTATACGAGAGCATATAATAAAATAATGAAATCTTCTATACCAGAGAAAGTGTTAATATGGCAATGAGCTTTCTTTCTACTGTGTTTCTCTATAGAAGACTTCATTAGGTGTTGTCTATATATATATATATATATATATATATATATATATATATATATTTGTACAATACGTACGTACATGCATATATATATATATATATATATATATATATATATATATATATATATGTGTGTGTGTGTGTGTGTGCGTGTGTGTATGTGAGTGTGTAGAGAGAGTGATAGAAAAGCTTAAGAAGTGATAGTAATGTGAAAATAAGTGAGCAGGATATATAATCGTGACATTCTACACGTACACACATTCGTGCAGACTGGCGCATGGCCACACGTCGAAAAGCAACCTGCATCAATGAAAATTGTATATAAATAATGGAGAAGCATAAGCAGTCAGTTTCTGATAGCCACTGACGAGTGGACGGAGTAATTATCGTAGTAGCCGTCTACGAAACTCTAGAGTCGAGATGCTGAAGATAACATCAATCAGCTAAGTGACAAACCTTTTACTTGTATTAATTCTCGCTCTCATATATATATATATATATATATATATATATATATATATATATATATATATATAAAGAGAGAGAGAAAGAGGGTGTATTTGGAGAGCAATCACTCTCTAATCGACTGTAATATATATCTCGTTAAAAATACATATCTCGTGACAAAGTACTTAAGTTTTCTTTTATAGTTTTCTTTTATGTGAACAAGCGATTTCTTTTTTTATCCTTAGTTTGTATATATAGAAACTGTACTTGCGATTTATCTTGCCAAGAATGTTCGACTAATCCTTTAAGTATTATATATATATATATTAAACTACATTTCTCCATGACTTCCCTCGAACATCCATGGCTGCTCGATGCGTCCCCAACCTAAACAAATTACGTCACGCATTATTTTGTCGGATCACACACACACACACACACACACACACACACGCGCATATATATATATATATATATATATATATATATATATATATATATATATAGTGGACTTTTCCGTCGTATTCATATGAGGGTCGAACAGCTCAGTTTGAAATGACAGACCAGAACCCGGCACACATAATATGATTATAGTGGTGAAGGCTTTGTGCAGGACCAACCACACTTTTTGAAGGGCCGAATACAGAGATCTGATGCAATACATGGCACAAGGCCCCCAAACGGCCCTCCGCAGGTTTTGAATTCAGAGTTGTCCTTCTAGACCAGTCGTCATCCAAGGCTATAGAACCCAGTCTGTATTTACCCATAGCTGTAGGGAGAAGAAGAAGATTAATACCTTTCCCAAGTGCATTAGCACATAAATGAATGGATTCGACTATATATATATATATATATATATATATATATATATATATATATATATATACATTTGAGTTGTTTCTCGAAGAGCCCCTTGGCATCTGGAATGTGATATGGGCGACTGAAAATACTTCATTCTTGTGCTGTCTGTCAACTACGTTTTTATTTGCGGCATGGTTTTGATGGTAAAATTTTCAAATGTAGTCTACATTTTTTTTATCGTAGCAGTTTTTTTTTAATCTTATATTTGTTGAAGTCTTACTTGTATTGAAGAATAAGAAAAACGTAAAATATACAAAGGCTTCGTTATCTGGCAGAGAAGCCAGCTATAAGCAATGATAACGTCGTCGGATTTCGAGCGATCTCTAACGAATGAAAAGAAGCTCAAATGTAAAGGTGAACACAGTTGAAAGCATTCGGCGGCAATTTGTTGGCAGAAATAGATGATTAAATCCTTCTGTTATACGCCGTGTCCCTTTAGGGCGTAGCTGTTCCTGTCTCTCCACAATTTCAAATCTTTTGTCGCTGTTATTCATATGTGCCTTTTCGCTATCTCTACAAATTCATGTTCTACCAACCATTTAAACAATCTTCCTAGCTTTCGCCTGTCTCGATTACCTTCATTATATTACATGAGTCTCAAATTTTCCAAACCCTATTTCCTCATTATGTCCCCTAGAGTTTCAATTGCCTCTCTCTGATTCAAGGTGTAAGTGTCTTTATTTACATTTTCCCCTAAAACTTCGTCGTTGCTCACGTTTTAAGTCCATAGTATTCTCAGCATCCTTCTGTAGAACGAGATTCCTTCTGCATCACGTCTATTCTTCATCTGTGATCCTATTGTCCAACATTCACTATCATATAGGTGGAGCGATATTATGTCCCTACACGCAAGCTGCTACTTGCCCGTTGGTCGGAACACCGGTGGTAACGCCAGCAGTCTTGTGGTGGCAGCCACCGGTGGGCCTCTAGAGATCTTCCAGTTATAATATTGCCGAGACGAACACGCCGGCGGTCTGAGAACAGCAAACGCTAGTGGCATATGCCACCCAGTGGCAGATTGGTGACTTGCTTGTAAGCATAAGTATATATATATATATATATATATATATATATATATATATATATATATATATATATATATATATATATATATGTATATGTATATGTATATGTATATATATAAATATAACGACATACATTTTTGAATTGGACAGTGTCCGACAATTTATACTTGTATCTATAAAAAGAACGTTATCTATAAAAAGAACATATCATATATATATATATATATATATATATATATATATATATATATATATATATATATATATATATATATATATATATATATTTCAAAAGAAATTTTCCTGTTTCTTAATAACATACTTAGCTTTTGTAAGGCCTCTTTCGCTATTTCTATTTAAATCTTCGGATTTCGTGTCACAGTTTATGTCCTATTTTAAAGCGCTTACTAGGTACTTAAATTTTTGTATTTTGTTGTCTTCAATTTGTAGTTTGCATTTTGTTATTCGTATTTTGGGCTGTTCCTTTTATTAACAAATATTCATTCTGTCTTCTTAAAAGAGTTTTAATGCTTTCTTCTCTCTTTTACTAAATTCCGGAGAGGTTCCTGCATTTTCCTGTGTTTGATATCAGCCTTGTGTCATCTACATATCCAATGTGATTGTGACACCCAATAATAAATCATGTTTGGTCTTCTCATTATGGCCACACTTAAAGACTGAATAAATCTTTTGATATGGCACAGCCGTGTCTCTTTTTTTTTAAGTATTTCACCCCAAGCAAGGCGGGGTGCCACTAGCACGCAAAGGGGTTACAGAGGATAGAGAACAAGAGTAAAGAGGCGTGTTTGGGGAGAGGATAAAGATAATTACAGGGAACAAGATCAAGGCATCAGATATCGATTGACATTACATTTCAATATTTACAGATTATAGTTATCAGAGAAGAAAGTATGAGGAAGAGAATTCCACAGATGAGAGAAGAAGCTCTTTGGGTAGAAGAGACGTTTACATTTAACCATTTCGATAGTGAAAGCGTTTGGCCGAGATACCAACCTAGTACCTCGCTTAAATTCATGCAATCTGGCAACTAGCAAAAGCATATTCGTTAACATACTTATAGAAGAGACACAGGGAAGCGACAGCACGTTTGTGAGAAAGCGACTGTAGACTAGATGCCAGATCAGGACCTATAACATTGCATATCCGTCTCTTACACTCTTTCCTGTTTTTACGTAATTACTGATTTCGTTCAGAATGCTCGTCTTAATAATAAATTTGGAGACAGTTGGATTAATCTAGGCTGACCCATCTTCATTTATGTACTTTGCTCAGCCAGGATATATGGGTGATCATACCTCTCCAAAATTTCCTCTTCTATGTTGCTCTAAGCAACGTATTAGTTTTTTACTCTATCTGTTTGTCCTCGCCCTACCGTCAATTGATTCATTATGTACGGTACGGGATTTTCCTCTCTGCTGAAACTTCGTGCAGTATATCCTATTTTCCTAGCTCATTCTTTTCCTAATATGTCACAAAAATTTTAAAGATTTTCCTCCTGAATTTACGTGTAATTGTTCTTCTAGTTTCTATTTTCATTAAAACTTCTTCATTGCTTCTTTGTTGCGTCCATGTCATACCGAAGCATATGTCTGGAGAACCACATTTTCGAGTGACTTCTTCATCCGTCAGAAAAATGTCTAGCATTTGCTTCCATACAGGAGAATTGACATGACATGGTTGTCCCTGGCTCTTTTCTTTGTTTCTAATGTTTTTTTTATAGTAAGGTTTACCCTGTACAAGGCTCGAGGGCCACTCGAGGTAGAGGGTTACGATAAGTGGTAGTTTATATGAATAGGATAAAGGAAGATAACGGTTGACTCTAAACTTGAACTGGGTAAGATTGTAGTGATCGTGGAAACATCCTCTAGGGAGTCTGTTCCATAGGGCAGTGGCTCGCGGGAAGAAGCTTTTTTAAGTGTAACTTACTTACACGCTGCTGAAATATGGAGGGAATGTGGATGGCTTGATACTATGTTCTGGAAAACATCTTTTGTCATTCTGACGATTCTTCAAATTTCTCTCCCAGTTATTTCTACTGCTGAACGACTAAGATAAGCTTCCAAACTCAAGTATAAATCCGACTAATATTTACGAATTTTTACCGTACATACTTGGATATATGCTTCCTATTGGAAACCCTACCGGGATTCAGCATTGACGTCCACAATTTTGACAACATAAGATACGCAGATGACACAGTACTTATAGCAGACACGGAAAAGAAACTACAAAATCTCCTACAGAAGGTAGCGACGGAGAGTGAGAAGAAGGGACTAAGCATAAACTACAAGAATACAGAACGCGTGGTCATCAGTAAAAGGATGACCCCGAAATGCAGACGCGGAAGTTTAAATATCTTGGAAGCATTTTGACAGAGGACGGTAAATGCCACACTGAGATTCGTAGACGTATTGGGGTAGCGAAGGACGCATTCCAAAAGTTGGACAGAGTATTCCAAGACAAGAGGATTTCTTTGATAACGTAGAAAAGAATACTGAGCTGTTACGTGACCTCTGTCCTTCTTTACGGGAACGAATGTTGGGCAATTTCCTCAAAGATGAAGAGACTCGAGGCGATGGAGATGTAGTTCTACAGAAGGATGCTAAGGATATCATAGACCGAACGTGTGATCAACAATGATGTCTTGGAGAGGATGCAAACACGGAGGAGACTTATACTTAACATAAGGAAGAGGCAGATGAAGTTTCTGGGACATATAATGAGGAAGGAAGGCCTGGAGAATCCGATACTCACGGGTCGAATAGAGGGAAAGAGAGACAAGGGAAAACAATGCGTGACATACCTAGCGGGATTGAGTGAGTGGATGACAGGGTGGTCTGGGCGAGGAAGCAGTGGGAGGGAAATTGTTGAGAGCTGCAAGTGATAGAGGGAGGGGGAGAGCCATGATCGCCTATGTTCTGAAAGGACATGGCACAAAAAAAGAAAGAAAGAACATGTACAGTACGACCCCTGATTTTTTTGGGAGAAACCGGATATTTTCATATAGATAGTAAGTAATCTTACCCCAGCCTACCGTGATCAAATATTGCAGTAATTGGCATCCTCATGGACATATTTTATAGCAGATAAATAGTCTTCATTTATTTGTACAAAGCTACCCCAAAATGATGAGAAAAATACTTACTGTAAAATATCTGATACGAAGATTTAGATACCGTACTTTTGTAATTACGGTCATATCACGTTGAAACATCGATCCTTGACCAATCACCGAAGTTAAGCAATGTTGAGCCTGGCCAGTACCTAGATGGGTGACCGCTTCGGAATACCAGGTGTGGTAAGCTTGGATGCAAGTTGTGTAACAGGTACGTGGTCGGTAAACCGTGCTCTAATTCGAGTCGGGTTCGTTACATACACTTGTGCACAGATACTCTTGTTAAAGGCATGAATCCACATCTACGGGTTTACTAAAACCACTTGTATAGGGGAATACTTATTATCTCCAAGAAACTATACATACAATGTTAACTTGCAAAAAGTATTAATTACGAGGACTGCTTAATTAACCCCACTGGAGATCTTGTTTAATTTTAGCTATAGTATTTATACATATGGTATAGCTATGGGGTCACTTCTAGATCCCATCTTATCTAATTATTGCATGACTGACATAGAAAACTATTTTGTCAAATCAATCTTATATAAAACGAAGAGACAAACCTTTTCTTTTTAATTCAATAAACTACAATGTTTGATTGAATTATTCATCTCTCTATCTATCCTGGCAGATAATTTTTTCTCATTATATATATATATATATATATATATATATATATATATATATATATATATATACTAAAATGTATTTGGTAAATGCAGAAGACGACTTCACATTGACATGACTCGCTGATGAATCAGTTTCATCTGAACATCAGTTAATCGGTAAAACGTCAAATTAAATTTAGCAAATTGTTTTCTGTCTTCTATATCTATATCTATAAAACGGAAGATGTCTGTCTGTGTGTTTGTCTCTCTGTGTCTGTGTGTGTGCTATTTATGCACATCCACATTTCTCGACCAATTTTGATGACATTCTACACATATATTTCAGATTTATGAAGTTAGGTTAAAAGCAACTTTAAAATCACGAGACCTTCAAGTTTGGCAGATAAATCTCGATAAAACTAAAGGTGGGTACGAATTTTTGGAAAATCTAAGACAAAATTACACTTGAACAAAATTTTTACTGGATGAGCTGATGTTCTTTGTACTTAATGCAAAACATATCTCATGTTGTGAGATTTATGTAGAGTGCTTTATGGTTTTGCTGCCACATTAGCTTCACACAAAAATTGCAAAGAACTGTGAACAAATCGGAATTTTCGTACTACTTAAAATAAAAACTTGAATGACTTCCTCAGTTTTTATCCGATTTTCTTCAAACATGTCGCAAAAAATTTGCCATCATGCAAGAAATAAGATACTGTGGTTTCAGCCCTTCTCGCTTTCTCGCCTATAAGGATAAAAAACCCCGAAAAACTGTTCAAAAAGCCCGTTTTTCGGCCACAACTCCCTGGTTTTCATCCAATGCATTCCTAATTTACAATGTAAATTTTATATGACACACAAATTGTCTTGCGTGAATGTTTGGTTTAGATTATTTCATTGGTTTATGGTTTATTTTGTTTTACGGCATATCAACCTCAATGGGTTATTTAATGCCGACAACATTTTTTATTGCTGGTAATATTTTGTTTTGTCAAAAATCTGTTTCTGGTAATATTTTTCTTTCAAAATTGTATTGCTGGTAATAATTTTTTTCAAAAACGTATTGTTGGTAATAATTTTTTTCAAAAATGTATTGCTGGTAATAGTTAGCTATTTTCCCATAGGTGGGACCCTAACAGGTGCTACCACCCTGGGTCAGGGTGGACCTGGGAATACCAGCAATTAAGAGGTGGTTCCACGCTACTTAAAAACCTCCTGATCAGAGGCCTTTTTGCTGGATGTAGTTTATTGTCTTACCCAGGACGCGTATGTAGTTTAACGTCTTACCCAGGACGCGTATGTAGTTTAACGTCTTACCCAGGACGTAGATTATTTCAGTTAGGTAAACAAAATTTGCGATAAACTAGGTCCAAAATCGGCTTTTGGCATTTAGCCAAAAGTTTCTTCATGGGATTCCATCCTAAATTGTCATTCAAACAAACTTTGTTGCAAAGATCTTTTGAGAAGGTTGAAGCGTTAAAAGGGAGAAATTACCGAAGAAGCTCTTATTAACGTCAGCTTTACAGTAGACGTGCGAAGAAGGAGGTGGGGGCGTTCAGGCGTTTGCACTTGCAGTTGAATCAAGCTCTGATGCTTCATCCCTGTTTTTGTTTGATTATTAGATTTGTGAACAATGCCATACTATTTGAAATTTATTACGGCCATAAAGTTATCTAAAACATTGAAAGACTTTAACTGCAAGCAACGACCACACAAGAAGGTTTTATCGATGAATTTCCTTTGTTGAGAACAATCAAACACTTGCGAAAACCATAACGTAAAAAAGGTGAGGCGGGGCGTAGCTTAGTATGCCAACGGAGACGCAGACAGACATTTCTAATCAGGGTGTGTGTGTGTGTATGCAGGGGGTGTGGTCATAAAATTGCAGCCATATACACCCGGGCAACGCCGGGTACCTCGGCTAATTATTTATACATTTATACATTATATATATACATCCTTCGCTCGCCTCTGTCTCTCTGTCGCTGTCTTTCTGTATACACACACAAACACTCTGTCGCTGTCTGCCTGTATTTTGTCTGTATACACACACACAAATATATATATATATATATATATATATATATATATATATATATGTGTGTGTGTGTGTGTGTGTGTGTGTGTAATGTTCGGCTACCCTCGAGCCCATTCATCTGCTAGGATCCCTGCCGCAGACAGCGGCTCCGGTACATTTTTGTGCGTTCTACATCAACAGAACAAACGGGTTGATTATACTGCTACTATACTGAGCTGACCACGACTAGATTTTTGGGGTCAGAGTGCACAATATGTTACGATCAGCAACTTGCTCAACGGCAGTACTCTCAAACCCTCGGTCACAATGACTTCGGACTACGTGCTCGCAGTTTCCGAACAGTCTCGTTTATCTAATTTCACTCATAAGCTCGGATGAATCCGTGGTTTTGTTTTTCGAGCACTTTCCAACGCTACTGAACACTGGGATCACCTGGATCACCTGGGACCGAACCGATAATATGAATGACTAATGTCAAATCTATAGACCTGGAACGCGAACGTTCTAAGCACTCGGCCACACATCATATATTTCTGTATATATACATACATATGTATTTAATGATGTATATAATTGTTTATGTATACGTATGTACGGAATTGTTCGTCGATGGTTGTGCTAGCACGAATCTACAAGTCATCGTGACCGAAAGTTTGAGTATACTGGCCTTGTTTAAAACAGTTAATGGTGCCAAATGATGCGCTCTATCCAAAACACAGGTAGGCTAAATGGGTGTTGAAAAGACTCAAATAAGTTAGAGCAGTCGTCTGCATCTGGGATTACCTAGCCACTTTATCAGACAGACGTTAAGTATGCTTACAGGGGGTCAGCATTTGGATTCGCCTCTATCTATAAAACGGGCAACGTGAGCAATACGAATTTGAATAATTCAGTGAAGAAATACGATTTTTAAACGTACCTCAACGTTTGGCATATTAAGCTATTCCCCGTCTCATCTTTTTTACCCTATGTCCTTTGCAAGTGTTTGATTGTTGTTAACAAAGGAATTACATAAAACCTTCTTGTGTGGTAGTTGCTCGGAGTTAAATTGTTTCAATGTTTTAGATATCTTAAATTTCCTATGGCCATTATAACTTTCCTTTGTTTAGGTTAGACAAGTTTTGTGTACCTAGTTAATGTGAGTAAGTGTTGTTTCTGGCCTGTTTCTGGCCGCATCTTTGGTTATGATCCAAGTCGAGATGCCCCCCCCACCCAGTTTGTTTTGTCCCCACCTTTTATCTCGACTGGGTCATCTTTTATATTTCCCATGTCCGTATATATTTTCTCCTTTCCCACTGCCTTAGCGAGAGAGCTTCTTGATTTTGTCCAATGGGTAGAATACAGCGGCTTCTCTTTTTGAGTGTTGGACGGGCCATTAGTTATGTTTAGTTATTTTGTGTTAATATTTAGTTTGTTATTGGGTTCATCTCCCTCTCCTCTCATTCTTCCACATTAGATTTTTATATATAATAATTTATTATCATTACATTTATATGGCATTGGGCGCGTTTTGTATGTCCTCCTTGAGAGGATGCGGTATTATGGTGGATGGAGGATTGATTGGTGACGGACGAGTTTTTATGATGGATGGGGAAATTGTAATGTGTGAATGGGTCGTAAATCAGATTAGCTACGTATAAGATAGTTAGTGTTGACCAGCTTCAATGTCTCCCCTTTTTATCTCCTTGTGCCCTAATTATGTATTTTTAGACATAATAAATAACAATAACTTTCCATTGTTTTTTGAAGTTTATGAAAAATTCTGAGACGAAGCATCCTCAGTCGTCGATGAGTTATTTGAACTAGTATCTTAATAAAATCTTATGTCTTCTTCACTTGTATGGTACATCCTCGAATTGCAGTTTTACCAGAAAAGCAGTATAACAATTAAAGATTACTGGCCTCAAGGATTACCAACCATAATTTTAAACTACGGATATGGAATGTGATTGGTCCTGATCTGGCATGTCGTTTACAGTGGCTATCCCAGCGACGTGCCGTCACCTCCCTGTCCTTTCTACTTTAACGGTAACTGCTGCGACGAGCTACTTTCGCTAGTTTCCAGACTGCATGAATTTAAACGTGCTACTAGGCTGGCATCTAGGGCCCACACTTTCACTGTCGAAACAGTTAAATGTAGTCGTTTCTTCTAGTCCAATAGCTTCATGCCTCGCACTTCTCGTCTGTGGAACTCCCTTCATATTACTTGATTCCCTGATTGCTATAATCTTCAACTAATCAAATATTATGTCAATCAACATCTCCAGATACCCTGACCTATTCCCTGTCTTTCTCTTCATCCTTTCCTCTATAAGGCCTCTTTACTCTCGCTCCCACACTCTGTAACCCCTTGCGTGCTAGTGGCATCCCGCCTTGATTGGGGTGAAATTCCGACTGTTGTTTACTTGTTGGTGTTTATTTTTTAAAATGGTGCGTTTATACAAAAGAAAGTTTTGTTTGTGAAGAACGAGGAGATTCTTTTATTGTGTTGATCTGGTCAGTAAATATGACACCTTTTCTTTCAATATTACTATTTTTTTATATGAATTATCGAGAGAGAGAGAAAAAAACTGAACAAAGATATGATCAACGAAAGATTTGCAGTAAAAATACAAGCAACAAAAGTAATGCTTGCTTGATTCAATGAAGATTGGGGACGGATAATCTTGATACAGTTGAAGACAGCCAGAGAACCCCTCGCCAGACACAAGAACGTTGCGATAAAAACGTGAGCAATACGAATTTGAATAATTCAGTGAAGAAATACGATTTTTAAACAGAATTAAACATTTGAATTCCTGCATTGAAAAGAAAATATTATGTACATATAAAAAACAGTCATTTAAGTGGAAATATGATAAAAATAATAGCTTTCTTGTATTGCTGTTGGCGTCAGAGTCGGTGTCGAATTCCTCTTTGCAAAAGTTGAGGGGATATTTTATGTTTTAAATATATAAATATTTTGAAAAATCATTTATGTATTTATATTAAACAATTATATGTGTACATACATATATATACACAAACATATATATATATATATATATATATATATATATATATATATATATATATATATATATATATATATATATATATATGTATGTATGTATATATAGGAAGAAATTTACAAGAAAATTAATGACATTTTATACGAGGGTGCGCTAAAAAGTTTTCCTCTCAATTCAATTTTAAAAAAACCCTAACAAAATTACCAAACATTTTCAGCACCTCTTCGTGTTTATCTAACTCTTCTCCTCTTTGCAAGCAAGCCACTTCGTACTTTTCGAAATTCCCTATGGTGCGTATTTTATTTCGGTTAAAGTAATGAGTGATATTCAAGATGAGAAAAATCTACTCATATGCAAAATGGTGGGAAGACAATCGTCTTATTCTTTGTACTAATTTGTCTCGAACGTATCTATGTATGTATGTATGTATGTATGTATGTATGTATGTATGTATCTATCGATCTATCGATCTATCTATCTATCTATCTATCTATCGATCTATCTATCTATCTATCTATCTATCTATCTATCTATCTATCCATATATATTGAAAGAGAATAAAAGAGTGAGATATAGACACAAAACTATACACAAAAAACAATATATATATATATATATATATATATATATATATATATATATATATATATATATATATATATATATATGGGGATAGAAGGAGAGGGTGAGAGAGTCATGCTAGCACACCCACACGTACAAACCTAGAACACACACACACACACACACACACACACACACACATATATATATGGAGAGAGAGAGAGAGAGAGAGAAAGAGAGAGAGAGATAGACAGACAGAGAAACAGACAGACACACAGACAGAGTGAAACAGAGTAAGATAGAGGGAGAGAAAGAGAGACACATGCATAGACCCATACAGAGAAAATCTCAATGAAATATATATATATATATATATATATATATATATATATATATATATATATATATATATATATATATATATATATATACATACACACATACATATATATATCGAGTGAGAGTGAGAGAGAGAGGGGGAAACAGAAAGAGACACACCCTCATGCGCACACAAACTGTTACATATACATATATATATATATATATATATATATATACATACACACACACACACACACATATATATATATATATATATATATATATATATGATCAAACAAATACTCCATACTACTTTTGATCACAATTCTTACCCGATTCTCGAAATATACATATTTACTCAGTTTTCTGATGCAAAATTTCGTTAAGAAAGACAATTTATTTAGAAATGTATTAAATCCGACATATTTTAATTTATTTGTTTAAATGTTATTTTTAATGGGTTCCCATATTTGAGTAGACATCTAACTGCAGACATCTGGCGGAATTATTGGGTTGGTGCATAATTATCAGGCGTTTTTGTAGGGGAGTTATTTGTTAATAAAACGTGCTGTTTTGTCTACCTTTTTTAATGAAAATATTTCACTTTCAGGTTATAAAAATACGTGTCGATAATTATACTCATTTCAAAATGTTATTGTTGAATTGTTATGTTCCTTTTTTCATAATAAACACTATTTAAAAGCGCCTGATTATTATGCACCAACCAAATAACTTTTAACATGACTAGTAAACACAAAACTTCGGTCACGATAATCTCTGGTTGAAATTTATAAAATCCTTTTACTAAAATAGATTTTTAGGAAATCAAAATTTTGAAGTCCAATAATTCTTATAAATGTTTCTAGCAGTGGTGCGAGTTTACTTTCAACCCCTTTTTTTGCAATGTGGATTGTTATGAGATTCTTCAAGTCCATTCTTTCTGTTTTAGTTAATGTTCGATCCTTGTTTTTTTTTGTTTTTTTTTATTTAGCCATCATTGAAAGTATTTCCCTTTTTGGTTTCTCCTTCGTTACTCTTTCTTAATTGTATCACTCTTTATTTTCAATTTATCTTCCTCCCTTTTTTTTTCTCTGCAATTTTCACCTCTTCATTCACCCTTCCCTTTCTCCTTTTCTTAACTCACTCGCCTCCTTTCCCTTTTCTCACTATTTTATACCGTTTTATAAAATCCTTTTCTTTTTCTTCTTCCTCGATTACGAAATCCTTTCTTTTCTGTCTCATCCGTTTTTACTTCTACATCCTCCTTTTTATACAACACTCCTCTCTTTCTCCTTCTTCTTCTTCTTCTTCTTCTTTTTCTTTTTCTTCTTCTCCTTCTTCTCCTTCTTCTTCTTTTTCTTCTTTTTCTTCTTCTTCTTCTTTTTCTTCTTCTTCTTCTTCTTCTTCTTCTTTTTCTTCTTCTTCTTCTCCTTCTTCTTCTTCTTTTTCTTCTTCTTCTTCTTCTTCTTCTTCTTCTTCTTCTTTTTCTTTTTCTTTTTCTCCTTCTTCTTTTTTCTTCTTCTTCTTCTTCTTCTTCTTTTTCTTCTTCTTCTCCTTCTTCTTTTTTCTTCTTCTTCTTCTTCTTCTTCTTCTTCTTCTTCTTCTTTTTCTTCTTTTTCTTCTTCTTCTTTTTCTTCTTCTTCTCCTTTTTCTTCTTCTTTTTCTTCTTCTTTTTCTTCTTCTTCTTCTTCTTTTTCTTTTTCTTTTTCTTCTTCTTCTTTTTTCTTCTTCTTTTTCTTGTTCTTGTTCTTCTTGTTCTTTTTCTTCTTTTTTTCTTCTTCTTCTTCTTTTTCTTCTTCTTCTTCTTCTTCTTCTTCTTCTTCTTCTTCTCAATCGTCTTTTTCTTCTATTCTATCATTCTTTTCTTTCTTTCTCTCCATTTTCTTTTTCGTATTTTACTCGTCCTTTTCTCCATCCACCCTTTTCTTTTTTTTATTTCTTCTCTTCAGCTTCTATCTCTTTCTATTCTCTCTTACTCAATGTATTCCTTTCCTACCTCTCCATTTATTCTTTCTGTCTTTTTTCCATTTCCTTTCCTCCACCTTCCCTTTTTATCTCTCTCCTTTTTCTTCTCTTCCGTTTAAATCTGTTTACATTCTCTTTTAATTTAAACATTGATATGAGAAAATGATTGTGTACAGATTATAGATTAGATATTTCAGAACAAGATGGACGCTATTCTTGATATCTACCTGAAAGACTAGATTCGGTCAGTCTAAGAACCTGAATAATGTTATCTTGCTTCAGGACAAAAAAAAGTCCGTTACTTCACACTTGCTTTTAATTCATATGAAATGAAATGACTTCTTTCAAAGATAGATGATTGGTTTCCCGTTATCTTCATCACGGCTTTGAATTCTGAGTTAGGGAGATATTTACCCTGTTATTTAATCGATAGATGGGATCCAGAGGAAAGTGATTATTACGTTTCTTAATGTTAATAAGTCGAAATTGAACGCAACGCAACAGTCAAGGTCGGAGCTTGGAGATGGCTCACCGATTCCATATTTCCTGCTTATGAGACTTGCAAAGTCGCACTCTTTCAGACAGCTGACCTAGGGTAACTCTTTTAATGATTTTTCAAGAAGAATTCCAGAGAGAATTTTTGTGTGTGTATCGTGATATCTTATTAGTCAAGCCTCATTTCTACGTAGATTTTAAATGGGTGACACATTTAATTTCAACTTCACCCAGCTTGACGCGAACGAGTCCGAAATTTTATTGTCGATAACTCCAAAACGGTAGATTTTATCAAAATTTATTTGTTATTTTCGAATTAAGCATGTACATTTACACCCTAAATGTAACTATTCGGGAAGTTTTTTTATTACAAACAAAACGCGGGGCTTGACTTGCAAATTACCCTCTAGTCGAAATTTGTTCTGTCACCCTTTTAAAGTTCTTTGTCATTAAAGTACTGGAATCGTTTTCTCGAGTGAATGATTTTGGAGCTTTTAATATGGAGATGAGACTCCGTAATTCCATATCAGAAGGGATACCGCTGACGCTTGCATCTCTGTCACTTTCTAGTTTATCGATTGCATGTGTATATTTTTCCTGTTGTGCAGATGCTATATCTCGTTCTAGCTTCGGGGTTAAGTGTGAGATTACTGTCATTTGTACATTCCTGAACAACAAGATCGTCGCTGAAGAGCATGTGCAAATAATTCACACTAACAGCTGAAGATAGACGCTATGTAGGCGAACAACATAGCATCGTCTGTGCTGTATTGGAAAGCATGAACTTGACGCCCCCCATATCTATCTATCTATCTATCTATCTATCTATCTATCTATCTATCTATCTATCTATCTATCTATCTATCTATATATATATATGCGAAGTTCGGACGATTACAGAAGTTTCCCGCTAAGGCGATCGTCAGCCGATCAGTTCTGGCCGCCTGATGTTCGCGCTAGCGTGAAACTGAAGTAGTGTTTCAAACTGTGTCTCTTTTTGTATGGTTACGCAGGGAAGCGTAATTGCTCTGCCTCAGAAACCGATGCATAGAGCATTTTTGTTACTCTTTAGGTAGGTGTCTGTCTTTTGCCATCGTCTGTTTTCGTTTATGTTTCAGTTTCCCCTTTTCTTATATCGTTTTATTTTTAACGTATTATATTCCCTACCATGCCTTGAAATTGTTTGCTGTTTCTTTTTCATCATATCATGAATTTCATCTGATAGCTATTACTCCGTTTTCATTGTCTAGTTTTCCCTGAGATGATCTTGTTTGCAGATATCAATAAGATTTCTCTTAAAGTGTACTGTTTTCAAATTCCTGAAATGATGAAAAACCTTGATGATTTTCTCTCACCATTGCTCAGTTGGGAAGACGCAGTGAGACAGACACAAAATAATTTTAGCCTGTTCTCTTTCTAGTAGAATAAATCAAAGGTTTTTTTTAATGATTCTTACGAAATTGGTGTAAAGATGGGTAAACGGCTTATCTGAAAACATGGGAAAATTTCAATTAGTTTAGTGCTTTTCAGATATGAAACCTTTTGTGGATGGACAATTATCGCATGCTTTTAAAGGATTTTGAAAATTTTGCTGTTATAACCAGTATACATACAGAGAGAAAAATGTTCATTTTAAGGAAAGGTTTTATCTGATTTTACACCCAGGATTTTCTTAGAATTTCGCACCAAAATCCATTTTTATCGATCGGTAGAAACAAGCAATAACTGAAGAAACATTTAAATAAATTTAGTAAACGATTCAAATAAAATACCAATGAATCACATCACCATATATATATATATATATATATATATATATATATATATATATATATATATATATATATATATGAATCGGTTATTGCGCTTACATTTAATGTTCTGCCGATCTATATATAAGGAATTTTAGGAGTCTCAATATAATGAATCGTACAAAATTGTGATTATTACTATTTTGATCATGTGACTTTGGCGAATGAAAATCTGGGATTAATAACAAACAAGTACACACTTGCTGATTCGGATCCTAGTCCATATATATATATATATATATATATATATATATATATATATATATATATATGTATATATATGTATGTATATATATATATATATATATGCCATATATATATATATATGTATATATATATATATGTATATATATATATATATATGCCATATATATGTATATATATGTATGTATATATATATATATATATATATATATATATATATATATATATATATATATATATATATATATATATATATATATATATATATGTCTGTGTTTGTGTGTGTGTGCCCGCGCGTGTCTAAATGGTCTATGGTTGGAGCATGGAAGCCATATAAGCTAACTGACTGCACGCAATATAACATCTTTCGTTCTGATCGTGTTAGGTACTCGAGAAGTTGGTTTGACAAGCAGTACCACCCACTGTGCATTATATATGTATATATATATATATATATATATATATATATATATATATATATATATATATGTTTATATATATATATATATATATATATATATATATATATATATATATATATACTGATTCGAGATGGAAAGATTGTGAGATATATTTGAGATCTACTGACATCGATAAGTGCGTTCAAAAAGAGATGAGGATCTTCCGCAAAATGTTGTAAAAACCCTGATAAAATGATGTTTGTTTATCTAAGATCGACGTAAGAAGAACTTTTAGTCGAGAAACTCAGTATGCCACATTATGTAGGATTTGATTGCTGTTAATTCTGGCAAGCAAAGTAAAATTGCCTCCAGAATCTCAACAGGGCTCTAATAACTCTTTTCACAAACAATGTTTTGTCTGTGTAAGCTTCCTTTTCTTTCTCCGGCATTGGACTCCAATTAGAATTGTGACGTCTTTATTTATTTGTACAACCTTAAATGTGCCCTGTTTGCCATCAAAGGGCAACTTGTTACTCTCGTATTTCGCTTTCAATGTTCTTGTCTTATGAAATACAATCACGTTAAAATTATCAGTGACGTTTTCTCGTTTATTTCCTCAGATGTCAAATTGAATGAAAAACAAATTCTTTGGCAACCTTTTAGAAAGTGTTGTAGTAAATAACTATTAACCGTTGATATCAAAGCTAAAATCTGTTAACATAACACCGCAAAAGTTTTCATTCATATCGATAATTACATGTAGATTCACACAGCAAATATTAACAGAAGGCAGAGGAATTCACTGGCAGCCATATTGTTATAGAAGTAGATTGCAGTCTGTTTTACTACAAAACATGCATTGTGCACTATTTTCCAATAAAAATACATGGTAATGTATATTGCTATAGAAATGCATAGCAAGTGATTTAATCGTACATTTTTATGTCACCTTTGACGTCATAAGTAGTATATATGAATCAATACACCAAGATTTTATTCACTTTCATCTATAGCGACAGAGTAGCCACTAACTCTCATGCTCTATCTATCTGTGTATATGTGTGTGTGTGTCTGTGTGTGTGTATATTTGTGTGTATTTCGGCAGCAAATTCCCTTTTAGGCATGTCTGATTGAATAAATTACAGACATTATGTCTGCTAATTTTTTAACAAAATCCGTTCATACTCACGAATAATTTTCTGTGTATTGATATTAAAGGATGAGAGAAATGTGCAATAATTGTTTAAATTCTATTTATTTTGCTTTCCCAAGTACTTACGATCTTCTTCCAAGATCATCTTCAGAGGTGCGAGTGGTACAAAACTGTATGTTTTTCAGGGCTACAAGTATTTATAAAAAGCCATGCGTTGCTATCCATTACCGTAATTTCTCATTATG
>OZ038488.1:86509149-86591649 GCA_964036315.1 Acanthosepion esculentum
CCCCAGATATTGCGTCTACCCAATTTCATTTACAAGGTTGGGTCAACCTCTTTCCAAAGGTAAAGCACGCTGGGTTGGTCCCCCTCCTGACAAATCGACCATGATGAGTTTCGAACCCTGGTCTCATTGTTAGAAAGTGAATGTTCTAAGCACTCGGCCACTATATATATATATATATATATATATATATATATATATATATATATATATATATATATATATATATATATATATATATATATATATATATATATATATATATATATATATATATATATATATATATATATATATATATATATAACAAAAGTACTTAAATATATCAATAAAGACGAACATACTCAATATGTAAAGAGATAGAGAAGATAATACTGAAATATATATATATATGTGTGTATATATATATATGTATATATATATATATATATATATATATATATATATAAGAGTTAACATAGAAGTCAAGACTTAGAGGCAACACTCTGTTTCATGGTAGACGCAATCTTCAGGCCACTGATCGGTGGCCTAACGATTGCCTGACGATTGTATCTAGCATGAAACAGACTGTCGCCTCTAAGTGTTGACTTCTATGTTCACTTTTATATTTACACACACTCTATCTCTGATTTTGAGCTCTTTATCCCATAAATATACCACACCTTAAGACTATATGTCTTCTTATATATATATATATATATATATATATATATATATATATATATATATATATATATATATATATATATATATATATATATATTAATGAAGAATGTGATAGAAAGAGATAGACAAACGAACAGACAGACAGCCGCATAAATATAAAGTCAGATTTCTTATATATTTGACTAGAGACTTCTGTATTCCTAGGAAAACTCTTTGCGTCAGTATGGGAGATGAGCATGTCACTGTGTATATGGACATAACGACACTTGATATAACGATGCGTTTCCGGCCGCTATGAAGCCCTTGCTGGCGTTGATTATGGCTCAAAATTCCACTCAACTAAACCAACACACGTCAGTTCGCAGATACGGTCTTCTCTCGTGGCACATGTAATTCAATATACGCCTATCGCTTTATGATTTTATCCAGAGATGTTTGTGCAATTTCCGCTCGTTCTCGAAGCTTGGGGTCAACTGTCTGTCCAACTGGACATTCAAAGGTCTCGTAAAACGAAATAGCAAGTAAGGTGTAGTTAAGCCTTAAGGAAGTCGACCGACCTGAGATCAATTTAGAAATTTTTAATCTGATATGAAGGAGCGAGATGAAGATTTCTGGGGTCAGACGTGCAAATTCGTAAATTGAGACACTTTGGTGAGGGGAATGTTATGGTATTGGATCTTGTCTAAGATCAATTGTCCAGTGTTTTTTATTATTATTTCTTGTTCTGATTTATACAACTAAAATATATGTTTAAAAAGTTACGAATGTTTAGATTTTAACCAGCACACTGTTTTTATAAAATATTTACAGAAAATGAATATTAATCCGAAGTACTAACATAAATAAACGCACCCCCCGCATATATATATATATATATATATATATATATATATATATATATATATCACTATCGCCCAAATGTCCGCCAAGGCTTCGACGGCGCACCTCCACTCGTTGGTCAAAATATTTGATGACGTCTCTGCATAGTTGCTTCTCGATCTCACCAATATGCCTTATTATCTCATCCTTTAGCTGTTGAATTATTGTTGGCTTGTTGATAAAGATCTTACTTTTGAGATTACTCCAAAGGAAGAAATCTAGAGGCGTTATGTCGTATGATCGTGGTGGGCAATTGACTTCGCTGTTTCGAGTGATGATGCAACCTTGGAACTTAGTATAGGAAATTGTAGAGACTTTTCCGATGAAAAACATTGTTTGGGAAATTTAAAGAAAAATTCAAATAATTGTTGAATTTTTCTTAAACTATCAGAACTTATTCACAAATAGTTTTAGAAAGTTTCTTTTTAGAAGAGCGTGGTAAAAAATATTTTCTGTTACCTATCCCACACACACTTGTTTAAATTTATGAAATTTCAAGAAATCTATTTTTGTAGCTCTTAATGTAGTTATAAGCAGAATGCATTAGAGAATTTAAATTATTTTTTTGTAAACCTGGACACCCATTTACCGATAATCTGCTCTAAATTGAAAAATAAAAAGTGCAATAAAATTCAGACATTATTTAATTAGAACAAGTTTTTAATTGCTTTTATGAATATGATATATCAAGGACACTTTTCTTAAGAAACAAAATTCGGTGAATAATGACTATTTACAAGAACTGATTTAATTTTCTTTTAAATTTAATTTTAATGACAAAAGTACGCAGTTTCTTAAAGTCTTATTCAGCTGAGAGTAGAAGGTTGGCGTATAGTGTCCTTTTATAGTCCCATTAAACAAAAATATCTCTCTCAAAGAGGAGAGTAACAAAGCAAGTGGAGACCACACTTGATTATCCATAACATTAATGATAATAATTTAAGTTTTAGATCATTTAAAATTCTGTGTTAATTTGCAGCGTTTAGGTGAATCGTTATTAAGTAAAAACTATATTTGCTAATTATAAATGGAAAAGCTAACTGGAAATTTGTTTTTCCTACAGCGAGAACGCATATTCGAAAGAAACTGAAAGGTCCATTTTCTTTATTAAAACTCTTGAATGCCCAAGCCGAAAGACATAGATTTACACCGTCAAAGACTTAGTGAAATCTACTCAAACACATATGTACACCGTATGTATTAAACAGATCGTATTATATTCCGTCTATAAGGTCTGTCTAAGATTTATTTTATTGATTCAACATTCGGTAAGTTCTTATATATCGGGATCATTAACTATAGATAAACTGTTCAAAATCCATGTGTTTTTGTTGTTTGTTCTGGTATTAATCAAAATCTCCTCAGAATGATAGACAATATTTTGTTGGTAACATCCTGGCACTTTTGGAGTGCTACAATTCAAAGGCAGATAGACGCGTACTATGCAAATAGTGGCAGATAGGTTTTACGCAAATATATGGATGTAGCAAACAAAATCTTTTTTTTTAAATTAATTTCGACCGCCTTGGTCATCATCAGGAAGAAAGAATTGTCAGTATGGCAGACAAGAATTTGTTAGTTAAATCATGGCATATTTGTATCTTTGCTTATTCTACATCCATGGTCCTCCAGTCGCTCGCAATAAAATAACTAACCAGAACACCTCTAGTAGACGCTGTAACATGGCAAGCAAAATTACGTATCATCAAGCAAATTCACCACCATTTGCTAAACTGCTGATTCACCACCTCAAATCTAGGTACCAGTTCATACACCATCATTTCCATCCGTTATGGAAGCATCAAAAAACAAAAGATACAGATGAACAATAGTAACAATGCTCTTTTGTGTGCTATGCCCTTTCATCATGTGGGCGTTAATCGCTCTCCACATCCTCCTATTTTGTAACTCTCTGATTGATTACGATAGAAAGGTACAGTAAGGGAGGCGAACAGAAATATTTTTTTCAATTTTTTCCCAATAGGTTAAGCAGATTAGTTAAATTTTAGAAAAGCTAATGGTGGAACCCAGTTTGATATGTAAATTGATCCCACCTTCAAAAGCCGAAACAAAATATTCTCCTATGATTTCTTAAAATTAAAACAATAATAAAAATTGAAATTCGAAATTTGGTGTGTTTAATGGAAAACAAATCAGAATATACATTTCATATGTCTTATGTGTATATTTGTTTTAGCTTTCATATAGGGATCGATTTGAAATGATCTTACATAACAAACTCGAAAAGCAAATTGACTTTTATAAAATTTAATAATTGTTTAGTAAACATTTGCGGGCTCAAGGGTATATCAAAGTTCTCGTACGGTCATCGAAATTAAGCAACGTCAAGCCTGGTCAGTATCTAGATGGGTGAACGCTTAGGACTACCAGGTGCTATAAGCGTCGATTTGCGGATGGTGTAATGTCTAACGGCTCAGAATTGGAAATCGGAGAGCCGAGTTCCACTTCTAGTAGGGTTCGTTATATTCATTTACACGCAAATACTTTTGGGAAAGGTATGAATCCACGCCTTCGTCCCTCAGGCTATGGGTTAATTGGTAAGACTTGAATCAATAAATTGTTATTGTCTCAAAAACTTCTTAAAATCTAAAAATGTTTTCGAGCTTTAAATTTCTTCTCCATCTGTGAGAATATTGTCCAGCATTTTCTGATAGACAATATAATAAATAGCAGCCCAGTCTTCATTTATTTGTTTCTTATTTTATTTTCTATCTCTTAATACCGTGCTTAATGTCTGGAAGAGATCTTTCGCTATTCCTATGCATTTTAGGATATCCGTGTCTAATGATAATAGTCATGTGGGATGTGAGTTTCAAGTCTCGTACAAAAAGACATTTTAGTTCTGATTCCACGCTACTTAGTCTGAGTTTAACTGTTGTATAGTATAACACCGAGAGTTTGTTATTATATAAAGCAGCAATAAAATAAGACACAAGCCAAAAATATACTGATATTCGTTGCATAAGATTTATTCTCAACACTAGCTTTTCCCCTGACAGATACATGACTGAAGAAGCAAATTTTTCTCCACAGTTGGTTGCCATTTTTTTTTTTGCGGTAGACCAGATGCCATCCAAGGCTGGAGAACTCGATCTATCGTGCCCATTTACCCATAGCTGGAGGGAGAAGAAGAGGATTCATACGTTTCCCAAGGGTATTATCACGTAAGTGAATGTAATGGATTCGACCGGAATTCGAGCTTTTCCCCAACTGACGTAATATCTATAGACTATGATATTTTTCATTTTTTGTAAGACAACTTTTATGATGGTTTCCATTATTTAATCCCAGCAGTTTAGACCTTTACTACTATGACACACCATACCAATTCCATAGATTCATCCTCATTTTTTGAATTCCAGACGTTCAGAAGAAAGTTTCATTTAAAAAGCCAAAACTGCCATTTTTGGAAACAGACCTCTTCATAGGTGCTTCTTGAAGAGTAAATTTTAATCTCTTTAAGTCAAGAACTAACAGTTATCTATTTTGATTTCCATAATCTTCACTTCTTAACGTCTTCGAGAATATGACTTGTATAGCAGAGAAGTTCTAAATAAGATTTCGAGACAATGAAGAAATCAACAAAACTTACAGTCCGCTAAGGATAAAAGGGACCAGTTCTTGTGGATGGTTGACATGTTATGGACTAATAGTACACGTTTATAGGCATTGTAAGAGATAACGTTTTTGTGTTTAATCATTTTAGGACTGATTATTATCAGGCCTAATGATTTTTTAATGAGTAACCGATGGCTACATTTTTGTTTTGATTATGGCGTCAAAGAAAATGTGGAATATATTCCCTGGTGGACTAAAATCCAATTACCGACTCGTTCATTCTCGTCTATTTTGGTGTTTGATATACAAGCGAAAAAAGGAAGAGGCAGACTGATAAAAAATATTTACAGAAAACAGACAGGAAATTGAGAAGACAGACGAAAATTTAAGCTCATAGTTTTAATATTGTCTTCATTCATATTTCTCTTCCGTTTTTAATTGTTTCCATTTGTTTTAATAATTCACCTAAATTGGGAACAGTAGACTTTACCAATAATTTAAAATATTAATTTTTGATGCATAGAGGGATATGCAATGTGATCGGCCCTGACTTGGGGTCTCGACCCCAGTCAATTTCTCACCGTAGCAATGTGGCTTCTCTCTGTCTTTTCTAGAAATATTTTCATGGCATTTGCTCTGAGGAGCTATTTTCACTGGTACCCCGACTGCATGAACTTAAGCGTACTACTAGGTTGGCATCAAGGTCCTGCACTTTTACTGTTAAAACAGTTAAATATAACCGCCTCTTCTACTTTAACAGCTTCTTATCTCGTACTTCTCGACAGTGAACCGTCCTGGGTATGACGATAAACTGCAACCGCGTCCTTGGTATGACGATAAACTACGTCCAACAGCAAGGCCTCTACTCAGGAGGTTTTGAGGAGCGTGGAACCATCTCTTATTTGCTGGCGTTCCCAGGTCCATGTTAATCGACATCTTCTGTTGCCTTGGTCTCCGTTCTTCAAGCCTACCACACCCAGTCTTATTCCCTGACTTGCACTTCTGTAGCCCATTGCGTACGAGTGTCACTCCCGCTTTGCTTGGGGTGAATTGCTATATATATGCTGGGTATAAGAGCCAAATTTTCGAAATCGTGTAACAAAATTGTCCATTCCAAAAATGTTTAATATCTAAAAAAAAGTTCACCGAGCCGCTGGCTTTTTTTGGGATAGACGAAAACATTAAAATTTCCTTCCTTTCTGTCGTGCGACGGTGGCCTATCTCTCTCTCTCTCTCTCTCTCCCTCTCTCTCTCACTATATATATATATATATATATATATATATATATATATATATATATATATATATATATATAGTAGGGGTGAAATATTCGTACACATGAAATTTATTGTATTTCCAATGAATAGACATAATTTGTGTGTACATTCAATTATATGAAAAGTATGTTTAATCAATAGTTGGAAATACAGTAAATTAAGAATTTGTATGAGTACACTGAATATATATATATATATATATATATATATATAGTTTACGAAAAACTACGTAATCCGTATGGGTAGACTCAAGGAGGATAAAATCCAGAGAGCTCAAGGTAAATCAGAGCTAATAATTTAAATAAAAATAAAAACAGACCACTTTAAGGTTCCATGTAATAAATTATTTCATCACAGCCCTTTGTAAAGGACCGCGGATCATCAGACTTTACTTCCAAAGGTTGAAACGAAAAATGAAAAGAAATTTATACATTTTTGACGGGCAGTACTAAGCATATGTAAATTAAAGAAGCGAGGAAGTGAGGGGGGAGAGAGACATGATTGAGTTACATGTAAAATTTCTATTCTCTCAAATTTAAATTGTTTGAGTAAGTCCAGACATTGACACATTAAATCGGTTAACTTATATATTGATATGGAAGGGGGACAGGAGAAAGAAGACATAAAGAGAAAAAGAGAGGAAGAAGTCATGAGAGAAAGTGTCATTAACTTTCTTTGGAATGAAAGGCCCGAAATAGACGCTGTTGTTTTGCTTTACTTTGAGAGTTCATAAATATTATAATGTTTGATATAAATTTGAATGTTTAAACAGTCTATAAGGAATTTAATTATATGTTTGTTAGCGATTAAGTTTTTTTAAAAAACTTTATTATAAAAATTTTGGGGAATTAATATGAAATAGTCGATTAGAAAAATATTCATAGAATTTACATTAAAATACTAAAATTTTATTTTAAAATATAAGTTTACTTCTAGTTGTAATTGATTATTAAGGTGATATCTCTGTCAGTTTGAATTTTATTCATGAATTTAATTTGCGACTATTTTTAGATTGGTAATTTCTCTTACTTAAAATTTAGTTTTTAAGTTAATATGGAGTGATATTTGAAGGTAATATTAGAGATCTTGTTATAAATACATCAATGCAAGTTTCACATATACATACGATCTTTTACATGTGCAGTCACTCATACAGGTACACATGTACCGACATACACGGGTAATTTCATGGATTAATACCTACATATATCTTTTTAAATGCTTACGCATACTTACACTATAATATATAAGTGTGTACTTAGAATTCCCTAAACAAAATTTTTTAAATAATATTAGGTGATGAGTTTAGTATTCAGTTATCGATAATCTAAATATTTTACCATCAATAATGATTATTAAAGGGTAATACATTTAAATTCAAAATTAAATTATCAATTCAAAAAATTTTTCTCCATATTGTAAAGAATTTTAAACCCACAATTCCAAATGGAGAATATTAAGTGAGAAAATGCGGTAAAACATTAGTAAAAGACCTGTAAGTCCTGATATATATATATATATATTTTCTTTCAAACATGTAGTGTTGAATGTTAAAGACAACATAGTCTTACATATTTTCTTTTGAATTTTCTCATATTCTCTAATGAGACTTTTTATTTGAAAATAGTTCCGAAATATGTATTTTCCATACGATGACCTAGCGCTTTCGAACATCATTGTTCATCTTCAGGGTCAATATTTTAGTCAAAAATGTTTTTTTTTTGTTTTTTTTTTTAAACAAACATTTGCCAATTGGCAAATGTTTGTTTTAAAAAAAACAAAAAAAAAACAAAAAAAAACATTTTTGACTAAAATATTGACCCTGAAGATGAACAATGATGTTCGAAAGCGCTAGGTCATCGTATGGAAAATACATATTTCGGAACTATTTTCAAATAAAAAGTCTCATTAGAGAATATGAGAAAATTCAAAAGAAAATATGTAAGACTATGTTGTCTTTAACATTCAACACTACATGTTTGAAAGAAAAGTTGCTGCCAAATTACATATATATATATATATATATATATATATATATATATATATATATATATATATATATATATGTATATATATATATATATATATTAATGTATATATGTGTGTGTGTGTGTGTGTTTTAAAATTAGATGTCAGTGATTTTTCATTTTGTGATCTTCTCATTTTAACAGATATCTTTACCAAAATTGCACAAAAATATATTAAAATACTAAAGTTTAAATTTGTTAAATAAAGACGCCATTAGTTTCATCCACGCACTCCAGACGACTTCGGAATCTCTTGCAAATCGTTTAGACGATCTTCATTTTTAAGTTGGTGAATGCTGTCATAATCACTGCCTTCAGGTCATCTTTGGTATTACAGGGAGGTTTTTGGTCTCTCGCTGAACTGCGCCCTGCGCATAACAATCAAGAGGATCAGGAGAGTTTGTTTGGCTGAATGAATATATATATATATATATATATATATATATATATATACTGCCAAAATTCACATTAAATATATATATTATGAAATAGACAAACTCCGAAAATTATTTTAAGACACTTTTATGTTTATACATTCTTTTTATAGATACAAATATTTAAGTAAATGCTCTGTTTTATAATAAACAGTATTAAATAACATTTACCGGCCTGAATGTCCGAGAGATTTTCATAGAAAATATTCGTTCTCCGACAGGAATCGAACTTGTATTCTATACGGAACTGTTTTTTTTTTTTTTGGAAGATTGAAGTTTAAAAACAGTAAAATCGACCTTGCTCGATCGGTTAAGGCAAAGCAGGCTAAATGACGGTTCCGTATAGGATACAGGTTCGATTCCTGTCGGAGGACGAATATTTTCTGTGAAGATTTCTCGCACATTCAGGCCGGTAAATGTCATTTAATATTGTTTATTATAAACATAACATTTACTTAAATATTTGTATCTATAAAAAGAATGTATAAACATCCCTTGGGATGTTGTCTTGCTCATCTGGCATTGACCATAGGAACCACTTCTTCTACCTATATCGAAGTGACATGTCTGACTGCAATAGACGTCTCTTTTTCTCTGCCCGTAACGAGTATAAGCGCGTCCTCAGTGAACCTAAATCACTATTTGCTGCTCGAATGAGAGAAGGCATTGCATCTCGCATTTTCGGCTCCAAGGATTATTGGCGTTTCTGCAAGGGCGTACTTAACAATAGCAAACCCTCTATACCGCCTTTGTTCAACGAGTTTGAGATTCCGACCTCTTCTGTCGACAAGGCTGAATGCTTTGCTCGGAAATTCTCATTCAATTCAACGCTCGACCCTTCCGGTGTAATCACACCCGATTTCCCCCTTAGAAGTGAGGCTCTATTACGCGAGTTGCACATTACTCCGTCATCGGTATTGGGTATTATCTATAATTTAGACCCCCACAACGCTAGTGGTGGAGATGGGATACCAGCCATTGTCCTGAAGAAATGTGCGCCTGGCCCTAGACTTCTCCAAGTTATATGACTACTGCCTCAATAAATCTTGTTTTCCAGACTGTTTGTAGTCCTCATCGATTGTTCCTGTCTTTAAGAACTCTGGTGACCCTTCTGACCCCTCTAATTACCGCCCTATCAGTCTCCTATCCCTCTTCTGCAATGTCTTCGAAGCTTTAATCAACGGCGAAGTGGTTAATCACCTTACATCCCATGATCTGCTCTCCGACAAGCAATATGGTTTCCGCTTTGCCCGTTCTACAGCTGACGTGCTTACGGCTATCATTGAAATCGTTTACCAAGCCCATCATAATAACGGAGAAGCTCGTGCCGTGGCTCTTGATATCTCCAAAGCATTTGATAGGGTTTGGCATGTCGGCCTTCTTCGCAAGCTTCAGGGTTATGGAATTTCAGGTCGATTGTTTGACTTAATACAATCATTCCTGTCAAACTGTGTATTGAAGGTCGTTCTCAACGGATTCTCCTCCAGCTCTTATCCCACGAACGCTGGTGTTCCCCAAGGCTCCATCCTAGGCCCTACTCAGTTCCTTATCCTCATCAACGATCTTCCTGACGTCATAGATTCCCAAGTAGGCATCTACGCGGACGACACTACAATTTACTCCTGCCTCAAAAACAAATCTCGTGTCGTTGACAAAACTGACCTGGCCGTTCATCTTCAAAAGGACCTCCAATCGGTTGTCAACTGGGGCAGGAATTGGTTGGTAAACTTTAACGCCTCAACAACAAAACTGCTCTCTATTACTCACCAAAGAGAACCATCCATGACCCACATTAGAATGTCTGACGCCCAACTTCTCGAGAGTTCCTCTTTACGACTACTCGGTCTCACATTGACTGCTGACCTGAGATGGAGCAAATACATTGAGTCAATAGCCTCGTACAGCGCAAGGAAAGTTGGTTCCCTGTGCCGGGCCAGGAAATTTTTTCTCACCGGAGTCAATCCTTCAAATCTACAAATCAACCATTGTCCCTTGCATGGACTATTGCTGACATATATGGTCTGGAGCCCCTTCTGTTTGTCTCAAAGTTCTTGGTAAGATCCAGAGTCAGATATGCAATGTGATTGGTCCTGATCTGGCATCTCGTCTGCAGTCGCTCTCTCACAGACGTGCCGTCTCCTCCCTCTGTCTTTTTTACAAATACTTTCATGGTAACTGCTCCGATGAGCTGCTTTCGCTGGTTCCCAGACTTAATGAATTCAAGCATTCTACAAGGCTGTCATCTCGCCCACACCCGTTCATTGTCGGAACTGTTAAATGTAGCCGTCTCTTCTACGACAATAGCTTCATGTCTCGCATCTCTCGCCTGTGGAACTACATCCCCTTTTCCTGTTTCCCTGATAGATATATTCTCCAACTATTCAAATGTAATGTCAATCGACGTCTCCAGACGCCTTGATCTATCCCCTATCCTTCTCTTCATCCTTTCCGCTATCACTCCTATTTGGACTCACTCCAATTCTCTGTAACCCCTTGCGTGCTAGTGGCTTCTCGCCCTGCTTGGGGTGAAAAAATGTCTTAATATATATATATATATATATATATATATATATATATATATATATATAAGATACAGAAACCAAAAATATCAATGCCAGAATTTTTCTTTTTAATCTCCTGACGATTTTGCAGTATTGTTATTTTTTGCCTTCTTTTATTCAGTGATTGTTTCTCTTCTCTCTTCCATGCTTTTAGCTTTTAAATGCCGTCTTTTGGACTTCATTCTTCTGTCTAGGATTCCATTTCTTACTCCTTTTTAAAAAATTTTTTACTCTTTTTCCGACATTTTATTTCTCCTTTTTATAAGACCCATTTTTATCACTTTATCGAATGACACGCAGTCACTATTGATTGACCAGACAGAAAAATCACCAAAATAAAATTGTTTTCCTATTATACGTTAAAATCTGCGCGCATTGGTGACGTATGTGATCATCACTCTCCACAACTTTCAATAATTTTTTAGGTCTTAGCAATATTTCCTGTTTTTTTTAAAAATATATTTCCAACTTCCGATTATGCTGTCCATTTCCGTTTGGTAGGTTATTCACTGTTTCCCTCTGACCTTTTTATTTTTAGTATCTCTTGTGAGTGTCAAATTCTCTTACCAGTCTTTCCTCATTCTCTGTCTCTGAAATTTCATTTCGTTCTTATTTCAAGTGAAAGTGTCATTTTGTTTCCATTATGTCATTGTTCTTTGCTCACATTCTGCATCCATTGTATTCTGAGCATCATCCTGGAGAACCACATCTCTGTTGCCTGAAATCTACTCTACATTTGTGAAGAAATTCTCCAGTATTCACTGCTATCTAGGAAGATTAATTCTACATAGCAGTTCAGCACTGTTTTCTATCTTTGTAAAGACGTCCTCCTGTTTCTTAATACTTTGTTTAGCTTTTTTGTGAGGCGTCTTTTACTATTCTAGCTAGCCTTGCGATTTCATATCCAACAGAAATTAACGGGTTTAATACAAATTACATTGTTTTGTATTTCATTATGACCTGAAGACAACAAACCTAGCACAGGAAGGCGAAATGAGTTGTCATTTAAAAGATTTCCTATTTCTTTCGTTTCTCCACGAGCTGAAAAGTCGGCTTTGAAGAAAGATTTACTCTGTCTCTTACGATTCTCCCGTTATGGACATTAGAATATCCGTAATATAAAAACATAGATTTTTCACAAACGGGAATGTAATGGCTGAAAGAAAAAATGAATGACAAACAAGCTTTGTTCTCAGAGAAATTTTTATATACTAAGACATACACAAAACTATATATATATATATATATATATATATATATATATATATATATATATATATATATATATATATTACACGAGTTTCCCATGCGGAGAATAATATATCACAATTATCTATACAACAAAGTAAAGTATAAGGAAAGAAAAAAAGGAAAGGTCTTACATATAATTTGGAGATACTCCAATCCTGGAGAAGCCATTTTAAGGAATCCCGATTTAACCAAGCCGGATTCATCTATGTCCTAAATGGAAACGGCAACATGTGCTTGTAAGCTGCTCGAGGAGGCACATTTAGCCTCAGCCTGTGTCCTTTAGCGCAAGCTAGAAGAAAGTAAATTCTTGTTTGGTTGCAGTCCACGAACTGGAAAATGACTGTCACTTTGGTCACTGTATGGAATGCTGTCACGAAGCAGCCGTCATGTAACCCATCTGACTTACGTCCATCAAAGTGAGATAAGCGCCTTCTGTATCCTTGCATGATTATTTAATGTCGGAATAGAATTCCTCATTCTACTTGCTCGTATATGTAAACATTGGTCGCCATTACTCGAATGAGCTGTCATCTAGCCACTTTGTTTAGCCACTGTCTTATTCATTTAGTATTCGTCTTTTCGACACCAGTTTCCAACTTTTAACGATCTCTTCGTCTTTTTCTTTTTGCAACATTTTTTAACATTTCATTTGTAATATTTACAATAATAAGTATGGGTGCTAGTAGAACTATAAATTATATAGTATACACCAAGCGGAATAGGAACAACAATAAAACAGAACTAGGAATATATACAAATTAAACTGTGCGCAATACTCAGTGATGTACATCGTCGAAACATCAAGAAACCTAAGAAAAAAAAAATTATCGAAGATATATGCTGCATAGCAACACTTTAAATACACTGATTACACATTTGACCCGACTTTCGACCAAATAAATGCCAGTCTAATTAGAATGAAAACTATCTGAGAGTAGAATACAATGTACTGATGTCATAATTTACTTAGGTCAACTCCAGACAGTGCTCATACGATATCCTCGATTATCGCAAAAAGTAATCGTAGCTCAATACGGTAGTCGAACTAATAGAGGAAAAACAGATCTACTTGTGGGCTTAATTTAATTCCAGCAGATGGTGACGGCATCAGTACGAAAAAAATAGTTCTGGCAATAGCATCTGATAAAGTTATTTATTAATCCTTTCTCAAAGATTCCTACACACTTTCCGTGAACACAAGATTTGTCACTCATCCCGGCTACAGGAAACACGTTGTCTAAACACACATTTCCGTTTTATCTCATTATCGCCATTAATGTTTAGTATAGCTGGCCATTCGAGTATACCCGTCTAGCCAATCCCTACTGAAGACGCTTGCTCATGTGCATTTGTGTTTATTCAACACCCGCAGAACCCACCTGTGGTTTTTACTGAAACTATGCTGTGCAGACCTTAGTTACAGGTTCCGGGAAAGAGCGTGTTATCAACAATTTGAACAAGGCCAGCACGCTCAAACCCTCGACCACGATGACTTGTGACTTCGTGCTAGCACAGCTATCGACGGTTCCGTCTACCCAATTTCACTCACAAGGCTTGGGTCAAGGCGTGGTAAGGTTTTTCAGGCACTTTCCAAATGTGCCGCACGCTGGGATTCGAAACCGGGTCTCATGGTCAGAATGCGAACGTTCTCACCACTCGGCTACTTGCCCAATGTTCAGTAGAAAAGTATGAAATATATAAACAGAAAACTTGTCAATTTTTTTCCGGCCATAGAATTGTAGGTAAATTAATATTTTTGTATAAAACATTAAATATTGACGTTTTCATTGTTGCCGCTTATAGATATTAGCAAAAGTTTCGTTAAGAACGAATGATATAAAAGAGGAGGAAAAGCAAGAAAGAAACGGGAAGACTGCATTCAACCATTCCTAACTTGTCTGCTGAAGACCGTCTTCAGGATTTATTACGTGCGCACAGTTTTGTCTGGCAAAGGGCTAAAATAGGAATGAAGAGCGCAAGTGGACAGAAGAAGCCAAAGAGCTGATTTCTGCTTGCGATCAGTGAAGAAACTTACCCGATAATACGTGATTCGGTTTTCGTCTCCCCCGCCGTCTCGCTAAAACACGCCTCAGAACTTTGCTATTGCTGTTTCCAATTAAGATGGTAACAAGCATTTGGATTGACGTTGAGTTTTGTCGGCTGTCAGGAAGGTTTCGCGATAAACTTTACTTACGCGCTGTCACGTTGAAGATATGTCAGTGTCTGATTCAGTCGATAGAGCTACTAAGAATGACTATTCAGTACCGTGTAATTGTTGCAGGGCGAATGTAAAAGCTGATTCGCGAGTTCAATCCTTCGTACAACTGCAGTTCTCTGGCATAACAACGAGATCTTAGAGAAAATGAAAACAGAAAGGACACTCTTACTAAACATCAAAAAGAGACAGTAGTAATTTATACAGGACATAATGAGGAAAAATGGCCTGGGAAATTTGACACTCAAAGAACGGGAATTTGATGTGGAAATAAGCTGTAAAAACTATCGAGAAATAGCAGTAACATGGCGTTTGATTGTTAATATTTAAATAATGAATTCTCAAGATAATTAAAATCACTTAAAAGCTTTGAATACAAAATAGCTTAATTGCAGTGTAATGACATTGTGGTACTGTCATAAAATAAATCCCGGATGACTGTTTCCAAGTTAGAAAACGGCTAATATTACAACACACATGCACACTCGTGCGCGAACAGACACACACACGCTCGTACATACACCTCTCTCTTTCTACCTCCATCTCTCTCTCTTTCAATATATATATATATATATATATATATATATATATATATATATATATACGATTTCTCCCCTGAAGAAACACTAAAATCTGGATGCTGAAGGTAACTTCCATCGCTTAAGTAATTAATTTTATATTTGTATTAATCATCTATATATATATATATATATATATATATATATATATATATATATATATATATATATATATATATATATGTATGTATATATATATATATATATATATATATATATTTATATATATATATGTATATATATATATATATTTATATATATATGTGTGTGTGTGTGTGTGTGTGTGTGTGTGTGTGTGTGTGTGTGTGTGTACATTGAAGTCAAGACCCACTGGTGACAGTCTGTTTCATACGAGACGCAATCGACACATGCCTGCCTATTGCGTTCAGCATGAAACAGACTGCGGAATCTGGATTTTGATATCAATATACACTGTTATATTCACATACTCCTTATCCCTGATAGTGACGCATTTAATCCATAAATATAGCAACATATCATAGCTTAAATCTATAAAATATGTATATATATATATATATATATATATATATATATATATATATGTATATAATCAAATAGAATTATTAATTTCTATTAATATAAGACAGAACTGTCATTTTTGGGTTTCTTGTTTTAATTAAGTTTTTTCATTTAACTCTCAATTCGTTTCTAAATACTGGACAGAGCACAGGATATTTGTATATATTTTGCAAATAATAATTACTTTCAGTCAAGTAAAAAAAAATTGTAGGGCCTCGTGATTCATGCAATATTTGTGAGATGAACTCATCTATGCCTCAATATATATATATATATATATATATATATATATATATATATATATATATATATATATATATATATTATTTTTAGTGTATACCCATATTTTCATTTCTTTTATTGAACCATATATATTTATGTATTTCCGGACGGAGACAGCAAATTTTCTTTCGTAAGATTTCTCAAATGTTCTGCCAGATAGATGAAAATAAATGCAGATATTGTTTAATAAATATATGTATTCACTATATATATATATATATATATATATATATATATATATATATATATATGTGTGTGTGTGTGTGTATGTGTGTGTGTGTGTGTGTATCTATGTGTGTGTTAGTGTTAGGGAGATTGTAAAAAAGAATTCGTGTGCGCTGTCTCGTCCTTTACGAGTTCATTGGACTGAAGTGATGTTTATGCTGATGTGATTCCACGTGTACATGAGAGGGAGAGGGGACGCTAAAATGTTTTCTTGCAATTAATATTGTTATTTTAAATATGTGTTTCGCTTTATAGTCCAGTCCATTTCATTATTGTTAAGCTTTATCAGAAAATGAAACATTGGGAAGAAAATAAAATTTGATATTTTATTTTTTTTTTCATCTGCTTGACAGGACAGATACACGTGAGATCTGCTTAATAGATGAAAAACAAACGTAACTAAAATAAAATTACCAAAATTTTTTTTCTGCTTCACATTTCATTTTCCGTTGAAGCTTAAGTAAATTGAAGGTAAATTTATAAACGCTTCCTATTATTGTCCCTTATCCTATCATATATATATATATATATATATATATATATATATATATATATATATATATATCCAACACATGCAGTTATTACACCCACTACGCCACACAGATATATGATTTTTCCAAGCGTAGCTTAGATGTGGCACGAGGCCGAAAGTATGGGACACCCAGTGAGGCCCCACAGAAATATATAAGAAGGCGCAGTGTGTTGCTCTCCATAAGTTTGGCTGAGGTTAGACTCATGAAGAGCAACACACTGCGCCTTCTTGGCCTCCAATTTTCAACCGACTTGAAGTGGAACGACTACATCGAATCAATAGCTACATCTACTGTGCCGTTCCCGAAAGATTTTTCCCGCCAGAGCTCATGTTGCACATTTACAAATCGCCTGTTCGTCAGTGCATTGGATACTGTTGCAATATCTGGTCTGACGCTCATGCTACTCATCTTGAAATTCTACGAAAAAAATCCCAAAATTTCTGCAATGTAATCGATCCTGACTTGGCATCTCGACTTCAGTAAATTTCTCACCGACGGGACGCGGCTTCCCTCTGTCTTTTCTACAAATATTTTCATGTTCTGACGAATCCAATTCAGCTTTTATCCTTTCCTCGTCTGCTTTATACACAGTCTTTTCGCTCGCCTTAACTCTCTGTAACCATTTGCATAGTAGTCACAATCCTGCCTTGCTTCAGGTGAAATATATATATATATATATATATATATATATATATATATATATATAAAGAAATATAGTCTTAAAGTGTGCTATATTTATGGGATAAAGTGCTCAATATCAGAGATAGAGCGCGTGTAAATATAAAAGTGGACATGGAAGTCAGCACTTAGAGGCGACAGTCTGTTTCATGCTAGTGCAATCGTCAGGCGACTAGTGCACTAGTCGCCTGACGATTGCACTAGCATGAAACAGACTGTCGCCTCTAAGTGCTGACTTCCATGTCCACTTTTATATATATATATATATATATATATATATATATATATATATATATATATATATATATATATATATATATATATATATATATATATATATATAAGGGAACATTGAAGTCAACACGTCAGGCCCTTTCATGCTGGACCCAATGGCCAGGCCTTGCATCCAGCATGAAACAGCCTGTCGCCTTTGAGTGTTGACTTCAATGTTCAGTTTTATATTTACATTATATTTACATACGCTCTATCTCTGATATTGAGCACTTTATCCCATAAATATAGCATACCTTAATACTATATTTCTTCATATATATATATATATATATATATATATATATATATATATATTGATAAATATGCATATCACCATATGAAAAATAAAACATATTAAGTAATTGTTTATTTTATTTTGAGATTGGTGAGTTATCAACTATAAATTATTAATAATCGAAGGGGGCTACTTAATTTAATTTAAGATAAAAGTGTAAAATTGTTAGAAAAAAAAAATAAATAACTGAATATAAATAAATATATAGCTGTATATAAATAAATAAATAAATAAATAAATAAAAAATAAAGAATATATTTTAAAATACAAGAAGCAATAACGCATACGTAAGAAATATTAAATCAGTAAATAAGCAAATAGTAAAAATACCCGACCCTGAGAACTATTTTTCTTCAAAATTATAATTTTTCTTCGAAATTAGAAATTTTTTTTATGTATCTTTTATATTGAAGTTGTTGTATTGTGTTATATTATTAATTAAATTTTATAGTATTTATTAATTTGTATTATTAATGAAATTATAATATAAATTAAATTATAATATTTTATGCTGCATTTGATATATTATTCTATAATATTATTAAAAAAACAAAGTAAATATTCGTTAATATTAATAATTAATATTTTTTAAAAATTCGACTTTCGAAGAAAAATTATAATTTCGAAGGAAAACTTACAAGCGGAAGAAAAACTGTACAACGAGAAAAAAATTATGAGGCTAACAAATATAAGAGGTAAAACAAGAGCAGAAATCCGTGACGTGCATGTGTGAAAAAAAAAACCCCAAAAAAACGCAAAACTAATGACCGCGTTAACAGGACAGGTTTAAAAGACGCAAAAAATCGGAAAAAATTGACTAGGCAGGAAGATTCTATTGGCCAGCGTGAGAGCCAACAGCTGACTGACACGAATGTTAACTAGCATGCTAGCATGCAAAAAAATCGATAGCTGCATTCTTCACATGTAGGAAAAATTTAAATCTGCACGGCACTTTACTCCAATTGGCTCATTCGCTTACTTAAACTCAACGTTGATTCTGATTCCGCAGAACTGGGTTGGGTGTGAAAATATATTTGTTGTTAACATTCTTTTTTCATTCGGTTTTTCCAGTTACGAGTCCATTTTTAAAGATGATCGTTTTGTGTTCATTTTGTTTAGTTCTTTTTTCGTAACAGATTTAATGATTAGTATAGAACTTAGAAAAAATTCGCAGTGTGAGATAGGCAAGAAGTAAGGCATGTAGCAACATCAGCGCGGCAAAGGGCACTCCTTTAAATGCAAGGAAGGACAAAAATATTTTAAGTCAAGTGATAGCGATTGCTGTATCACTCGTACGATTTTTGAATCAAGCACGGGCAACGCCGGGCCATGCTGCTAGTATATAATAAATATCTGTTGGTATTTTTCTAATTCTTAAATCATATATATATATATATATATATATATATATATATATATATATATATATATATATATATATATATAATAAATCTCAGGCACTAATATTCCATGGTTATAATTTATTACCTTGGAATCGTAACCACGATCCAATTCATCAGACCTACAAATTCAATAGTAAATCGGAAAATATAACTCTGGGTATAAAAAACAAAATTTTCGTGAGAGTGTATGTGCGGGAGTCGGAAACAAGTTTGAAAGTGAGATGTATGAATGCTTTAGAGAGGGGTGTAATAGAAGAAAGAAGAACGGGAAACGCCTAAAGGTGAAGGTGGGGATTAAAATTTAACAGAGATAAGTTTTAAAGAGACGGGCTAAATAACGGTTTATCTATATATATATATATATATATATATATATATATATATATATATATATATATATATATATATATATATATATATATATATATACACATACACACACATATATATATATAGTAGCCGGTCGGATGAACATCAGATTTTCCGCCTACGCATGATCTTCTTGTTCAAGGTTATGTATAAGTCATAATTTTAATTCTTATAAATAATTTACATGCTTATCAAATCGTGGGCTGTTCAACCTACATTTAAGTATCGAATAACGAACTATATGCACTCGTTAAAATATGTTTTTTATCCATTAAGTCTACATCCTCGACGACTGCTTTAAAACAAGACGTCCCAGTGGTGCTTATTTTGTGCATCCACTTCAAACTAAGTTTATAACCCTCCCTACTTATCCATTATCCGCGCAGTAGTACTTGCAATATTGGTACAACAGAATTTGTATACCCGACTCCATTTGTTCACGAGCCAAAATCTACTTAGTAATGGCTTCGAAGTTAGTTTGGCGTGCGTGTGTGTGCGTGTGTGTGCGTATGTGTGTGCGACGTTCATATGTGACTATGTGTCTGCACGTGTGTGCGTGTGAGTGTGTGCACGTATATGCGCATGCGCGAGAGTGTGGCTACACAGACGTCAATACTTATATAATACGCAAAGTGTGAATCCATAAAAATTTCTTCCAAAACTATTTATATTGAACGTTATAGATAAAGAGACGTGAAAGAGAGTAAGAACTCACTCACTCTCTCTCTCTTTCTATCTCACTCTCCCTCCCTCTCTCGCCTACATACGGACACATCACACAATGCGTGACCAGCAGGACACAGAATGATGCATCTCGGTGGACCTCACGTATTCAATATTTAGCTATTTACTGCTTCCAACAAATTACACGACTGGCCGCCAAACTAAGACATACACACGGGGGCAACCACAAAACTGCCCTCGCCCGTTTCGGCCCGCGGGGTTTGCTTCATGCCAAGCGTTGGCTAAGCAAAACAGAGACGGAACGGCCCAACATGATTTGGACAGGACAATGAAGCATGCAAAACGCTATTATTAACTTTGAAATAACAATGGGTAACAGTGGACTTTCCCTCTCCATTTTTATCTATCTATCTATCTATCTATCTATCTATCTATCTATCTATCTATCTATCTATCTATCTATCTATTTCATTTTGTTTATATCAAACTATCTATTTATCTATCTATCTATCTATCTATCTATCTATCTATCTATCTATCTAAGCCTGTTAATACATACATATATATATATATATATATATATATATATATATATATATATATATATATATATATATATATATAATATGTTCATATCAATCGATCTATTTCAGTCTGTTTCCATCTCTTCCAGTCTGCTGATATCTATCTATCTATCTATCTATCTATCTATCTATCTATCTATCTATCTATCTATCTATCTATCTAAGCCTGTTAATATATATATATATATATATATATATATATATATATATATATATATATATATATATAATCTGTTCATATCAATCAATCTATTTCAGTCTGTTTCCATCTCTTCCAGTCTGCTCATATCTATCTATCTATCTATCTATCTATCTATCTATCTATCTATCTATCTATCTATTTCATTTTGTTTATATCAAACTATTTCAATGTGTTCATATCTGTCTATTTTAGTATGTTCATATATATATGTATGTCAGGTTTCATGCACACACACACACGCAAACACATATATTCATATATATATATATATATATATATATATATATATATATATATATATATATATATATATATATATCAGTATATTTATATCGCTCTGTCCATTTCACTCTGTTTATGTCTATCCATTTCAGTTTTTTTTTATTTATCTTTTCCAGTCTGTTCTATCTATCTCTCTCTATATCTATCTATCTATCTATCTATCTATCTATCTATCTATCTATCTATCTATCTACCATTATTCCCAGGAGTGAGCTTTTCAGAAGACCGGATATTGTAAGCAACCGCCTTATAATCAGAAATATTTAGGATTCACTAAATAGTTGATAAACTGTAAAAAGCAAATCAGATAATCAATCAATAATCTTTAATCTTATAATCAATAATCTTAAGCTATAATCTGTCTGGTTTTGTTACATATGTACGCATTCTTGTATGTATGGATTGAAATAAATATACATTGTATACGCCAAAATCGTTAAATATGTTAAGAGATTGGCACACCGATATCAAGTATGACCATCCTAAGAATCAACTGTAACATTCAGCTGTAACATGAACAGCTATGGCAGATTTAATCGGATAAACTATTAAAAACTTCTGGCACAAAATTGACAGGTATAAGAAAAACATTTTTGAAGATGTTACACACTTTTCCACAAATGTGAAAAATTAATGCAAAAATTTTTTCTAAGTGTCCTGTCTCTTCGATGGCGATTTCTGCTCTCCATAATTTCTTTTTTAATAAATGTTGATCTTGTGTTATTTCTCCTAAACCTATTTCCGCCATCCACCATTTACTTAGGCTCGCTAAGTAGTTTAGGCGTGGTTGTCCTCTGTCCATCTTGCCTTCAATCTGTACTGTAATTATGTGGCATATCGATTTCAACAGTCTCTTGCGGACGATGAGTATTAGTGTTCTTTCTGTTACCGCCGAATATTTCCATTACTCCATAACTTTGTAATATATATATATATATATATATATATATATATATATAATAAAAATAAATAAAAAACAGCAAAATAATTTAACCCAAATAAATAAATAAACAAATAAACGACTTCCGGTAAAATAACCGCCAAAATAGACTACACACAATGTACCACTGTCCCGTATATATAAATAGCCGAGAAAAATAACAGCACTCGTGGCCTGACGATTGTATCTAGCATGAAACAGACTGTCGCCTCTAACTGTTGACTTCTATGTTCACTTTAATATTTACACACGCTCTATCTGATATTGAGCACTTTATCCCATAAATTTATCACATCTTAAGATATATATATATATATATATATATATATATATATATATATATATATATATATATATATATATATGGCACGTTGGGCACCAAGTCTTTGTATGCAACCCTTCAAAAACATCACCACTATAATCAAATCATATCTGTTGTCGATTCCTAGGAACTGAGTTGCTGACCCCTATACATCGAATACGACAAGAGTCTCCACCATAATCTATCTATCTATCTATCTATCTATCTATCTATCTATCTATCTATCTTTCTCTCTCTCTCTCTCTCTCTCTCTCTCTCTCTCTCTATATATATATATATATATATATATATATATATATATATATATATATATATTAATGTATTTTCTGTTATTATACGTTATTTTTATAGATAAAGTATTAACTACATTTACTGGCCAGAATATGCGAATAAAATCGGGCCTGTATCCTACACGGAACCGTCATATCGCCTGACGTGCTGTACCATTTCGCTACAGAGGAATTTAGTTAAACATATATTAAAATAATTTTCGGTCTTAGTCTATTTCATAATATATATATATATATATATATATATATATATATATATATATATATATATATATATATATATATATATATATATACAAAAGAAAACAATATATATAAACAAAAAGAAAGAACAGTAAGATATATAATCCGATGTTCTTCTTGATATTATTATTTTTATTTTTACAAAACAGTACTCAATGTAAATTTACAGAGCATAAATAATACAAATTAACTGATTTAAAATATGTTTTTTTCTATTAGTAATTAAGAGTAAAAATATTTTAAAATTGTAGTTAAATAAAACTTATTCTAACCCAAACACCCCTATAAAGAATCTTTAAGTATACAAGTACGAAAAAAATGCCGAAAATCATTTCGCCGTTAATAATTAAAAAAACCGACGAAATGGGTTTAACGGATGTCAGAATTCGTTGAAAAATACACCCCAACCCTTACTAAAATTAACCTCTTTTTCGAACGTAACTCATAACTGATACAATAATAGTTAATAAAAATGAATACGCTACCACCCCTGTGTGAATGATTGGATTTTTCTGTATCATTGGAAACAAACAATTACCAACTGTATGTGCATTTAAAACTCAGTAAATTTAAAAATAAGTTATTCCAAAATTCGCTTGAAGATGAAACAGAACTAATGCTTTTTAATTTAATTATATAATTAAATTTGAATATTTTAACTTCAGTTTTGAAACATATTTTAAATCAGTTAATTTATAATATATATATATATATATATATATATATATATTGAATAAATTACAAATATGTCTGCTTATTTTTATTATAAAAATAAGCAGACATATTTTTTGTAATTTATTCAGACATGCCTAAAAGAGAATTTGCTGCCTACATACACACACACACACACACACACACACACGCATACACACACACACGCATACACACACAAACACACACACATATATATATATTAATTTTCATTTAAATTGCGTGTATTTTGGCAGCATGTCTCGCTGAATAATTTATTTACTTATTTTCAATAGGATCCTTTCATATTCACGGAGAAGCTTCTTAGAATCCTTATTAAAGAAAGAGAGAAAATTACCATGTTGCTACATATCTATATATTCCGACAGTACATAAACTGTAAAGAAATTTACCTTTCAGATGAACACAATTTTGTCTTGGAAAAAAATCAACACCCTGATGATGACATTGTGTCTAATGTCGAAAGTACTCGAAGTAATTAAATGAGAGGTGATTTTCTTTTTTCGTTTAATAAGGATATTAAGAAGCTTTTCCGTGAATATGCGAGTATCCTACTGAAAATAAGTAGAATAAAATTCTCGAAATTTTCAATTACACATGTCTTAATATATATATATATATATATATATATATATATATATATATATATATATATATATATATGAACTCAAATGAAGGTTGGAAAAAAGGCACCTAATATTTAATATAGTGATATATATTTATGATATATGATTTTTTACAGTGAACAATTAAAACTTTCTTACTTACAATTGGATTTTCTATGCTTTTTCTTAGAAAAATAATTTGTTGTTTTCCTTTTTTTTAAAAACCTTTTTAAAAAAGTTTATTTTTAAAAAGACGAAGACAACAAATTATTTTCTCAGAAAAAAGACACTGAAAAACCAATTAGGTGCCTTTTTTCCAATCCTCATTGTAGTCCATACAATAAGTATATATATATATATATATCATAGGCCGGTTTATTGAAATTCGAGGAATAAAAAGAAAACAAAATGATGAAAGTATTGTCAATAAGACTGATGATACTTATTTATTTTAGTAGGCCTTTTGATTAAACGGACACATGAAGACAAATATTTTCAAGTCGGAATTTTTGGACACGGCTGTATCCTTTATCAGCGGGATAGGAAATAGACAAGTACATCATTTGGATTTGTCTTAAATGATGTTTAATTTTCCCGCCATGTGATCAGCCTGGAGCGCTTTTGATCATGTGCCAAATATTATGTCACTCTTCATTCATGTGCCGTGTTCCTTCAGGACGTCAGCGATCATGGCTCTCCATTTCCCCCTATCCGTTGTCAATATGTGTTGTCCTTTTGATACTTCTCTCAGACACTGTTCTCTCATCCACTTGATTAAGTCACGCGTTGCTTTCCCTTGTCCACCTTTCCCTCTATCCGCCCTGTGAATATCAGTTTCTCCGATTCCTCCTTTCTCAAATACGTGTCCCATAAATTTCAGATGAAGTCACTTGGTAGTGGCGGGTGGACTTCAATGATGTGCTAGGGTAACCAACCCTTTTTAAAACCTTGAAAATGGCGACTTTGCAATTCAAATCAAATAAAAGAGAAATAGAAAAAAAATCTTCATTTTTTTTTATGGAGAAATTACATTAGAGTCAGACTAGTAACCGAAAACTAACATGAAATAAACCAGACTACACACGATATATATATATATAATTAAGTAATACATCAAGCCTGAAACCTCAACAGAATGCACTGGACGTCCGTTTCGTCCTATATTTGGGACTCATCAGCAGTGCGCATCCACTATCGAGAATTGAAACCCTGACAGTTAGGTTGTCAAGCGAACACCCTACCAACTGTTCTACGGGCCTCGGTGACGGATAGGTAGCAAATCAGACTCAATATAGCGCCGCTCACTCACAAATTCCGTGGTGGAAACCAACTGAGATTCTCTCTAACCAAAAGACTGTGCCCCCGGGAGCCACGACTACTATCACCAAGCCGCGCAAACGAATTATATATATATATATATATATATATATATATATATATATATATATATATATATATATATATATATATATATATATATATATATATATATATATATATATATGAAGAAATATAGTCTTAAAGTGTGCTATATTTATGGGATAAAGTGCTCAATATCAGAGATAGAGCGTGTGTAAATATAAAAGTGGACATGGAAGTCAGCACTTAGAGGCGACAGTCTGTTTCAGGCGATTACACTAGCATGAAACAGACTGTCGCCTCTAAGTGCTGACTTCCATGTCCACTTTTATATTTATATATATATATATATATATATATATATATATATATATATATATATATATATATATATATATATATATATATATATATAATTCGTCATACCAATTTCCTTACGCAGAATATTCTCAACTCTCGCAGTACATGTTAGTAATATTAGCGAATTGATTCGCTGGTCATCCACCACCGTGTATTGTATAGGGTCAATGTTTTCCTTTGTGGTGGCAGTTTCAGAACGTCCAGAAGTTGGGTCATTTTCAAACTGTCTTTTCCCCTCCCACATCTTTTGCACATTTGATAAAGCTGTAGCGTCATAACTCAAATGTAGCAACCATCTTACCAGGAATGTTCTTTGGGACTAACCCCTTTTTCTGCAGCTACTTGGTAACACCACGATGCCAAATTTTGTCCATTTTTAAGAGAAGTAGCTACCAGTCTTCGCAAAATCAGATGCCAGTTTACCGTAAATAAACTGTGTAGTTATTAATGCATGTTGAAATTAATGCATGCAAGATTTCACAATTATAGCCGAACTCATTCACAGTCAGCCTATGAACTTTTCAGTCCACCCCCGTATCTCCGGTTAGGTTGTACTGTATTATTCAATTTATCTTACACTCATACAGCTATAATAACCCCAAATACACATTTACATTTGTAGTAGCTTCATCAGGACACAATTCAATGAAACTGTATAAAGATTAGGTGCAAACTTTCTAACTATTTCTATTTCCGCCACGTGACTAATATGGCCGACAGCGGACGTGTCCGCCGGCCATGTAATGATTTTCATTGGTCAACTTTTAGGCTTCACTAATCGAGACCACCTGAACAAATCGAACTTTTCTTTTTCCCAACACCACTTCACCACATCACCACGAACCATCCCTGCCCATTCCCCTTATTGTCTGTTCCTCATTTTCTCGCCCCGGGGACAAGATTGGTATGTAATGGCATCGACGCGCAAGCGAGAAGACTGCTAAATACATATCGTAAATTAGGTTGTATAATTCAGTGCAGTGTAGCAGAATTAAAAAAAAAAAATTTTCAGTATTTAAACTGATACTCACAATATGCGTCAATCATATAGGAAATCGTTAGTTTGTATCCCATAATTCCAGGCGCAAAAATGTTTTCTTAAATGCAATGGATCGTGGCTTTCAGTTTCATAACTGTTGGTTTATTTATGTTTCCCTGATGTGATTTTCAGTGTAATGCAACCATTGTAATTTTGGAGGTTATCAATTTCAAATCGATCTTTCTTGTTAAAAAGAAAAAGAAGGGAACTATAGTGTCATGGGAAACTTATTTGTACAAAGTCACTCTTTTTTTTTTGTTTCTCTCACTTTTCAAAATAAATGTACATTTAATATATTAACGGAAGTCCATAAGCCATAGATTGGAATGAAATATCTTAGCTAGCTAGCTAGCTAGCAAGATAGATAGATAGATAGATAGATAGATAGATAGATAGATAGATAGATAGATTGAGAGTTTGAACGAGAGAGAGAGAGAGATCTGAAAGTAACAGTGCATACTGAAGACAAGTCATAAATTTTAAATAACAACAAACAATATGTGTGAATTTAATCCCAGGTCATAGTATTAAGGATATACCCAACTAAAACAAGATATTCCTATATATGGACAATCAAATCCACCCATTCACATAGAATAAGAGTTACGTTTGAAATTTCCTGAAGTTTACGATAGTCACCTCAAAATGACCGGAGTGTACAACAACAGAAACTTTGTCGTCGTAAAAATGATGTTAATAATGAAAAGAAGTATTTAATCAAAACACCATTCCAGACATTTATACCAAAATACATAAACCGGTTAAAATATTAAATGCCAAAGACCTGAGTTAGATTCTCCACCGACAATGTACAGTAAGGTCGTAGGGTAATGCAAGTGTTAACAACTTCGTCTCACATGTCAGGTTTTGTTCACAAAAGTTGTCACATGTCTCAACTATTAAGACTTTATGCCAGATTAAACTGAACCTGTCTTTTAAATGCAGATGTCAAGATGTGTATTCTTATTATATAACATTAAGAGATCATATCCTCGGATGCGTAATTTTTTCTGCTCCCCACGGAGATAACAAGGGTTCCATTATTTGCTGAAGAGGGGTCGATTATTTTGCAACATCAATATTTGATATACTGTCCCCTAGTTTTAGCGTTTTGTATCTTGAATGTGGGTCAACGAATAGCCGAAAGCGTGGGATGAAAATAATGACATACAGTTCTTCTTCATCTTCTTCTTCTTCTTCTTCTTCTTCTTCTTCTTCTTCTTCTTCTTCTTCTTCTTCTTCTTCTTCTTCTTCTTCTTTCTGTCGTTTCCTTTAAGAACCTAGGCAATCATCTTTTCCACATCATCTTTCTCTTTGTAGCTCTTAGTAAAATTTGTCTGTTTGCTATCGCTTCTAATCCCTGTGCTGCCATACATTTACAACAATCCATTAGGTAGGATATGCACTGTTTTCTCATTGTCCCTAGTCTGTCAATGACTATAAACATTTCCAGCCCATTCTTTCTTCATTATGTGACCTTGATAATTTCAACTGATTCTTGTGATGTTAAGTTTAAGTGTTCTTTTTGTTTCCATTTTCTCTAAAGCTTCCTCATTGCTCACACGTCCGGTCCATGGTATTCTAAGTATCCATCCGTAAAGAACACATTTCTGTTACTTCAAGTTTCTTCTTGATGTGCTTGGTTTGGTTTGGTTTATTTTGTTTTACGGCATATCAAGCTCAATGGGTTATTTAATGCCAACGGATATATTCGTTTGAATAGATTATATATTCTTTGCAAAAAAATAATTTAGTAAATAAGTTTCCATTGACTTGAGTTTTTTTTTTGAGAGGCAAATCTACTGCGGGAATTTTTTTTTTAAATGCATTGCAGGTATTTTTACTATAAAATATCTATTTTTATACTTTCATAGTGTTTTGATACAAGCTTGAGGTTTTACTAATCGACCACAGCTGCGACCCTAACAGATGCTAACACCCCGAGTGGACCTGGTAATAAAAGCAATTAAGAGGATGTTCCACGCTCCTCAAAACCTCCCCCATTAGAAGGCTTGATGAAATTTATCATCAGACCCAGGACGATTGTGCATCTGTGGCTTACGGCCACATCACGTTGTAACACCGGAACCAGTAGGTTTATTGAAGTTAAGCAACTTCAAGTCTGGTCAGTACCTAGATAGGTGATTGCTTGTGAATACTACGTGCTGTAAGCTTGGATGTGCGAGTGGTGTAATAGATCATCACTCGGAATTGTTAATCGGAGATCAGAGTTCCAATTTCACGCGGATTTGTTATATTCACTGCATTCACACAATTAAGCCTGGGAAAGGTATAACTAAAACCTCTTCTCCTCACAGCTATGGGTTAATTAGTAAGACATGTATCACTAAATCATTATTATCTCCTCGCCACCCCCAAATCTTAAAATCTAAAAATATTCTATGACATGAAATAACCTGGAAAGGGTTGATAAACCGTAGAAAAGAATCAGACAACCAATCTCATAATAATCCTACCTCTTCTTACATTCATAGCTCACATACTCATTTAGTAACCCTCTAACTTGATTGCTTCTTGAGCCTTCAGTATCTGTCTATATTTCTGAGATGAGGTATTATGTATACTATTTACATTTTTCGGATTATTGTCCTTATCTTTGTCGCCATATTTATTACAACGTTTCGGTTGTTGTACGCTCCGGCCTTCTTCAGGTTGTTGGAATGTCGAACTGAACCCTTTATTTCGCTCACGGGGGAAGACTGTTCTCGTTCCACGTGCCATGTCCAATGTATGCCAGTTATCCAAGTTCTCCACCGCCTTAAGCAAATATTGAACTCATACTCTTTGGGCCCTGTCACTGGATCTAACTAACGCCTTTATCTACTGTGCCATGTCTCCTTTACGACATCTGTGTATGAATTTCTGGGCCTTGTGTTGAGTGAAATTTAGTAGAAAAATTGTGAATAACCAACTTACATGAGTAAGGGCAAAATTAAAACAAACAGTATTTGCCGAAGTGTAAGGTTTTCGTTATGCTTACAACTATATCCGTGTCCATATTACATAATCACGTGGCATGAATAATTTTCGGTTTTACTTCATTTTCATTCGTGTAAGTCATTGAGTTGGCTGTGGAAACTTAACTATTCGCAATAAGCATCTTTTTTCACTTCACAAGTTCTGTGCAGCTAGCTATTTCTTTATTTACAGATCAATAATCTTTTTATGGACATTTCGCTTCGTATGAACATTTGTAATATATTTCAACAGTTGATAAATGAACCGTTCATTCCTTTGCTTCTGTAGGCCTTTGACTTCGCTTTTGACCTAATCTATGACTTCAGATTCCTTGTATTATTTCTATGTGAAGACATCTCACCGTCGAATAATATTATTCATACAGATTTCCATATATTTTGTACGTCTGTAACTTTTCTTCTGTCTGCAATGAATTTCTTAATGGAGACCGAGAAGACAGCCATTGGCCTTACAGATCTTATTATTGAACAAAATATAAAGTTTAACGAAATGCATGCTTCTTTTAACAACTAGATTGTAATACGTTAATCCGTTTCGGAACAAGCAGTTTAAAAAAAATCTTTTTTTTTTGTTGTTCTGAAGGTTTTATTTTTGTAAATTCCTCACAGATGAACAGAAGGCAGGGGGGAAAAGAAATGTGGTTCTACAGAAAGATGGTGAGAATTATATGTGCGGAACGCATAGACAACGACGAAGTCTTAAGAAATAGAAAGAGAAAGGACACTTAAAATCTGAATCAGAAAGAAACAGCTGAATTCTTTTTGCATATAATGAGGAAATAGGGTTTGGAGAGTATTACACTCACAGGACATATCGGAGACAAAGAGATATGAAGACTCAGGTAGTTATGGAGAATAGGTGAAGTCATAACTATCACAAGGGAAATTGTGTTTAAGTATATATAACGAACCCGACTGAAATTGGAACTAGACTCACTGATTTTCAATTCCGTGCCTTAATCCATTGCACCACCCGCACATTCAAATTTACATTGATGTATGTTTGTCGTTGCGTGTGTGTGCGCACTTTAGAAAGATAGTCGGAAAGATATCTTCCCGAAGTAATTATAAGATATTCATTAAAAGGTATTTATTACTTGACAGTCGTATGAATTTCATAATCACGACTTTACAGAACGGAATTGAAAAGGGATTTTTTTTACCTAGTTTCATATTGAATATTCCTCTTTTAAAAATATATTTTCCAAAAACGTATTCCAATAGCATCAGAAATTAAGTTGTCCCTCTCATCTTTCTAAACTCAGTTTCTTATGCTCTTTTCACTCGTCAAAATCTTGCGATCGAAAATGTTCGATAACCTAAATCCTTGAAAAGTTAGCGGTTCTTTTGTGATCTTTGAAGATGCAATAAACTTGGATTTCAGTTCACAGATACCAAATGGTCAGCGGCAGAGAGGGCGAATGTTGAGATTTTCTAAGATCCGGGAAGTCGAAGAGAATGATGAGACAGGCGGATCTTTGTCTAGAGATATTCTGTCAAAAAGATAAAAACGGATATTAATGACTGGAATTACTGGATATCAATTTGGATCAAGCTAATATCATTTACAGACCGCGAGGTTCACATGAAAATATTTCAATGTTACACAAGTGAAACAGAATTAAAGCTGAGCGAATTTATATAAAAAGAAAATAAACTAATCCCATCGATAAATACAGGCTGTTCATAAAGTTCGTGCGCATGCTGCAATCGCCTTGCGAAGCTAATAACATCAAGAAGTCACCTTTCTGACAAATCAACCATGGTGCAATTTGAACCTGGCTCTTATTGTTGGAGAGCAAACACTCTAAACATTGATAACTTTATGCTAGCACAGTCAATAATTCTGAGAAGTTTTGCTCACCCAATTTCACTCAAAAGACTTGGGTCAACCTGTGGTGTGATTTTACGGAATGCCCCAATGCCAATACAGGGTGTTCACAAAGTTTGTGTGCACTTTAAAAAATTTATATCTTTATTTGTATTTGCGATAGAAATAATCTGTAAAAAATGTTATAAAGTTTAATGTACCTAAAGTATAGCTAAAATAACTAATGTGATTTCAGGCATTACTGTAAATCAGATAGCAAATGTTTTCCGTGAACTGCAAAATCGTATTACCCTTTGTATTGCTAATGATGGAGGACATGTGGAAACTTAAATAAAATTTCAATAAAATCTTAAAAAATATAGATTTACTTCTTTCTAATCCTTTTTACATATTATTTCTATCGCAAATGCAAATAAAATTATAAATGTTTTAAAGTACACACGAACTGTATAAGAGGTAAAGTGGTGGTATTTGTGAATAGAAACATTTCATAACAAAGAAAACATTCTTTTACCGTATCAGGGGAATATACGATGCTCAATAAAAATAAATCGTTTATTATGAAGTGTTTAAGAGAACGCGTTAACATACACATATTCTAATGAAAAAAATACAGTGATATCTTGAGTTACAGATGTAATTTGGAACGGTCGAGCACTGAATTTTATAAACATTTGACTAATGATTGGTAAAATTGTTTAAATGAAAACAACTTGACATATTTTACTTTCCTCCTATTTGGCAGTGGTGTTGTAAATGCAATCGGCTGTCTTATTTACTTTGTACTCATGACCAAAGCTTAGGAAATTTCAAAAAGATCCATCCTCGTAATCATTTCCCACTAAGCAAGGCAATATAGCTACTAAGATGCAAATAGTTACCGAGTGCGACAGAAGACAAGAAAAAGAAAAAAAAAAAATTCAGAAGACAGAAGATAACGACTGACATTTCATTTAAATTTTTAAAGATTAAATTTGCCTTGAGAGAAATAAACCAGATGAGACTTGGCCACGCGATAATTTCGACACATAAATACTAACAGGTTTTCTCCAAATAACGAAATATTTACTTGGATAATGATATAAATTTCATCACAATTTAATTCTTCTATATGCCACGTCCCTTCAGGATCTAGGTAATCATATTTCTCCACTACTTCCTCTCCTTTGTAGCTCTTAATAAATTTGATCTTTTTGGCTCATTCAGACATTTACTCATGTTCTAGGCAGATTATGCGTTGTTTTCCTGTGATCCTGCAAACTTCAATTCGTTCTGTGAGCATCAAATTTTCCAAGCTCTCTTTCCTCATTATTTGCCTTAGAATTGTCAACAATTCCTTCTTGATATTTAGTACAAGTGTTCTTTTTATTTCAATTTTCTCTAAAAGTTTGTCGTTGCTCACATGTTAGGTTCATGTTTGTCTCATCATTCTTCTGTAGAACCACATTTCTGTTGCTTCAAATTTCTGTGAGGCGATTTCCAACCTTCACTGCCATATAGGAGAACGGCTATTACATAACAGTTCAGTGCTCTTTTTGTTGTTTCTAAACGAATTTCTCCTTTTTTTTAATACTTTGTTTATCTTTTGGAAGATATCTTTCGCTATCCCAATGCACCTTCTGATCTCAGTGTTGCTCTTTACGCGCTCTGATACAGCAATTTCTAAATATTTAAATTGTACTTGTTTGATTTTGGTATCTCCAATTTGTAATTTGCATGCTGGGGGTGTTCCCTTTTGCTAACAACCATGCATTCCGTCTTCTTGCAAATTATTTTTAATCCCTTCTTCTAACTTTTCTTCACTGCCTTCTCTAGGAATTCTTATAGTTTCCTTTCTGCTATCAAAACTGTATTTGTTGTTAAGATTGCGGTCAACAATAATCAATCCTGGTAGGACTTCTATTTCTATCGGAATCGCCCTCACTGTGTCGGTTGCGAAGACATAATTGTTTTATATCCCTTCATGGTCGGATTGAGAAATCGGAGAGACCAGTTCGAATTCCAGTTGAATCCATTACATTCACTTACGTGTTAATACCCGTGGGAAAAGTATAAATCCTCTTCTTCTCCCCAGGCTTGAATGGCAACTGGTCTACCGAAGAAAGAAATGGCAGCCTACTTCAGGAAAACAATGTGCCTCGTCAGTCATTTATCGAAAGATGCATAATTGCCTAAGCATGTATGGCACATAACTGACTGACTGATATTTTTTTAATACATTTTCTATCCATATGAATGCGGTTTGTTTCCAGTATAGGTTCTGAATTATCCCATTATCCTCGTCCCGTTTAGCCAGCAGTTTCTACGATCCTTTGCTGCGTAATTTATCATACGATATTTCATAACCTGTAAAACACAAGTAGAACTTTTCAGTTCCTCAATCCCTCACGCAGATAGTTGACTTCCCCACCGGGACGGTAAGGCCTCTCTTTTCGATCTGTGTTTTACCTCTATCCCCGAGCCTTGTAGTGCCACGCAGCTCTGCCCTCTTGGCAACTCTGATCATGTGGTAGTGTCTATTAACATCTCCTTCAACCCCACCCCCTGCAAAGAGCCTGCTACCACCCGAACCTCGTTCTGCGAACAACCAGCTGACTGGGACTCGTACCGTGATGTACTCTGCGATGTTCCTTGAGATGTAGTATTTAAGCTCCCCGTTCAAGAATGTGCTTCAGAGGTCTCATCCTGGGTTAAAGCTGGAATTGACGCTTTCATCCCCTCAAGGAAATTCATGGTCAAATCGCGCTCTTCCTCTGATTGATCCGCAGCCATTTCCCATAGGAACCACTTCTTCCACCTATTTCGTAGCGACATGTCCGACTGCAATAGACGCCTCTTTGCCTCCGCTCGTAACAAGTGTAAGCATGTCCTCAACGAAGCAAAGTCTCTATTTTCTGCTCGGATGAAGGAACGCATCCCATCTCGCAAATTCGGCTCCAAGGATTATTGGCGTCTCTGCAAGAGCGTTCTGAATAATTGCAAACCCTCTATACCTCCTCTGTTCAACCAGTTTGAGGTCCTGACCTCCTCTGCTGACAAAGCTGAATGCTTTGCTCGGAAATTTTAATGAACCCACATGCCTCTTGTTCTCTTTCCGGTCTGATTCTGCTGCGCGATCTATTTCCCACAAAGTAAAATAATAAGGAAGATCAGATGCGTCAGATTTACAGATTCCTTAGAGCAAGTGGAGGATTCCGAAGAAAAGAACATTAACTGCAAGGAACTGGTCCAACACGAACTAGTATGGCCTAATTATGAGATAGGGCCTATAAATAGAAAACCCGTTCAAAATCCACAATTAAAGGAAGGTGTTATACCAGATGATATAGACGAGGAAAAATCAGACGCAGACCTTGAGTTAAAAGAAGATACAACCAAAGAGGAGGCAAAATTCCACGTTATCCGATCAGAAATAGAAGAAAGCTAGACTATTTTGGAATGGGTCAATGTAATATCTGTGACATTGACTGTTGCTATTCGGTGCAATGGATCCCGAAGAACTATCAAGAAGCCATAAATTCTGATAATTCCAAACAATGGATAGCCACCATGCAAAAAGAAATAAATATCAATTTGTTAGGGATCAGGTACAAAAGAAAACAGTACAAATTGAATATGTTCATTTGGAAAATAACGTGTCGGATTTGTTTACAAAGGCAATTACAAAATTGAAATTAGGGACTTTCATTCCTGTCATATTTGGTACTGACCCATAAGGTCCTTATTAGTCCTGGGTAGGACGTAAAACTGCATCCATTAGTTATTGTCTTAAGAGACGTCAGTTTTTGGTATGAATGTGAGTCCTTAGTTTCGGGGTATAACTGTAAACAGTCCTACTTTTAGCCCAATCCTCCTTTGAATGACTCAGAATAACTGTGACCCAGAGTGATAGTGCCTGTTTTAATGGGTCCCAGCTATGGGTAAAATAACAACTTTTTCCACTTTTTTGTTGTGATCACAACCCAAATTTATAATATTGTTATTAATGTTTATTAACATGAAATACTTAACATTTGGCAAAATGTTATAACTAATTTTTGTGTGATATTAATTTACATAAAAAAAATTAGGAATACTAAAGTATTTGTTCCATATGAATATTGACTTTACTAATATTTTGAAAGAAGATTCCATAATGTACTCAAAATGGGGGGATTTTTGGGTACTCTGGTGTACTAGTGAGCCAGCCAAAACGAGCTGACTCATTTTTTAGGTCACCAATAGAAGCATTAACCAATCAGAAGGCTCAAAGCATTCAATGCACCATGTATAAAGTATGCCATGTTTTTCCCGAATATGCACTGCCAGCCTTTGATGGCAGAATAGTCGAACTCTCTGCCTTCGGGCAGGTAGACTGTCCCTGAACCAGTTTTTACGGGTTCCAATAGGGAATATTTTTGTCCGAGTCTACGGGCTCGGAAAATCCACGTTAAACCCGACCTTGGGCCACATGTAACTCTCGTGGGTGTGGCTAAATATTACTGCCAGCCTTTGATATCGAAGACTGAAGAATTACAGAACAGCTGCTGGTGGTATTGGCGATATAGTCAGATTCCGTAGAGTGTCTGACTCGTAAGTGTTAATCTTTAACGTTGTTTCATTGAACAGATTACCTACTGCGCTGTATTCTATATTCATAGACTATGGTAAAAACATGGTCAACACTTATTCATCAGGATTCGGTTGATAAGTGTGGTTATATGGCTCATTAGTCCGCTTGCTTGATGGACTTCACATTTCTTTGCACCTGGATTCTTAAGCAGTGCTATGAAATTGATTTACATCGTTCTTCCTGTATATCTCCACTGTTGTATATTACAAATAAATGACTGTAACCCTGCCAGTTGTCTCAAGATGCTAGCATCTATATTAAAATTCTCTCTGATATTTTGCGTTGTTTCTGTTCAATTTGGCTAGAGCTGATTCCATTTCGAATTTTAATTTTTCTGCTCCTTTGAGATCTTCGTGTATTACCGGTTCAACTGGGGTTGTCGCGAAAATATAAAATGTAATTTTATTTCCTTTTCGCCCTACCGTTAATACTGGTTGTGTGGTTGCGTCACTGTATAAAGGGTTTATGAAGTTTTCTTGTGGAAATTAGGACGAGAAATGCTTTCTTGAATTGAATGATGGAATAAACTTACATTATTTCCTGTTAGTGAAATTGCGAAGGATTGAGGAAAATATATACTGAAAATCGACACACGAAAAAGATTCATCAGCCATTTCCAATTTCTTAAATATGCATCATGTAAATAAATATATATTACTTCAAAGGTTATATTGAACGCATCGTATTTGAAATACACACCCCATTTTTAATTATTAAACATTGTGTTTTATGTATGTCAAATTGCACACTCGAAATATTCTATTAAATAAATTATGTTCACCGACAGGCCATCCCGGATAACACGTCTTCCTGAGATTTCTTGAATGCATATATTTATTTCGTAAAAATACAAATTTGTAGCACAAGGCCTAAAGGGGAAATGGGGAGAACTGCTCTTCATAAGCTATCCTAGTCCTAGTTAATCAGAATCACGAGCCATTCATTCATTACAATTTGCCCATTCACCACAAGAATTCATCCATCACTACTCAATCCTGTATATACGATAATACCACATATTCGCAGGGGGGGGGGGCTACTGAACATCCCATAATGTAAAAAAATTAATTTCATCGTCCATAAAGTTCGTATTTGCGAAAATGTCATGATTTATTAAATGATGATGAAACCAGAAAAACAAACTAAAAATGAAACACAAAGATAAAACTAAAAGAAAACAATGTTAGTAGGACTTGTCGATCCATCAAAATAATAATAATAAGAGTGATCGCTGTATTCTGTCGACAGACAAAATCAAGAAGCACACTCACTAATGGAATGGTAAGGGTAAAATAAATGACGGAAAGGGAAGAATCAAAGGCTGACACAGTCGGGATGAAAAATGGGGGACAAAAACAACCTAGAGGAAGTTGGAAATCTCGACATGGGTCATCACAAAAGAGAATGCCGGTAACAGACCGGGAAAGACACTTATTCACATTAACTAGGAAAACATAATATTGACTAACTTAACATGGAGAGGGTTCACAGGAAACCGCTGCGTTGTATGAAGGGGACTTAGAATAGAAAATCAAGGTTAGCCCCATTCACATGAACCAGGCTCACCTCAGGCATCCACGTTTCGCTGAAATCTGTTGAAATCAAATGATTTCTATCAGATCTGATAGCTATAATCTCTGTATATTGAATTAATTAATACAATTCATGATTTATTAATTTATATTTTTATAGTCTGTCTATATTTCTGAGATGAGGTATTATGTACAGTATTTACATTAGTCGGACTATTGTCCTCATCTTTGTCGCCATATTTGTCACAGAGTGTGACATATCGCCATATTTGTCACAGAGTGTCATTTGTCAAAGAGTGTGAGTTCAATACCCGGTTCAGGCAGTGGAGAACTTTCAGAGGGAAAATTACCAGGAGATAACTGATAACTGACATCCATCAAACATGGCTCGTGGAACTAGAACAGTCTACCCCAGTGATCGAAATAAAGGGTTCGGTTCGAAATTCCAACCACCTGAAGAAGGCCGGAGCGTACAACGGCCGAAACGTTGTGACAAATATGGCGACAAAGATGAGGACAATAGTCCGACTAATGTAAATATTATATTTTTATTTATTAATTTATATTATTTAATTCCTATTTTCTTTTTCTTTATTTTTATTTTCTTTTTCTTTTTTTCATTTTTTCTTTTTTTTCTTTATTTATTTATATTATTTAATTTTTAAAATTAATTTATTAATTTGCACAAATACATCAAATTCAACATAGTATATATGCTGGTCATGAGACCCGTGTTCGAATCTGACCACGTTCGATTTAGCAGGAAGATGTCTCGTCGTTATCGTTCTGGGGAGGTTATTCCTGTATGCGGTATCTTTGGAAAGTGGCTAAAATGCATACCACGTGTTGAAAGAAGCCTTGAGATTGAAATTGATTAGATGGAACTGTTTAAAAGATGTCGATGGTTTTGCTAGCCTAAAGTCACAGGAATTTGTGAGCGAGGTTTTGAGCGTGCTGGCTTTGTTACAACTGCTGATCATTACTAGCTGTCTCACGAGAAATGTGACTAAGACCGGTTCAGCATAGGTGCAGAATAAACCACAGCTGGGCTTTGAACAAACACAAACGTGCTTGGGCGGACGCTTGCAACAGGGATTGACTAGCAGACGCGAGAGCGCGGAAAACAATCATGTATTCAAGGAGGAGAGTGGCGTACAGAGAATTTAAGTGTTACGCAGACACATTCAAAAGAGATGTACGTAAGGCTCCCAAAAAATGTTGCCACCAAGTATGACCTGATCTGTAATGCCTGTAGTCTCGGCCATCTAAGTAGAGCAGGACACACAGATCATCAAAGGATGCTCGTATATCGAGAAGCCATTCAATCCACGTTATAGGTAATTTCTATTTGAAGTGAGTGCGGGATGAATGTGCCTCAATTGGTGCACTAAAACATCATACGAAAATTAACCAAGATATCACTGCAACACCCAATGCAAGAGGTGCCTAACATAACCCCATCGGTGCAATGTGTCTTTTTAATCATTTCCTCCTAAGCAAGGCGATAATTCCACTAGGACGCAGTGGGTTGCTGGGACTGAAAGAGAATGAGTTTCGACGTTGCTTAACTTTGTTGGTTGTATGGGACCCCGTGTTTCAATGTAATACGGCCATTAGCCCTGATTTTGTGCATATAGGTATAAATGTAAATGATTTAACTAAATATATTGAAAATATCTTGGGAAAATAAACAAAGCGTTACTGATATATAAAATAAAAACCGGGAAAAAGATTTTAGAAGAGAAGCCTTTTTTCTCGATGTAATAAAGCTATTATAGTGATGGCTTGCTAAGTGTTTTACTATAGAAATAAATCGGAAACTCAGAAAAATGGATTATCAAGTGTCTGGAAATATTGTAACCGTTTCTCAGAGAATAGTGTGTTTTTTTATATTATGTAAAATCTAAATTCCGAGCTAATAAATTGACTATAGAAATATATTGAAAACTCAGAAAAATGGATTATCACCTGTCTGGAAATATTGTAATATTTCTCAGAGAATAGTGTGTTTTTTTAATATCATGCAAAATCTAAATTTCGAGCTAATAAATTGACTATAGAAATATATTGGAAACTCAGAAAAATGGATTATCAAGTGTCTGGAAATATTGTAACCATTTCCCAGAGAATAGTGTATTTTTTATATTATGTAAAATCTAAATTCCGAGCTAATAAATTGACTATAGAAATGTATTGGAAACTCAGAAAAATGGATTATCACGTGTCTGGAAATATTGTAACCATTTCTCAGAGAATTTCTTTTTATGTTATGTAGAATCTAAATTCCGAGCTAATAAATTGACTATAGAAATGTACTGGAAACTCAGAAAAATTGATTATCAACTGTCTGGAAATATTGTAACCGTTTCTCAGAGAATAGTGTGTTTTTTTATATTATGTAAAATCTAAATTCCTAGCTAATAAATTGACTATAGAAATATATCGGAAACTCAGAAAAATGGAGTATCACCTGTTTGGAAATATTGTAACCGTTTCTCAGAGAATAGTGTGTTTTCTTATATTGTGTAAAATCTAAATTTCAAGTGATTCTCTATAGAAATTGTATTGGGAAGTAAGAAAAATGGTGTGCCAGTTGTCAGGAATAAGTGCGTGCCTTACTGACAGAATAACATATATTAGATGCTTTTATTACTACATGCAGTCTTTGCGTTAAGGTCTGGTGGAATTAGATAATGAGTGGTTAGTATGTTATGATGATTCAACGGAGGTTTTATCTTCGTAGAAGAAAAGATCAACCAAGAGAGGGGTTCGTAAGGTACACGATAGTTGAGCATTTATAGCTTTCCTAAATGGTCCACAGCAATCCATGACGGTATTTTAAGGACTGGCAGCAGGTTTTACACCTGCACCTTGATTCGATTTTATAGCACCAAACAACCCGGCAGTCAATGATTTATTACATATCGAACAGTGACAACACATGTAAGAGGATTCATCAATAAAAGATCTATCTATCTGTCTATCTATCTATCTATCTATCTGAGTTCATTTTCTATCTCTGTATCTACCTACCTATCTTTCTATCTATTGTCATTTGATGGTATCTATCTATCTATCTATCTATCTATATATATATATATATATATATATATATATATATATATATATATATATATATATATATATATAAAATTAAGTAATCAGTTGATTCCATCACTTTGGATTCAAGCTTCCGATATCTTCAGGCGATTTCAAGAAATCAAGAATGATGGAAATGTATCGGTGGAGCCTAAATGAAATCTACATACTTTCTTTTCATCTCACTTCATATGAACATTTAAAGGAATTTTTTTAGTATGTATACAATGAGTCAAAATCCGGATCTCTCATCCAAAAGGTTTTTTCTGGTCTGGAAATGTTATACCTAACTTTTCTTGTTGACAAATCTTGCAGATATTACTATAATTATTTTAAGGTTTTCCTTTTTTTAAACTTTCCACTTTACAATCAAATCTTTTTTCTTTAATTTCCACACGGGGTTGGCTAGACTCGTAGAATTCCTAAGACTTCCTAGCTTAAAAGATGATTTGTGATTGAATCACCTCTTCTTAAAGTTATCTTCAGTTCACCCTATGTCTATTTTTCTGGTCATTTGTATCTATTATTTCTGCTTTGTAAATTACTACTTCAGTTGTGCAAACTCCATCTAATGGACATCTACTTTATTTCTACAATTGCATACTTCACAGTTAACGGTGTTTTTTTGCACGCTAATTTTCAAATTTCTGGCGTTTTCCCTTTTTATTGTGGTTTATAAATTACTAGTACAGCTGTAGTTTAATTTAACTGTGTTTTTATGGTATATTTTATTTAATTCTGAATTATGGGGGAAGTGTTTATTACGTAATTTGAGAAATATTTTTCCTGTTTTACACCTGACTTCTAATTTAAGGGGTGGGGGTAACCAAATAATATTTTTCTTTTCCTTGAATTGTTCTTCATCTGTTGTTTTATTTGTGGTTTAAGTTCCAATTTGATTTTATACACCTTTTCTTTTAAAGTTCTTTCATATAGTTTCTTCTTATCTTCGAAAATTATCTTATTAGAGGAATTTCTAGATAAGCTAGACTCACTTCCTTTGGGTCTTTGCTTTGTGTTGTGTTTCATGTATGGGGAGACATTGCCAGTTTGTAGATTTTATTCTACATACAAATATTTGACAATTTTCTTATTCATATCGACATCTATTTCAAAGTCGTGGCTTATTCATTTATTTATTTGTAAAAATATAGCGTTCATCAGTTCTCTATTGAAAATGTAAAGAAAGCGTTAGGGCTTCAATTGACCGAAATCACCTGAAGATACCGAAATATTGAAACCAAGGCCGCGGAATCGACGAAAGTACATGTTAAAGATTTATCTGTTTATATGTGTATTGATCACTTTTTAATACTATAGTTTCCTGGTGTAATTCAACTCTGACCATTAACTCCTTTATATATATATATATATATATATATATATATATATATATATATATATATATATATATATATATATATTAATACATGTTTCATTAAATAATATAGATAAGTGTTGTCTATATATATATATATATATCTATATTATTTAATGAAACATGTATTAATGAAAAAATGCTGCCTAAATACACACAATTTAAATATATATATATATATATATATATATATATATATATATATATACAACTTATCGTATCTATCTGTCTATCTCAGTCTATTCATTATATATCTATCTATGTATCCATCGTCTTCTTGATAGTGGAAACAGTAATGGATTTGCATATTGTGTATGTAGTTGGTTAGCATAAATTTATGCTTTGGCATATATATATATATATATATATATATATATATATATATATATATATATATATATATATATATATATACGTATGTATATAAAGAGAGAGAGGGGGGAGACAGAGGGAGAGAGACAGAGAGAGAAGAAAGAGCGAGACAGAGACAGAGAGAGAAGAAAGAGAGAGAGACAGACAGACAGAGAGAAGAGCGCAAGGCATAATGATCAAATTTCTGTATGGTTCTGTCCTTGTTACAGTAACAAAACAAAAATCGTTGCTCAATTTTTACTGGCCCAATACATTAAAACATTCGGATTTCATGAACAAATCAATTTCAATTATTTAATCGTGCCATAAGTTTCCGATTAATATATTTAATTAATCAAGTATCAATGGGTGAAAAATATCTGTCTAATCGGGTAATTTTAGACATTTCAACTGCTTATCACAGTATCTTCTCATATATATATATATATATATATATATATATATATATATATATATATATATATATATATATATATATATATATATATATATATGAATATGCAATAGCGTTTCTAAATTCCTGTAGTTGCTAAAGAAATTTTGTTTATTATTTATAGATACTTTATTTCAATAAATTCATTTCGTTTTTTTTTCTTGAAATGTCCACGTTGGACGAAATGCGTCAGCTCAAAACTACAGTTTTCCTCTTGTATTTTTCCTTTATACACATTGACTTTTTCTCCAGGTTGATTCTGAGAATTTATTACACACACGCACGCACGCACATTTATATGAGTGTTGAAACTTGACTAATGCATGGAATAATAATGCAAACACAAAATGTAGTTAGAATAAAATGTATTGAAACAAGAAAGTGTACACAATATTTACATATAGTCTTTTGTATATTCCTGGGAAGACCGTTCCTGGAGAATGTGTTGACTAAGTCGCAGTCGGGCAGTGTCTCTAGTTGGATCTCTTGATTTGCCTCTCTGTCTTCCGGTACCAACCATATTTATATCGTCGGTACTCCGCTATGCAAATTAGGTGGATCCTACCACAACAATGAGGAACAGGTTGGGCAATTCATTTATTGCTATTAGTGTTTGAGGATCTGAGTATATACATAATACTTTTGCAATATATATTAATATGTCCACAAAATACTAATTTAACAGAACTTTGCAACCAACTTAACAACTCGAACCTACAACGGACTTCACTTTTGAAACTGAAACTATCTACACTCTGCCCTTACTAGATATCATGTAACACAGAAATAATAACGAACTCAATTTTGACCTATGCAGAAAGGCTACAAACAAAAATGATCTGATCAGTTTATACTCAGACCACTATTCTAAATATAAATCAGGAATTATTATAGGTTTCTGAGAGCATTAAGAATCTGTTGTCCTCAATATTTACCTAAAGAAAGATACATAGAAAACACATTCAAAATCCTATAATACCTGTTGTGGATTCCGGGAATGGAATCCTGCACAAATAAATAAATAACGCCAGTAATTGAAATAGGAAAATAAGTGTATTGAACGTAAGAATACAAACTTGAAATGGAATACGGGTTAGTAGAAAGTATATGTACAAGTCTCTGTAAGTGAAGAAGTAATTATCTCTCTCTTTCTGTGGACTCTACATATCTCAACCTTATCTAAACGTATTTCATTGTGAACACCCTGTGTACTCAACGTATCTCCACTCTGTCAGAATAATTATACTTTAGACGAGTTCATCTTGTGTAAAAAAAGGGGAGAGACCCAAACACGCCCTCCCCAGATTCTTTTTTTTTTGTGGGATTTAACATTTTTTCCGCTTATGGTCTATTATTAGCGGTTCTGCGAATTTTCTTTTCCTGCTTGTTCTTCTAATCTCCGTAGCTACTTGTGGTCTTTGAATTTCAAATGCTTCAAAAATCGCCTCCATTGAGTCTTCATTTTCCGAATGTGACGAGCTTGGCTCCTTTACCCGTCTTTTTGTATCTGATTGATATGTCTTCTCTGAGTGAATTTTTCGCCTTGGATCGTGTCCAGAACATTCCCCAGTCTGCTTATTATCGTACCTGGTTCCCAGTATGCCATATTATTCTTAAACATTCTGAAATAGACCCGTTCACCTGGTTTGAAGGATCTTATAGGCACTATCGGTGTATGCCGGTTTTTTATTTTTGCAGGGTAATAGTTTATCAAAAACAGACCGTATTTTGCGGGCAAACATCACTTCAGCTGGCGAAAGGCCAGATGGTGTGTTTCCGTTCGGGAAGATTCTATAGACTTGTAGGAACTGCTGTATGGCTCTTTCTGTTGGTACGTCCTCTGCTTTTTTCAAGGCTCTCTTAAGCGTGTCCACAAACCTTTCGGCTTGCCCGTTAGACCGTGGATGGTATGGTGCTATTTTAATATGTTTGACTTGATAAGCCGCACATAATTCTTGAAAGTCGCTCGAGGTGATTTGGGTACCATTATCCGTTACTAGACAATCCACCACGCCGAATCTTACGAATAACTCGTGCAGACAATTAATAGTGTTTTCCGTCGTAGGGTTTTTGTATCTGAAAACGTCTGGCCACTTGCTAAAACTATCTACCGTTATCAAGTAGTAATATCCATCTATGGGTCCTGCATAGTTCGCATGGATTCTAGACCATGGTCTGTCCACCTTAGGCCATGGTTTTTGTATAATACGTGGTGCCTTTGCTGCCGCAGCACAGCCTCTACATTTTTCTACCATTTGAGTAATGTTGTTATCCATATTAGGCCAGTACACAAAACTTCTCATTACCGCTTTTATCCGATTTTTTCCTGGGTGTCCTAGATGAAAGTCCTTCAGAATTCCTCTTTGTAAAGATTTGGGTAAGACCACTCTTTCATTATAAAGTAATACATGATCACAAATTGAAACACTGCCCGCTAGATTTATTTCCTTTTCTTCTATTTTTCTCTTAGTACTTTTTATGTACAAATCTCTGTAAGTGAAACCGTAATTATCTCTCTTTCTGTGGACTCCACGTATCTCAACCTTATCTCAACGTATCTGTTTGTGAACACTCTGTGTACTCCACGTATCTCCACTCTGTCAGAATAAGTATACTTTAGACGAGTCCATCTTGTGTAAAAAAAAGAAGAGAGACCCACAACAATACCCATATCTTTTCATCCACAAGGCAAGAAGAAAGAGAGAAAATATACAACCGAAACAAATATAATAACATAATCCGTAATAATGAATTACATGAAAACAGATGCATAATACTACCGACCAACTCTGTCACGTCCACTATCCAGAACAACCTATCTAAATAATCTTAAAATAGTCACAAACACTTTCAAAACCATTATGAATATACTCAGATCCTCAAACACTAAAAGCAATAACACACACACACACACACACACACACACACACACACACACACACACACACATATATATATATATGACAAAATGTAAAGGATTTTGTGATGCGTTTCATCCGTTAGGATTTCATCAGACTGGGCTTTGATGATGTTGCCACTTCTACACATGCGCACGAAACGAGAGACGTAGGTAGTTTCAAAATCTTTTGAAAGAATATGTTTTGAAAGATTTTTTTTTTCAATCTACACGAAATCATCTGTATTCTTTTTCTTTTTCTCTCCACCACCTTTGTTCCTGATTATTCCACACTGTGACAATATAAAATCTACCAAGAATGGTGATATATTGTCAGAGCCTGGACACAAATTTATTGTGGCTGAACTACCGATCAAGGCAATTGCCAGACATTTTCCAGGCTCTTACAATATCACCATTCTTGGAAGATTTTATATTGTCACAGTGTGGAATAATCAGGAACAAAGGTGGTGGAGAGAAAAAGAAAAAGAAAAAGAATACAGATGATTTTGGCTAGATTGAGAAAATAATTCTTTCAAAACATATTCTTTCAAAAGATTTTGATAACTACCTGTGTCTCTCGTTTCGTGCGCATGTGTAGACGTGGCAACGTCATCAAAGCCCAGTCCGATGAAATCCTAACGGATGAAAGGCATGACCAAAAAAAACTTTCCGGTTTGTCATGTTATTTCTAAATACTGTTTGTTGATACATAAATTATACAAAATTATATTGTTATACCACACACACACACACACACACACACACACACACACACACACACACACACACACACACACATATATATATATATATATATATATATATACATGAACGTTATTTTAGTGGATGGCCATATTTAAGTAGATGCTCTGTTTATTTAGTAAAGCTTATATTTATTTATTATCATATATCCGCGTAAATATTCAAGAAATATTATATGAAATATATGCGCTCTCCAGAATGAAAATATCCGCTACGCCGTAGAGCGCTTATTTTTCAAATAAGATTTCTCGAGTATTCAGGCGGGTAGATGATAATGAATAAAGATAATGTTTACTAAATAAATATATCATTTACCCAAATATGGGTATCCACTAAAAATAACGCTTAAGTAATATGTGTTGGATTAATAAATGAAAAAACGATTCCTAATATATATATATATATATATATATATATATATATATATATATATATATATATATATATATATAAAATGTAAACAAATGACGTCACGCATTATGAAATGGACAAAGTCTTAAAATTATTTAAGTAAATGCTCTGTTTATAATAAACAGTATTAAAAAATATTTACCGGCCTGAATGTCCGAGAAATTACTTAAATACTTGTATCATTAAAAAGAATGTTAAACATAAAAATGTCTTTAAATAATTGTCGGACTTTGTCCATTCCATAATGTGTGACGTCATTTGTTTACATTTGATACGCCATGAGCAGTTATGAATGTACGTGAGAGATTCATGGAAGATTGAAGTTTATAACCAGTAAATTCAACCTTGCCAACCCAACACTCCTCCGTGGCCAAATCGGTAAAGGCATGTCAAGCTAAATGACGGCTGCGTATGGGATACAGGTTGGAATCCTGTCGGATGACGAATATTTTCTATGAAAATTTCTCGGACATTCAGGCCGGTAAATGTTAGTTAATACTGTTTATTATAAACAGAGCCTTTACTTAAATACTTGTATCTAAAAAAAGAATGTTAAACATAAAAATGTCTTTATATATATAAAAGTGAACATTGACGTCAACACACAGAGGCGACAGACTCTTTAATTCTAGACGCAATCGTCGGGCCGCCTGACGATTGCGTCTAGCATGAAACAGCCTGTCGCCGCTGAATGTTGACTTAAATGTTATATTTATATTTACATACGCTCTATCTCGGATATTGACCACTTTATCCTATAAATATAACACACCTTTAAAATATATTTCTTTATATATATATATATATATATATATATATATATATATATATATATATATGTGATAAATATAGTTTTAAGGTAAGTTATATTCATAGATGAAAGTGCTCAGTTTCGTTATTGACGTGTATATAAATTATAAAATTGAACATTGAAGGTAACACCAAGAGGTGAGAGACTGTCATATTTCCAGACAAAAAGAGATTTTTAAATTATTAAAATGGTAATATTAAGGAAAAGTCGACTGATTTAGAACGAACATACTTGAAAAATGTTGTATTGCGAATGTCAAAAGAGAGAAAAGATTACTAGTACAGAGATAAAAATCAACAGCTAACATCTTTGAATGAGAAATGTAACTATAACGTCTACGTTGGAAGAATAAACACATCGTTACGCTTACACAGTGGAAACACCGTTTGAAATTCAGCTTACACCTGTTTTTAGATGATATATTTACAATAGCTTATTTGACGGTGTTAGGTTTTACCGTGCAATCTCGAGAAAACGATTTTTTCTGAGAACCGACATGTAAAAAGTAAAGCAATTTCAATTTTAATAATTTTATTTACTGTTATGGTCCAGGTTAGGACAAAGGAAGAACAACACGAACACAAGAGTAGAAATAAGGAAGATATATTACACGGAATAATAATACAAGATGTGGAAGATGTTAGTATGACTGTCAGTCTGGTTTGGAGTGAACTACTATCGGCTCGACTCGATTCGATATTTAACAGTCCCCCCCCACGAGGAAAGTATGTGGCACAAGGTCGAGTTTAACGGGGGTTTCTCCGAGCCCGTAAGCTCTGCCAAAAATACTCCCTTAAGAACCCGTATGAACGGGTTCAGGGCTTGTCTACCACACCGGACGAAACTTTGCCCTTCGGTTACAGGTAAGGACCCATAACATTCATACATAGATGTGTTATAAATATTATATATAGATATATAAAAGGTATTTTTTCAAATCTTATTATTTCTCTCCCCCCTCTCTCCCCCTCTGCATATATGTATATGTGTGTGTGTTTTTGTGTGTGTATTTTATGTAATTGTGAAAGAATGTATTATTCTTTTTTTAAAATACATTAAAAAAGACAAAACTAATCAAAACAAACACCAGAAAAATAATTTCATTGTAATCAATATGAGATTGCATGTCTTTTAGATTTCTTCAGATGTTACTCAGACTTCCAGAAAGCTTCTTGCACGTAGAAACGTCAATACTGTACCATTCCTGCTTGACGGCTTCCAAAAGTCAATTTGCATCTGCAGATATTCTCTTAACCGTTTTCCTCTGAATAGGAACCGATCGATTCTCTATGGGATTTAAATCTGCACTCTGACCTGGACGGTCCATCATTTTTATTGCCTTGTCTTCTAACCATTTTTTTGTTCTTTACGCAGCATGAACAGATGATTTATCTTCTTGAATTATCAATACTTTCTTCAAAATGTCCTTCTCGTCTTGCGCATTTGATCGAAGCGCATTACATCATCAACATCAACTGAAAATGCTGACCCGACCATGATAACCATTCTACTGTACTCCAAAAATTCACGATAAAAGCTTTCAGTAAATATGCAAGGACAACATTCAGTAGCATCCGCCACGTCCACAGATCTGGCACTATGGTTCCACAGAATGTTTTGAGACTGCTCAGAGTCATAGAACTTTTATTGGAATTATCTGATTTCTTTTTATAATTATCTGACAACAGAGGGTCCACAGTGCCGTAAAAAGACTCTAGAAGCTAGACAATTGTTCCATTGTCAAATAGAACTCCAAGCGAGGACGTTTATACTTAGAACATGAAAGAGGTAGTTGAAATTTTTATGAAACATAAGAAGGAAAGAGGGCTTGGAAAGTAGAACGCTTGCAAGGTATATTGAAGGCAAGAGCGGCAGATTGAAACAGCGTGTAACACACATATCAAACTTGTGTAAATTCATGTCAGAATAGGTAGTATAGTAGATAGCAAAAGTTAAATAATGTAAACATCTGCAAGACATAGAACACTGTAGATGGATATGATCATACGTGCCCTAAAAAGACATGGCACAAAAAGATGGTGATGATGATGATGATGATGAGATTTTTGCCTTTATGGAGAAATATATAATTTACATCGTTTTTGCTAGTGGTAATATTGAACTTGACACATATCTTATTTCACGCAGTTAAATCCTCTTGCTGTAAAAGTAGACAAATTCTCTTTACAGTATGCAACGACACAGGAATGTTCTGGGGGATAAGCCTGAGAAAATCTGCATATGACAAATTATGAAAACCACGACGCCTGTCGTTCAAGGTATGACGATAAACTACATTCGCGTCCTGGGTAAGACGATGAACTACGTCCAGCAGCAAGGCCTCTGATCACAAGATTTTGAGAAGCGTGGAACCGCCTCTTAATTGCTGGTGTTCCCAGATCCGCTCTGACCCGGGGTGGTGGCACCTGTTAGGGTCCCAGCTATGGGCAAATATTTAGCCCCGAAACTAGGGTAAAACACTATGAAAGTGTAAAAATAGATTTTAATATCAGAACTACTTTGTAAAAAATAATATTTCTAGCAATAATTTTTTGAAGAAAATAAAAAAACAGCAATACATTTTTGAAAAAAATATTACCAACAATGTTTTTAAAAATTAAATATTACTAGCAATACATTTTTGAAAAAAATAGTAACGGCGACACTTTTTTGAAGGAAAAATATTACCAGAAATAGATTTTTGACAAAACAAAATATTACTAGCAATAAAAATTTTATCAGCTTTAAATAACCCATTGAGGTTGATATGCCGTAAAACAAAACAAACCAAATTACAACACCTAAGATTCTCATGTTAGATTACCACTATTATAGGTGGTGTTATTCCACAACAAACTGTTTTTAGTTTTTAAGAAATCTACCCATAACACTTTGACTTGAATAAAATTTTCGAGATATAACCTTTTTTTATTTACGCTATTTACATTGTCCGGGGTATTGTCCGCGTTCTTATTGTCATATTCACAATGTTTAGGCCGTTGTACGCTCCAGCATTCTTCAGGTGATATACGTTGGAATTTTGAACCGAACCCTTTATTTCGTCCACTAATATAGATTGTTCTATTTCCACGCGCCATGCCTTTTCTAGATATCTCAGCTTCAATTATGTATCTTTCAGTAACTCAACTATCCAAATTTATGTTCACCCTTGCTTTGGCCATGTATTGAACCCGGGACTCCTTGCGTAAAATTACTGCATTACTTCAACCAACGCTTTTATCAATCGGTGAGATGTATGATTGGGGACACCTAGCCCAGTGGATAAAGTGTAAATAGCCACAATATCTCATTTCGGAAATATAGACAGATGCTTGTTTTTTTTGCATTAAATTCATATAACAATGGCCTCGACCATTTCTAAAGAAATATTTTTGCCATGAAATCCGTTGCAGTTTTTCAGAATCGATCAGGAATTGATTTAAAAAATGTGAATGGTGTATATTCCGGGATGAATCCGATATCAATGAATAACAAACACCAGGAATGGATACGGAAAATAAATGTATTAACGTAATAATACAAACTGGTAATACGGGTTAGTCGCAATAATATATATACAGTCTTGGTATTGATGTATCGCGGTATGACTCCTTACTGAGTCTACGTGCTCGCTAACTGTGACTCTTGTGCTACCCTCCTCTATTACAGACAGTATTTACTGTCCCCACACGAGGGATAGATGTGGCACAAGGCCGAGTTTAACGTGGGTATTTCCGAGACCGTAGGCTCGGCCAAAAAATGCCCGTAGAACCCGTATAAACGGGATCGGGTTGGTCAACCTCCCGGAACGAGAATCCTACGTTCGGTGGAGCCTCGTCCGGGTTCCTCTCTGCTCAGAGGCAGAGAGTTCGACCGTCTGGCCGAGAAGACGTACCGTCTCCTCTATTACAGACAGTATTTACTGTCCCCCCACGCGAGGGATAGATGTGGCACAAGGCCGGGTTTAAAGTGGGGTAATCACCAAGTCCATAGGCTTGTCCAAAAATATCCCGTACATCCTGTATAAACGGGATCGGGTTGGTCAGCCTCTCTGAACGAGGCTCTACCCTTCGGCGGAGCATCGTCCGGGTTCCTCTCTGCACAGAGGCAGAGAGTTCGACCGTCCAACAGAGAAGACGAGGGATAGATGTGGCACAAGGCCGGGTTTATTGTGGGGTATTCCCGATCCCGTAGACTCGGCCAAAAAATGCCCGTAGATCTCGTATAAACGAGATCGGGTTGGTCAGCCTCCCCGGACGAGACACTGCTCTTCGGCGGAGCCTCGTCCGGGTTTCTCTCTGCACAGAGGTTGAGAGTTCGACCGTCTAACAGAGAAGCTCTGTTGTAGACAGTATTTACTGTCCCCCCCACGAGGGATAGATGTGGCACAAGGCCCGGTTTAAAGTGGGGTATTCCCAAGCCCGTAGGCTTGGCCAAAAATATCCCATAGATCCCGTATAAACGGGATCGGGTTGGTCAACCACCCCGAACGAGACTCTACCCTTCGGCGGAGCCTCGTCCGGGTTCCTCTCTGCTCAGAGGCAGAGAGTTCGACCGTCCAACAGAGAAGACGTCGCCGTCTGCTCTGTTGCAGACTGTCCGGGTATGGACTGGTAGTAGTATATATATACTTGAGTGAGTCCATTTGTGTGAAAAGGGGAGACCTCTTAAGAGTGAGTATATCTACTCTCTTAACCATAATTTTCATGGCTTACGACTAATAAGAATTGTTTTATACATATCTGGCTATTGGAATTGGTCAAGTCATAGAGAATGGTTATTTAATGACTTTTCAACTAGTATTAGTCCATGACAGCGAGGTACTCGAAAACCAAAATATTAAAGAGGAAACTCGTGTTATATTCTTAAATGACCTTTTGAGCGACCCCCCCCCACACACGCACAATGCAAGAAGCAACGCTGGCCTTTCGTGTTTGGAAATTACAAAACGAATTTTATTGAAACCGTTTTTTTCTGTGCGCTTACTATTAAAGCGTCACACATAGCAATAAGGCAAAATGATAGAAAAATCAAATCTTTTTTTTTATTTTGGTGCTGAAAAGTCATACGGCATAAGCCTCTTAAAAAATGAGGAGGAGTTGGCAACCAAAAATTCGTAAGATTTCGGTTTCAACTACCGGCAACTTCAATGATTATGCCTTCACACGCCTATACTACTTCCACCAGCCAAACCAGAAACAGGGTGAAAAAGACCTCTCTAACACCTTTATGTAAATCCGCTGTCTGTTTTCACGCATTTATATACAGACATTTACCCGAATAAAGACATTTGAAACATTCATTTGATACAAACGTTTTTAAATCAAATTTAAATTGCAGCAACTGAATTTCCTACTTTTTATATCAATTGTTTTGTTGAATCAATTCAGATAAAGGCATATTTATTGTTATTCCGCTTAACCATATATTGATTTATTTTGAAATGGAACAAAAAAATGTCCTGAATGTTGTTAGATAATTTCCCGCTATTTTAAGGAAATCACCAAATAATTAATAATTCCAGTTTTTCTTTAGAGCCTCGTGCGATCGGGACAATAACTTTCTTCCATGGCACATAAAGTTTAGGAACATAGCTAGATTGACAGTAAGGCTGCATCATTTTAATGTTGAGCTGCCTAGGTGTAACCGTAAGTTTTATGCTAACATTGTCTTTTCTCGCACCTCTCACATGTGGAACCCTCTTGAAACTCTCTCTATTGCTTGAAAAAATTAATAACACCTGTTCATTTATTGTTTTCTCTCCTTAATAACTTTTCTCGCACACTCTCTCACACTCAGCAACCCTTTGTGTCTTAGAAAATATAAAACATGGAAGTATGACACATCAATATACGACATATGTTTTGTTACCGTGGGCTCTTCGACATGGCATAATGGTTAGCAAGCTTGTCTCGCTAGAACAATTAAGCCTGAGTAGTGTTTTTTTTAAGCATTTCACCCCAAGCAAGGAGGGAAGCCACTAGGACGCAAGGGGTTACAGAGGATTTGGAGCGAGAGCAGATAGGAGTGACAGAGGAAAGGATGGGGAGAAGGACAGTGGATAGATCAAGGCAAGTGGTGATGTCAATTGACATTACATTTGAGTAGTTGGAGATTACAGTTGTCACGGAAATAGGAATAGGGAAGGGAGTTCCACAGATGAGAGGTGAGAGAAATGAAGCTATTGGAGTAGAAGAGACGGCTACACTTAACAGTTTCAACAGTGAAAGGGTGAGAGCGGGATACCAGCCTCGTAGGACGCTTGAATTCATGAGGCCTGGGAACCAGCGAAAGCAGCTCATCGGAGCAATTACTGGTAAAGTATTTGTAAGAAGACAGAGCGAGGCGACGACGCGTCTGTGAGAGAGCGACGGCAGACGAGATGACAGATCAGGGCCAATTACATTGCATATCCGTCTCTGGATCTTATCAAGAACCCCGAGGAAAACAGAAGGAGCTCCATACCATATATGGCAGCAATACTCCATGCAAAGGCGAATGGTTGATTTGTAGATTTGAAGGATCGATTCCGGGGAGAAAAGTTTCCTGGCCCGGACACAGGGAGCCAACTTTCCTTGCGGTGGATGAAGCAATTGACTCAAAGTATTTGTTCCATCTCAGGTCAGCTGTCAATGTGAGACCGAGCAGCCGCAGAGAGGTGCCCTCGAGAAGTTGAGCGTCAGACATTCTGATGGGATGCAGGGAACGATCTCTGTGGTGATTAATAGAGAGCAGTTTTGTTTTTAAGGCGTTAAAGTTAACCAGCCAGTTCCTGCCCCAGTTCACAATCGGTTGGAGGTCCTTTTCGAGACGAACGGCCAGGTTAGTTTTCTATCTTTATTGGATTCTCCAAGCTTTCGGCCGTGTGACACATCTAAGCTACGCATAGTAAATCGCTATCTACGACAGGTTTTACAAATCCACATAAAAAAATATATATTTATTAGGTACACAGCATATAAATAAATGGAATTTGCTGCGGTATTTTATCTGACGCCATTATCACTATTTTCGTTATTAGTATCACAATAAGCCTCACTGTCCGCCATCTTATCAATTTCACACGAACGGACGCGGTAATATATATTCAGACAGGAGACCTGTGCGTCTCATTTTGGCCAACATTCTTGGTCGTCCTCAGTCAAGTATAAGCGTTGCTAAGTTCCCCCATATATTACATCTATCGCGTGTCAACATTTAAAATCATACGGTTTAATCAAACCTTTTCCCTGGTGAACCTAATCAACCATTGTGGTCATCGTATCGATCGAGCAAGTCTTGTCTCGCGACCAGTGGTTCGGGGACTGCTAATATCTGTTTGAAAATCGAGGGGAAGCAGAGAAAGAGAGAGGGGCAAAGAAAAGGATTGTTTTCGTTATTATACAGCCCAGTAGCGTAGCATAATGGAAATAGGCTAATGTTATCGGCAAAGTGTGAAAATATTTGTACGTATGTCCGAAAAATAAGGAGAAATGGTTGGGTGGAATGAGTTCAGACTGTTTATTGCGGAAATTATTCAGACTGTTAAACTCTTCTAAGCTGCTTGTATTTTTAAGTTACGCATACCCGTAATGATAAAGACTTTATATAATGTGTTCAATTTAATTGCTGTTTTTTTGTTGTTTTGTTTTTAGTTCTTTTGAAATTCTGATTTTCGTTGAAGCATGGAGAAGCCATCGGATAAATTAAAAAATATATATATATATAAATCGACAAAAACAAAGGATTTAATATTCGTCCAAATCTGTTAATTGAAAAAAAGTGTGACTGTAAAAAAAAGAAATAAAAAAGCATGATTCTTCCTAAGTACAGATTGGATAAAACCAGTAAAAAAAATGGTGGGAGCAGACGACATACGAGAACAATGTTCAATCAGTCCAGCTTTATGACCAAAACTTTTAAATGTTATCAATGAATTTATATAACAAATTAATGGTCTCTGAAATGTACTATTTTATAGAGATTTTTCGAAGTATATTGCTGAGCTTGAAGAAATAACTGCCTAATTTTTTTTTTGTTTAGTCAATTCACCCCAAGCAAAGCAACAGAACCAGGAAGAAGCAGAGGAGTTACTGAGGGTGAGAGAATATAAGAAAAAATATTATGGACAGAGAACAACATAAAAACAAGAATTAAGATGAGAAAAGATAAGAATTAGCATTGTATTTAAATTTTTGAAAACCAAAACTGGCTGGGAAGCAAGAAGCCGAAAAAGGGTTCCACAAGATAGAAGGTGCAGTCGAAGAAACCTTTACCAAAACACTTACGGTTACATTTAGCCATTTCAACAGTAAAATTATGGGACCTTAGACCAACCTAGAACTCCGCAGAAATTCATAAAGTCTAGATAACACAGGGGAAAGTTCATCAGATTCATGAATGCATTTATAGAAAAAAACTCTGGGAAGCTATGTTACAGTGGTGGGAAAGTGACTGAAACCGAGATGCCAGATCAGGACCAATAATATTGCAGGTTCTTCTTAGGATTTTATCAAGAATCTCTAAATCTATCTCAAAAACACCTGAAGCTTGTCACTTTTTTTAGGTAATCAAAATTATAAAAAAAAATCTATTGCAGATAAGTGGCTTGTATAGTGATGACATATTAAGTAGCCACATCTTCTCAAGCAGAATCTAGTTATGGAGATTTAATGTACACTATTTACATTATTCGGACTATTGTCCTCATCTTTGTCGCCATATTTATTACAACGTTTCAGCCGTTGTACGCTCCGGCCTTCTTCAGGTGGCTGGAATGTCGAACTGATCTCTTTATTTCGCTCACTGGGGTAGACTGTTCTAGTTCTACGTGCCAGGTTTAATGATTGTCAGTTATCAGTTATCTCCTGTTAATTCCCCTCTGAAAATTCTCCACTGCCTTAACCGGGTATTGAAATCACAGTTTTTGGGTCCTGTAACTGGTTCTAACCAACGCCTTTATCCACTGTGCCATGTGTCCTTGGGGACACATGGCACAGTGGATAAAGATTGCTTGATTGATTTGTTTTTTTTTTACGGCTTATCAACCTTTTGCAGTTTATTTGAATCCAGAAAATGCTTTTCGAGCGTAATCATTTACGGGGGATAATAATGGTTTACTGATAAAAGTTTTACTTATTAACTCATAGTTGGCGGAGAATAGATATATTTATGACTTTCCCAAAGGTATTTGCACGTAAGTAAATATAAAGAACGCGAGTGGAACTGGAACTCGACTCTCCTGTAGTATTCGAACAACGAAGTTAATTGCTTTGAATCAGCTGTTAGTGAAAGAGAAATAGCATCAAAACTACTTATGTTTAATAAATATTTTTATAAAACAATGGGAATAAAGAATGCGAAAAGTTTGTGCAATGCACGGGGCATATAAATATCCTTCTAATACGGTGTCGTGCAACCATCCTTCTCTCTCCCTCACACATCTTTTATATATATTTCGATAGAGCTCTCGTGAAAAAAAGGGTAAATTTAATAAAAACTGTGGCTGATGTTGCTGCTATGAATGCATTGCTCTTCAAGTACGAATTAGGCGCTGGCGTATTACGTATAGAGAAAGCTAAAGTTTCCCTTTCTCTCTTCCGAAGGCTTAGGGTTAGGGTTGGCATCAGTCAGATGCCAAATTCGATCCCGGCTTGAAGCAATCAGATGTCTAGCAACACTGAAGAGCTGTGATACAGCCAATGGATGACTATATATATATATATATATATATATATATATATATATATATATATATATATATATATATATGTATGTATATATATATATATATATGTCTATCTCTCTCTCTATATATATACATATATATATATATATATATGTGTGTGTGTGTCTGTGTGTCTGTGTGGATGTAACTGTGTGTGTGTGTGTTATTAATGTAACGTATATCATAAAGGCCTGCAAATTTAGTATAATTTATGGATACTATAAAACAACGTTTATTATTAAACGACGTTTGAAGAAAAGTTTCAAGTCTACTTGGGAGTTACGAACCGCCATCTTGGATTTTTTCTGTCACAAATATAATAACTTCAATGGGGGTTAGGTGATAAACCAATTTGGAAAATATCATTTCACCCTCGATGTTTAAAAGCCTCCTCTGGCATATTTTACCTATTTTATTGATAAGGAAATAAACAAATTTATCCTAAGGCTGACACATATCCAGCTAGATATTGACAGTTATTTCAGTTTTTGTAGGACATAAATGTTATCTAAAGAATTCGTATGAAGCGTTATATATATATATATATATATATATATATATATATATATATATATATATATGAAGAAATATAGTCTTAAGATGTGCTATATTTATGGTATAAAGTGCTCAATGTCCGAGATAGAGCGAGTGTAAATATAAAAGTTAACATAGAAGTCAAAACTTTGAGGCGACAGGCTGTTTCATGCTAGATGCAATCGTCAAGCCTGAAAATTTAATCTAGCATGAAACAGACTGTCGCCTCTAAGTGTTGACTTCTATGTCCACTTATATATATATATATATATATATATATATATATATATATATATATATATATGTATGTAAGGTTCGTTATCCAGGAAGATTTTACATATATATATATATATATATTGTATAATAAATCAAATAAAGAGGCTATAAGAATAGTGCTTGATGTAATATATATATATATATATATATATATATATATATATATATATATATATATATATATATATATGCAGAAATATACTCTTAACGTGTCTTATATTTATGGGATAAAGTGCTCAATATCATAGATAGAGCATATGTAATTATAAAAGTGAACATTGAAGTCAACACTTGCAAGCGACAGGCTGTTTCATGCTAGACGCTATCGTCAGGCCATGAGTGACCTGGCGATAGCGTCTAGCTTGAAACAGCCTGTCGCCTCAAAATGTTGACTTCAATGTTTACACACACACACACACACACATTCATATATATATATATATATATATATATATATATATATATATATATATATATATATATATATATATATATATTGTACAGGCGGTATCAGAAATGCAAAAAAATATGTTATTGCTACCTTTCCGCGACTTAAAGTTTTATGTTAACTCTGAGTTTGTTGTACGGCTGTCTCCCAATCCTCAGCCGTTTCAAGGGACACGATGCTCAATTCTAGATACAAATACAGTCTTCCGTATTTTTATATATACATATATATATATATATATATATATATATATATATATATATATATATATATATATATATATATTTATTTAACAGATTAGACAAAGTAAGCATCTCTAATATGTGAACTCGCTTGAAATAACGTCTATAATAAGAAGAATGACGTATTAAAAAAATCTGTTTAAAAATACTCTTGTATACTAGCAGATACCGATTAGTACTCTCTTTCTCCTGACAACAGTTGACAGGTTGTATTAGATTACATGGTAGCAGTGATCACGAGTCCCTTTAAAAATTGTTTTGTTAGGGAACTATCACACTAAAGTTGAAGTATTAGTGACTGCGTCTAGGACAAGATATTCTGGGGGAACCAATATCTTTTCAGGTTGTTTTTTATATGAAACTGTTCTAAGCTCTATACTGGTTGTCCTAGACGAACTATAGAGCAGAGTTTGAATTCAGAGTTAACCTTATTCTAAATTGGCTGATAACCATGGCAAGAGTGATGGACAGCTGGGCTATTTTAACCCCTAACTAGATGAAGGACAGTTCAGGTCTTTTCCAATTATATTAATCAGAAGTGAAGGAAACAGATTCGGTTATAATTTGAACTAGACACATCGATTGCGTTCCTCCCCGTATTACGTTATTCTCTATATTAAAGTCACTTAGAACTCAGTAAATGTTCATTATTGGTCTTTTTTTAATTAATTTCTCCCAAAGCAAACCGGGAATACCACTGGTACACATGAGTTTACATAGAGAAAAAAATGAGAGAAAAAACTGTGTATAGGGGAAACTGAGGAAAGGATAAAAGTTAACCGGGTGTTCAAGAAGATCGTAGATAGCGATTGACGTTGCATTTAATTTTTTGAAGATTGTAGGCGGGAAATGCGAGGTAAGAAACAGTTAGAATAAAAGTGGCGTTTACATTTAGCTAATTACCGGCTCGGATTGAGGAATCGAAGATCCGAGTTCGAATTCCAGTCGAACCCATTACATTCACTAGCATGTTAATACATTTGGGAAAGGTATGAATCCTTTTCTTCTCCCTCCAGCTACAGGTAAATAGCAGGGCAGGCTGAGTTCTCTAGCCTGGGATGGCAACTGGTCTACCGAAGAAAGAAAGTGCAACTTACTCTGAAAAAAAATCTGCCTCGTCTGTTATGTATCGAAAGATACATGATCGCCCTAGCGTTTATAACTGAATTCAACAGTAAAAGGGTGGGACCTAGATGCCAATCTAGTAGCACTATCGAATGACATTCACGTTGGTACATTTTCAAACCTCCACTTACTACCACCATCTAAAACAACAACCTTGTTTCTAATCCACACAAGCAAATTTCAAGACGTTTTGCCTCGGTGGGATACGCCACCAAAACAAATAGAAACGTTGGTTAAATACCTTAAATAGTTCGTTGTGGCACACCCTCTCATTTGGGTCCAGTTTGAGTATGAAAGCCTTCGAGATCAGATGACAATTATAAATATGCAAATAACGCCGGGTGGCGAGAGGTTATTTATACTGTTACTCGATTCATCACCGATCGCCATTTCGGCCATCTTGTAAAACGGTTAAAATTCGCCATCTGAAAAAGATTAGCAAACATGATAATAACTCCTTACCAATTAGAAACAGATGTGTATAAAATATTTAACAGACTTTGGTGTTTCCATTTCAAGAAAAATTCAAATGACAAAAAAACAAGTTCAACATTATACGGAACATAAGATTTAGTACTTCGCAAGTATCGAATATTTTAGAAGTATACTTCTACGAAGGTATACAGAAAATGATTTTAAAGAATGGTATATCCGTTAAGAAAGCAGAATCGGTGAAAGAATTTGAATCCTTTCATTGAAATAATTTATAATTATTTAAATAACCATGTGATTTCATCTCATAAAAAATCCGGACCCTATTAGAAAACTGTTGACCTCTTCCAAATAGGGTAGATGATCAGAACAACAATGATAAGGATACTCGCTAAAATAATTAATAGAATAATTAAAAATGATTTATGAAGTAGTATCATGAGAATGTCAGATGATCATGCGATTTTTTATTCTCCTCTTTAATGTTTCCTATCCATGAAGATGACTAGTGTGATTCGAAGCATTGGATGGGAGATACATTCTTGTTTTAAATCTGTAAGAGTTACATTTGCGAAGAATGATTCGAATTTTAATGGCCAAAACTTATAATTTTAATCGATATAAAATGTGTATTTTATATATATACATACATATATATATATATATATATATATATATATATTTATTTATTATAATTTTATCATATAGACAAAACCATTTTACTCACAACAAAGATGCAACTTGGTTTCAGTGCATTTTAACTGCACATCTACGGGTGAGGGTTGGAAATGGTTATGAACGATCCTGTTTGTAGGCAAGCCCGGATGTAAAACGTCACTTCCTTTTTCCGTTTTTTGAGAAGAAAAACGTACTTAACAAAATATACCTAGAGTATCTAAGTGAAAACGATAGTTGTTGTTGACAGCAGTTTGGTGTTGGGTGGGTCGGGTAGTTAATGTTGAATGGAGTGTGGACATTCACCCAACACCAAACTGCTGTCAACAATCCACAATCCATATATGTATACACCCACTCACATATGTGTGGGTGGCTGTATGTATGCATATAGAAGTGCCTATATATTATTATTATTATTATTATTATTATTATTATTATTATTATTATTATTTATCAAAAGAGATTATAATAAAAACATTTTAAATCGCTACGCAAAACCTTTCGTGTTTCAATACTATGATTGTACTTCTTAAAGCGATGGTTGGTAACTCGTCCAGTTACCAACCATTTCCTGACGAAGTACAATCATAGTATATATATATATATATATATATATATATATATATATATATATATATATATATATATATATATATATGTAATTCCTTACCTATCTATCTATCTATCTATCTATCTATCTATCTATCTGTGGGTTACGATCTTTACTAAAAAATAAACCTGTCGCTAGTGGACGCTTCTTAAGCCTATAGATAGGTAATGATATTCTCACCCATTCTCTTTCCCTTCTTACAACTCCGTAAAAAGTTGCTGCCCGCTGGGACGCGTTCAATTCAGTTGCTTGTTCAATTCACTTGCTTGTTCAATTCACTTGCTTGTTCAATTCACTTGCTTGTTCAATTCACTTGCGTGTATTGCTTTTCTCTTGGACTTCTCCTGCACACATTCCACAAAGACACATTTTCAAATTAGTCTTCAAATGTTTTCTTCTATTATCGTCATTGGTTAATTTGCTAATTTATACATTGTCGTTTTTCTACATAATGTTTTGTGTTTACCGATTATTACTAGGACTCACATTCGAGTCCGCAAAAATTATTACGGGAAAGATATATCAGGAGATACGTGTTTTCTACATAAACACAACTAGCATTTACGCAACACAGCATCTGTTTAGATATTTTATTTTAACTATTTATCTATTTCCGTATTTTTGTTCATATCTAAATCATTATTTAATATCTACGTCTTTTTCTCTCCTTATAATTCCATCCGTTTTTCGAGCAACGTCTTCTTTACCTGTTCTTCCTTCCGATGAATTGTATTTCATGTTCCGCTTTCTCTCCCCCCCGACTTAATGGTTTGACAACAGCGATCAAGTTCTGTGACACATACAATCTCCAACACAACCGTCATCATCATTATCGGCATTTTAACCTGATGATGACAAACAAAACATAATTTAAATTGAATGTAATTTAAGTTCGCGGGTTCGCGTTGTAATAATTGCGCCATTGTACTTAGCTGCGGCAAGTGATTTGATTGGACTGACAAAGACCAATCTAACTGTGGGAAAAGTGTTGAAAGTAACGACAAATATAACTGTATGCTTGTATTTGGATATTTCTAAATATAAATTGAATGCAACTATTCAGAACAGTATCTTCTGAACAGTGCCATGGTAATAATAATGGCGCGATAAAGTAACCGGTGGCATTCATTGACTGAATGGTTATTGTCTCCGCCAGTTGAGATTTATGAAATCCTTTTTAGAATAGTCTTTCAGGATCCAGTAACAGGACCCAAAGAGTGTGAGTTTAATCCCTGGTTAAGGCGGTGGAGAAATTTGAGAGGGGATTTACCAAGAGATAACTGACATCCATTAGACATGGCACGTGGAACTAGAACAGTCTAACCAGTGAGCGAAATAAAGGGTTCAGTTCGAGATTCCAGCCACCTGAAGAAGGCCGGTGCGTACAACGGCCGAAACGTTGTAATAAACATCGCTACAAAGATGAGGACAATAGTCCGAATAATGTAAATAGTCTTTCAGGAATTTAAACTTTTCAAATGGCCAACATGTTATTACTCTTTCTTATATTGATGGGAGTTTCTGTCCAAACGTTTGTTTTTGATAGTGTGGAAAGTCAAAATCTGCATTATATTCTTATTTCTTTCTTTTAGTTGCATGAGCAACGTATTTATTGTTGTTGCTGATGTTAGATGTATCCGCGTGATGGGCTATTTTTTATTTGGTAAAGCACTCTTTTTTGTGATTCTGTAGCGTCAGTTTATAAGATCTGATAAAGGTGACTCTTCTATAAGATTTACAGTATTAAATCGATCTCAGAAAACCTTTGCATACAAATAATAGTTTATTTATGCATGCCTAGGAACGCCATGCATGACACCGATATGAAGGCCTAAAATCTAACGAGTCTATTGAAGAATAATGCGGGGCTCATCACTTTTGTTATGGACGTTTTACAGTAAATATATAATGGCCCCTGCCACATTTGAGTCCTGTTGAAAATAAAACCACCAAAAAATTTATTTTGAGACAAACGAAAATTAATGCATGTATCATTGTTTTCTAACACAAGTGCACTCCAAGAAAGGCAATAAAGCCACTAAGACCCAAGTGCTTAATGTGGAAGAATTAGAAAAGAGAAACATTACTAAGAAGCAAAAACAAAAGAGGAATAATCAAGAGGATAGTCGATAGCGATTGGCATTTAATATTTTAAAGTTTGCGGGAAAGTATAGAGATGGAAGGGATTTCCACAAGTGAGAAGTGCGGGAAAAAACCTGTTAGCATTGACTTTACGGTTACATCTAGCCAGCTGAATTGTAAATTGATGAGATCTCGACACCAGTCTCGCAACCAATAGGACAGTGCGAGCCTTGCAACGTTTCGTCTGCGAGTAAAGTGTTGTAGCGTGGAAATTAATTCATCACCCACCAGTCGGCGTAAACGGTTTTGGACTCCGTCTAGACTGGAAATTGAAGTCTATGTAACACCTGTCCATATACTGCAGCAGTACATATCTGCTTCTGATGTTTGTCACAGAAAACCAAGTTCGTTTTCTCGATTCCCTATCAATTTAAATAGAGTTGCTTTCATTGGTGCTATGGTCTGCATTGTCTGAATTTAGTTCAATGTTCCAATTTATTTGCAAGTTCTTTGGCATCATTCCAAGCATTACTTGGTGTATTACTATTCTTCAGTTCAGAACTTTTGAGTTGTAATTAATCCGGGAGATTAAGAGATAAGAAGTCACTTCAGTTTTGTGACACTTGCAATTATATTTCTATATTATTAAGTTCTGTTCTTTTGTTCGAATTCATTTATTCTCAATTTTTATAGCAGACATCGTCACCACGATCGCTAAGCAGATTCTTACGTTTCGAAGATTCCCCTTTCAGAGATCCGGGTATTTTTTTTTTTAATAAAATATGGTCGCATGTCAGAATTCAGCGTTTGTTTATTCTCTTTTTTCTTTATCACTATTTCTCTATCTCTCTTTTTCTCTCTCCATTCTCTTTCCAATTTGTCTCAAGATTTTTTAATTATCTCTTTTTCTTACACTCACACCATCTCCTTTTTCTTTGCCCTCCATTTCTCTGATTTTCACTCTGTCTTTCTCTTCCCTTTTCTTACTCTCCATCAATCTTCTCTCTGGATGTCTCTCATTCTGATTTTTCCCGTTTTTTCTTTCTCTTTTTCTTCCTTTCTCATTTCCCTGTTCCCTCTTTTTTGTTTCTTTTCAGTTTCCCTCTCTTTCTCTTTTTGTCCATTTCTCTACCATCCAGTTGGTTGCCGTCAAATCCCACTGAAACCACTGTTTCTAGTGCGATCAGCAGAGTTAAGCATTATCGCCCAGGTCAGTACTTAGATGGTGGACCTATGATACTGTAACATATAGTACTGTAAGCGACCGCCAATAATTTGCAATATTTTTCGGCTTTTAGTAAACCAAAGATGGTTGGCAACCTGTAGATAATAAAAAATCTAGTTACGCCTTCTCTTTCGTTTTCTTTCTATCTTTCATTTTTCATTTTCATTTCCCTCTTTTTCTTTTTTTTTTTTCAATTTTTTGTATCATACTCTTTCCTTCTTTTTTTCTCTTTCTCTCTTTCTCTTTTATATTCCTTCCATTCTTCTATGACTTTTTCTTCCTTTTATCTGTTCTTTATCGTTTTATCTCTTATTCTCTTTCCCTTTCACTTTCTCTTCCTCTTTCTTTATTTACGGGCTTATCTCTGAAAACGATTCTTTCAAAAGTTCAGAACTGAAGAAGAAAGATGGTCTTAAGACGTTTAAAACCCGCACACCTTGTTTTCTTAGGACTTTGGATTATCAAGTCTTATTTATTCAGGCAGACTATCATCACTCAAAAGCCTGGCTTTAAAATGGCCTTACAACAGCTTCACAAAACACGCGACTGTCTCAGCAAAGAGTGAAGTCAAAATCTGATATGTTTTTGATAAGATTATCAATGAATTGGTATGAAAAGTATTTATTCTGTACAGAATCGAGTGTTCTTGTCTTTTAGCAAAAATCTTTTTTCCGAGACGACACGGAACAAAACCAAACTAATAAACAATCTACGAGCTGATACTCATAAAAAATTCTGGCCATTGTTCATTTGGTCACATTGTAAGAAGTGAGTTGCGTTATATATATATATATATATATATATATATATATATATATATATATATATATATATATATATATATATATATATATATATATATATATGTATGTATGTGTGTGTATGTGAGTGTGTGTTTATGTAAATGTGTGTGCAGAGAAAATACCTGTCAAAGTTAAATGATTATTCTTCCGAATCGAAGTTTAGCAAACGCAGATCTCACGTATATATGTATTATGTATATCTATCTATCTATCTATCTATCTATCTCTCCCCCTCTCTCTCTCTATATATATATATATATAAAATATATATATATATATATACATATATGCCTTAACTGATCGGCCCGACGATTGCATCTAACATGAAACAGACTGTCGCTTCTAAGTGTTGACTTCTATGTTCACTTTTATATTTACACACGCTCTATCTCTGATATTGAGCACTTTATCCCATAAATATAGCACACTTTAAAACTATCTTTCTTCATATATATATATATATATATATATATATATATATATATATATATATATATATATATATATATATATATATATTAAGACATTTTTATGTTTATACATTCTTAAGTAAATGCTCTGTTTTATAATAAACAGTATTATTAACATTTACCGGCCTGAATGTCCGAGAAATTTACATAGAAAATATTCGTCCCCCGACAGGACTCGAACTTGTATCCTATACCGAACCGTCATTTAGCCTGACGTGCCTTAAGGATCGTTCGATTAGCAAGGTCTATTTTACTGCTTTTAAACTTCAATCTTCTATGAATCTCTCACGTATATTCATATTTGCTCAAAGCCTATCCAAATGTAAGCAAATGACGTCACACATTATGAAATGAACAAAGTCCGACAATTATTTTAAAACATTTTTATGTTTATACATTCTTTTTATAGATACATTTGGATGTGAATGTACGTGATATGAATGTACGTGAGAGATTCATGGAAGATTGAAGTTTAAAAGCAGTGAAATCGACCACGCTAATCGAACGATACTCCGTGGCTCGATCGGTTAAGGCACATCAGGTTCCGTATAGGATACAGGTTCGATTCCTGTCGGAAGACGAATATATTCTATGAAAACTACTCGGACATTCAGGCCGGTAAATGATGTTTAATACTGTTTATTATAAACAGAGCATTTACTTAAATATTTGTATCTATAAAAAGAATGTATAAACATAAAAATGTCTTAAATAAAAATAATTGTCGGACTTTGTCTATTTCATAATATATATATATATATATATATATATATAGAGAGAGAGAGAGAGAGAGAGAGATACCTACACGGTGCTTAACCTGACTAATATTTCTTCTTCATACCTCTTCCCGCTTGATTTATTCTTTCTTTCGTCCTTACTTTCTTTCTTTTTATGTCTTTTTTTATTTCTCTATGTGCATTTTTCTTCTTCTCTTTCTTTGTAAGTATTTATTTATTTCTTTTGCATCTTTTTCTCTATATGGGTTCTTTCTTTCATTCGTTATTTCTGTACATGTATTTTTCATTGTTTCTGTCTTTCTTTTTTCTTTCTTTCTTTCTTTCTTTCTTTCTTTCTTTCTCCATATGTGTTTTTCTGTCTTCCTGGACTTTTTTTCCTGTGTACGTTTTTCTTTCATTTCCTTTCTGTATATGTTTTTCTTTCTTTCTTTCTTTCTTTCTTTCTTTCTTTCTTTCTTTCTTTTTGTATATGTTTTCTTTCTTCCTGACTTTTTTTCCTGTGTACGTTTTTCTTTCATTTTTCTTTCTGTATATGACTTTCTTTCTTTCTTTCTTTCTTTCTTTGTGTATATTTCTTTCTTTTAGTATGTTTTTATTTCTTTGTTTTTGTATTTGTGTTTTTTTATTTCATTTTTTATTACTATTATATGTTTTTTTCTTTTATTAATGTCATTTTCTTTCTGTGATTTTTTCTTTTGTTTATTTCTGTATATATGTTTTCTACTTTCATTTTTTCTTTCTTTCTTTCCATTTTACATACCCTTCTATCTTTTCCTTCTTTCTTTCTTTCTTTCTTTCTTTTCCTTCGCTTTTTCCTTTATCATAATTTTCTTGATCACTCACCTGTTCAAGCGAAATTTTACCGTAATAAATATCCAAGTCACACTGTTCCATCTCGGGTTAACAGTTCCTCGGGTTAACAGGGATTCTCTCTATATGCGAAGACAGCCGTTCGTATAATACGTTGTTAATAAATAGTGATTAGGTAATTGTCTCTTCCCTGACTTTTCAAGATATTCTTCATTGACCCACTTTCTCCAAGCAAACCTGCCGGCACTTTCCTCAGTAATTACGATGAGATAATCCATAAATTACAAATAATACGTTCGACGAGAGCCAAAATGTTAAGCACATTTTATTTTAGTTGCTATGTGCCCATATGGCCTTGGATAGCATAGCTCTCCACAGCTTCCTCCTCTTTGTACATTGGAGTGATATATATCTCTTTACCATCTCCTTCTAGCGTCTTCCAGGCATTTACATCTGTCTCCTCTCTGAAAAAAAAAAACAAAAACAAAAAAAAAACGCGTTCGAATATTTACACCATGTTTCCTTTTGTGGGGCAGACCCCTTTTACACAAGATGAACTCGTCGAAAGTATACTTATGCTGACAGAGAGAATACCTGCGGGGGAGATACGTTGAGTCTGTTGTGAGAGATACGGAGACAGTACACCGGGTGTTCACAGAGATTTATACGAGAGTCAAGAGAGAGATAATTACGGCTTCACTTACAAAGACTTGTACATATACTTTCTACTAACCCGCATTCCTGGACTACTAATCTTCACTTCAAGTCTGTATTCTTACATTTAATACACTTATTTTTCTATCTCAATTACTGTCGTTGTTTATTTATTTGTGCAGGTTTCCATTCCCGGAATCCACAACATTTCCCTAGGCACCTGTTTCCATCAAAATGTTCTGTTCCATTTTTCAAGTCCATTTTCCTCATTATATTTCCCATGCTTACGACCATTTTACATTGAAACACCAGTTTCCGTACGATCACCGAAGTTAAACAACCTCGAGCCTGGTCATACCGAGATGGGTGACCACTTTTGAATAACAGGTGCTGAAAGCTTCAATGTGCGGGTGGTGTAATGGATAATGGCTCGAAATTGTTCATCGTCGAGTTCCAATTCGCTATATTCACTTACCCATTAATACCTTTAGGAAAAGTATGATTCTACATCTTCTCTCCCCAGATATGGATTAATTAGTAAGACTTATATTACTAAACTATCACTATGTAAAAAAAATTCTTACAATCTAAAACTATTTTCTGGCTTTAAGTAACCTGCAAAGGGTTGATAAGTCGTAAAAAATAAATCAATCCATGATTATATTTTCCAAGAATTTCAATTACATTTTATGATTCTAACTACAAATATTCTCGTCCTTCCGACTTTTCTTAAAATTTGTTATTTTCTCACATGTTACCCATCCCATGGTGGCCTCAGCATCCTTCCGTAAATGCCTATCTAAGCTGCTTCAAGTTTCAATTTCATCTCCAACAACATTTGCTGCTATAATGCAGCTCAAGTATTGCGTAGCAACCCAGCGCTTGTCTGATGCTTTTAGATTTTAGGCCATTGCACTCTCCGGCCTACTTCAGGTTCCTTTTCTCGTATTCAGTAACCTAATCGGTTTTATGAAATGTACGCTTTATACAGTTCAAGCTTTCCATATATTTAACATATTTCATATCAGTTAATATTCAATTTTGTGTCGATTGTCCAGATCTTCCACTGAAACAGAAGATGTGATTTTTCACTCACCGGCACTGGGATTGAACTTACACTTTCTGGCGAACCAGATATGTTTTCACGAAAACAGTAACTCACTAAGCATTGTGTCTCTTAGTGACATATGACCTAGTGGACTAAAAAGAATGGTACTGATTACGGTAGCATACATCTGAAATGTATGCGCCTGAAATGTGATTTGCATTATCTATCTATCTCTCTCTATATATATATATATATGTATGTATGTATGTATGTATGTGTGTGTGTGTGTGTGCATTTAGGTAGGGATGTCTGATTTAATAAAGTTCAAATCAAGAATTAGTTGCTCACCGTAACGAAACTGACCACGATTTTGATATAAAAAATATTGATCGGCTTAAAAGAGCAAATAATTCACTAAGACGAAAATGTTTTTAAAGTTCTTTAATCGCTAAGCATCCACATTAAACTCACGTCCAGTTTTTTACGAGGTTCCACCATTCTTGGCAGATTTTCTATTATCACAATATGAAATATTTAATTAAAAAAAAAGAAAAGAAAGCAAAAGAATCTAAATGAAATCGACTAGATTATATACGCAAACATATATATTCAAAAATCATATTTTAATTGAGCATTCTCAGTGTCTCTCGAATGTGTAGATGCATCAACGTAAACACAAACGTAGTCCGATAAAGTACTAATATATATATATATATATATATATATATATATATATATATATATATATATATATATATATATGTGTGTGTGTGTGTGTGTGTGTGTGTGTATAGTTATTTTTTTAAAAGCTGATTCCGTTGTGACTCAGAAATGTCCTCTAAACTAAAGATTTTAATATTGGAATTTAGCACTTGAGTTTCAGTTTCGAAACTGTAATTTCGGTGTTGCGATGGAAACGTATTTTAAAAAGGAATAATTATAATTTTATGCTCTACTTCTGTATCCAACATTGTTATTTAAAAATAAAACAACATTACTAAAGAACTTCGGATCATCAATCTAATTGTTCTTTCATATTACATCAATACACACACGCACACACAAACACACACATATATATTAGGATATAACAGCGAAAACAATTGCAGTCGTGATTCAATGCATGCCATCAGTGATATATATATATATATATATATATATATATATATATATATATATATATATATATATATATGTATATGAAGAAATATATTCTTAAGATGTGCTATATTTATCGGATAAAGTGCTCAATATCAGAGATAGAGCGTGTGTAAATATAAAAGTGAACATAGAAGTCAACACTTAGAGGCGACAGTCTGTTTCATGCTAGATGCAATCGTCAGGCCATGTTTTATCAGTTATCTCCTGTTAATTTCCCTCTGAAAGTTCTCCTCTGGCTTAACCGGGTATTGAACTCACACTCTTTGGGTCCTGTCATTGGTTCTAACTACCGCCTTTATGCACTGTGCCATTTGTCCTTGAGGACATTTGCGTATGAATTTCTGAGTATTATAAACCTAATGTCTTCAGCCTCCTTTTTTACCAATTTTTGCTGTTATCATTGCAGAGCTCATATTGCAAATTTTGTTATTATTATAAATTTTCTCTGGCACTCCTTATTACTGGTTCCCATATTGTATTAATTTCTATACTTGGTCGGTTCAGGAGATTTATCTGGCCTAGCATATGCGCTGATTCCTTAAGTTTACGAATTTTCCAATGGTGTTCTTTGTCTATGATCTCAACCTGATCCCACAGAGGGCGGTGATCTCACTTCTCTCTCCATATGTGGTCAGCCACGACTGATTTTTCCACTTCCCCTCGTGTTACAGCTTTCTGGTGTTCTTGAAGCCTCACCTTAAGGGGGCGGCCTGTCCCCCTTTTATATTTCTCTCCGCAGCTGCACGGGACAGCTGATTTTGACAGATTTTGACAATCGCAATGTGGTGAAAACCAGGGTCACAAACTCACATCAATCCAACTAAATATATATATATATATATATATATATATATATATATATATATATATATATATATGGGGGTACTTTATTCAACTTCTTAATGTTTAACGTTCCTGGATTTTCTCTCGATGCGTAATTATAACCGACGTTTATATATATATATATATATATATATATATATATATATATATATATATATATATATAGCATGAGAAAGAACGAAATATAAACAAACATCGGTTATAATTACGCAGTGATAGTGTTGTGGTGGGATCCACCTAATCTGCATAGGTGACTACCAACTATATAAATAATGGTTGATACCGGAAGACGAGAGAGAGAAGGAAGAACGTGGAATCACGAGATCCAACTAGAGACTCTGATCGACTGCGACTAGTCAACACATTCTCCAGGAACGTTTTCCGAAATATACAGAAATACTATATGTACTTATTGTGTACACTTTCTTGTTATAATACATTCTTGTTCCAAGTACATTTTGTGTTGCATTATTATTCCATGCAATAGGCGAGATTCAACATTGAGTCAAGACTCAACAGATAGAAACGTTGAAAATGCAGGGACGTTAAGCATTAAGTTAATTGAAGCGTATGATGTGCACGTAGACATATTTGAATCCAGAGATTCACATTCTTACTATAAATTTGAACCTCACTGCATTTTCAGTGTTTCTGAATGTGTAATTACAATACATATATGTAATTTCATATAATAAATATTATGTCATAGATATGATAGCAAAAACAAAAAAAACATTATTTAGCTTGGAGACATTGTGTAGAACCAAAACGAATCACCTACGATTTTTGGTTTTCTTTGTGTCATTCAATTATGCATTATGAGACTATAACAAATCATTTTATCTGGCTTCACTAAAATATAATACCTGACGGGTGTAATGCATTAACTAAAATTATACAAATGCCTTGAGATTATATATAAAAAAAAAAGTTTTGCAATGGATTGAGTTAATAATAACATGAATAAAATAAGGTTTTGGTAAATGTGTGAAACAAAACGAGAAGATTTCGCTTAATTCCTTCACAGCGTGTTTCGCATGTTTCTTCGGGAAAATGAGCTGCGAAGAAATGGTAGTAAACATGTATCGAGAATTTTTGAACGGTCTACTAAATTAACGCTGACTACATTATACTAATAGAGTGCTCAGATATATTACGAGAAATACTAAAGGACCTGAACAGAGAAAGTCTAAGGAATACTATGATATGACAATGATATTAGAAATAACGATGTCATATTCTCATTTCATGCTCCCTTGATAGGTGCATATATATATATATATATATATATATATATATATATATATATATATGCATGTACATATAATTTATATGCGGCTGCGTGTTTTTTTATGGCTATAGAGTTGCAATAATCTATGTAAGTACCACATATTTGTTTATACACATATACAGAATCACCTCCATAAAAACGCAGAAATCCACTTCGATCATCAACAATTCATACAAATATCCCTGCACACATACACACACACACACACACACACACACACACACACACACACACACACACACACACACACACATATATATGATAAATTAATTGATTTCAAATATGTTTTTTTTCGCTACACAGTGATAACCATGTTTCAAAAAAGGAAGCTAAAGCCTTCGAATTTAATTTTGTTATTAAATTAAAGACATTAGTTCCATTTCCTCGTCAAGCGAGTTTTGGAGTAACTTATTTTTTTTAAATTTACGGTTTTAAAGGGACGACAAAGATTCATAATTGAGTGTTTCCAAGGATACCGAGAAATCCATTCATCTAGACAAGGGGTGGTAGGGTGTTCAATTTTTTAATTATCGTTGTATCAGTTAATAGTTACATTCGAAAGCGGGGTTATGTTTAGGGATGTATTTTTCAACAAATTCTAACATCCGCTAAATGTATGTCGTCTGGGTTTTTTTTATAAAAAAATTATTTTATTTTTATTTCATTTTATTTTATTTTTATTTTTTTAATATCTTTAAGAACACCGGATTTTATATCTTACTTTTCTTTCTTTTTATTTATATATACACATGCATATATATATATATATATATATATATATATATATATATATATATATATATATATATATATATATATATATATAGATAGATAGATAGATAGATAGATAGATATAGATATATAGATATAGATACAATTCATTAAAATCTACTGAAAAGATACTCCGGATAGTATTTCTTGGGTTCTTATAATTTTCTTCATTCTTGTCTCTTGATTATGCAGAAATTATCCAAATGATCTATATGTCCGAGGTTATTCAGCTATATTATTATAAGGGTGAGAGGAGCTGCCCAAATGCTCTATTGGGTCCAATAGAAAAACTGTCTAAATTATAATTAGGATAATTATGAATCCAACAAAATTTTTAATATCTAAACACTAATTTAATTGAGTTTCTTTTTTCCAGGTTTTCAGATAAGACGTTCAGCCATCTTGGCACCATTTGTCGTAAGACTCACTGAAATATCCTTTGAGCTATCCAGCTAAAAATTGAACAGGTTAAAATTGTTTTATGTCAGACCCACTGTCTTGCAAACTCGGCAATGGTGAAAGGAAAAATATCATTCAAGTCTTCAGTTACGGCACCAACATTCATACACTAGATTCCATCGTCAAAGTCCATTCCAGAATCATGAAGAGCTAAAGAGATCAATTAGAAAAAAATCCAACTCAGTCCATAAGACGTTTGGCACGTGAAACCTGAGAGGCATTCTGTTACTCCAGGACAGAAAGTTAGAAGGTTAGAGAGGTCGAAGATAATCTTGAATACGTTGGCAAATGATCCTGGAATCATATATATATATATATATATATATATATATATATATATATATATATATGAACTTTATTTCTATCTTTCATGAGCTTCCAATCCTCAGCTATGATTAATTAGTTTTTTTGTTTGTTTTTGTTTGTTTTTTTTAAGGTTATCACCCCAAGCAAGGCTGGAAGCCACTAGCACGCAAGGTTTTACAGAAGGTTTGGAGGAAGAGCAGATTGCAGTGGTAAAGGAGAGGATGTGGAGAAAGATAGTGGATCGATCAAGGCAAATGGGTTACAGAAGATTTGGAGCGAGAGTAGATAGGAATGAAAGGTGAAAGGATGTGGAGAAGGGAAGTGGATAGATCAAGGCAGCTGGAGATGTCGATGAATATGTCATTTACGTTTATGATCAAGTTCATCACATTACTTCTGATAAGCTTGGAAAGTAATGATACATTATTATTGTACAGAGTAGAGTCTAATAGTGTTATAAAAGCCACGCAGAATTCCAATAATATATCTTTAATCAATCACATTAATATTCGATAGTTCTTTAGCATTTATTTTTTTTAAAGTTCTCGATACAAAGTAAAGCATAATAGTATGTACCATTAAATATAAGAAATATAGTATTGTAAATATTTAAAATTAGAAATATAAAAATAAAATATTATAATTTATTTTATAATTTCATTAATATATTTGAAACCCCTTTAAGAAAGCCCCAAATGTATTTGAAAACATTTAAAAATAGATAAAAAATAAGATAAAATGCCAAAATTAACTCGTGGTTCGATACAAATAACTACTTATAATTTAATGTATCTTATATATGTTCCAAAAAAATAGATAGACAGGATGACACGTCTCATACACAAAAGCCCGTATCGGCAAGTAGAAATTACATACCAACACTGAAACTTTCAGTACGTTTTTCACTTTTCCATCTTCGATTAGACCTTTCTCCTGATTCGTCAAAATAAGCAACACCCATTTTTAATTATGAAATCTCATCCCGACTTCAACTTAAACTCTGAAATATAATACTACTTTGCTTAAAAAAGGAAACTTTTTTTTCTGAAGTTATTCAACATCGCTTGATAATGGAACCAGAATTTTAATTTTAATTTAAATTTTTAAGTCCGATACATAGTAAATTCTGTATCGCGATGAAGTATTCTATAAAATAATAATAATAATAATAATAATAATAATAATAATAATAATAATAATAAGAAGAAGAAGAAGAAGAAGAAGAAGAAGATCATCTTATATCATGTTGCACGATATTGGCACCCACTGAATATAAAACTCGGCATGATAGAGTGGGCCAATATCTGCACTGGAAAATTTGCAACTCCTATGGGAAGGAAACTGAAAGAAACTGGTACGAACACCACCCTGACCCGGTTACGGAGATAGGACCTGTTACAATTCTATGAGACTACACAATACACACTGACAGAACAATCAAAGCCAATCCGCCCATATATTGTTATTAAAGATCACAAGCAAAATAAGTGCCTCCTTATTGATATGGCAGAATACAAGGACCTTGAAATAGAAATCTCAAAAATGTTGCACATGGGAATATCAACAATCCCTGTTGTAGTTGGAGCCCTTGGACTGGTTGGAAAAGATTCCAGTAGGCTGCTTGAAGTGATCCCTGGAAGTCTATGCCTCAAAGAGATACAAAAAAATTGTTCTAACAACTACAGCCCACACTTTACGAAGAGCTTTATCTATGTAATTATAATTTTTATTTTTTATTTTTTTAGTGGAAAGTGTCATGATGCCATTTCTAACCTTAGGTCCCTGGACAGGACTCGGAAAGAAATGTGTAAACGCCAGATATCAAAAGAAATAATAATAATAATAATATATATATATATATATATATATATATATATATATATATATATATATATATATATATATATATATGTATAATATTTCCATTGGTAGGTTTATATTCTACGATTCATTCAGTCTTCCTCTGTCTTGATTTGCTCTGGAGCATTGTATTAGGTTAACATTCGTCAATGCTTCATTTATGTCAAAGAAAATATCAAGGAAGTCTATAATATTTCGTGATTATTTTTAATCTGTGAATATCACGAATTTTTTAAAATTTCCATCAAGCTCTTTACATAACAGTCAGAATCCTTGCATTTTGAATCTTTAGTATATCTGTTTGTGCAAAATCTGTGATACTCCCATTTACTTAAAATGTTGTTACCAACATATCTTTGTGGGTCTATGGATGAGGATATTAGTTATAAGCTGATTGGAATCTAAGAATTATAATTCCACGAATCACACATGATTCTCAACACTTCGGAACAATTATCAAGTGTAACTCGTTACCGCCAGAGTTTTACGCGTTTCTTGAGGAAATGTGGTATCGCTTCTGGGGTAGCTTTCTTATTCTTCATTATTTGTCTCTTAATTATAATCGCATATTATTTAATTTACCGCAAATCCAAGATTATATGTCAATTATAGAAAAAACAGGACTTATCGAGAAGCTATATAAATGAAGGTGGCCAAAATGAAACTTATGTAGTTTTCCCTTAGATTGGATCGAGAAAACGGGTGTGTAAACAAGAATGTTCGTATGTGTGTGTGTTTGGATTGGTTGTGTTTTTGAAATTGTCGTGCGTGTGTTTTGGATTGGTCGTGTGTTTGGATTACCGTACAGGGAATGCGTCTGTCCCTTATATTAATCGCAAGAGGCATTAACACGTAAAAACAGGAGAGTAGAACGAATGAATATTCGCTCCAGACGAACGGAGATTGTATATCAAAAGCAGCTTCTGTTTGGAATATATTGGACTGGGTTTTAAGAGTAAACGACACCCAAAACTATCAGCTATGAAAATAGTAACAAGTGGGGCTATGTACTTTCATGCTGTTTCTTCAGTTGTCATTAGTACGGGTGTAATTTTAGACTTCAAGTAGATCATTTTTACCGACGACTGTTTTAGAATTATCTTTAAAAAAACAACAACAACAATTAAACTTTTGAAGATGGATAAAATCCCTGTTTTCGACGCGCCTCTTTAGATATCACGAGCGCTTCATTTCCTAAGCTCTACAACTCCCCTACCGTAGACGAAACGTTTCTCGACCTTCGCGACTCTATAAATATTTTCATGTCCGAACTGTGGGCGCAATAAATACTTTAGTTTCAACAGATCAGCTCATCACACCTAGAAATCTACAGGCCATGTACACTGACTCGACTCATTTTCGTTCCCTAACAAAGAAAAGAATACTGAGCTGTTACGTGATATCTATCCTTCTTTACGGCAGCGAATGTTGAACGATTTCCTCAAAGACGGTGAAGAGACCCGTGGCGACAAAGATGTGGTTCTACAGAAGGATGCTAAGGATAGCATGGACGTAGCGTGTGAGAGAGGTCTTAGAGAGGATTCAAACAAAGAGGAGGCTTATACTTAACATCAGGAAGAGGCAGCTGAAATTTCTGGGACACATAATGAGGAAGGAGGGCCTGGAGAGTCTGATACTCACGGGTCGAATAGACGGAAAGAGAGACAAGGGATAGCGGCGCGTGACATACCTGGTGAGCTTGAGCAAGTGGATGACAGATCGTGGTCTGTGGGAGGAAGCAGAGGGAAGGCGCTTGAATGAGAGCTATAAGGGATAGAGAGCGGTGGAGAGCCATGATCGCCTACGTCCTGAAAGGGCATGCCACATAAAAAGAATGAATCATATCATTATTATACAGGATGTTATATTCAGACTGATTCTTCACAAGAAATGTTGCATTGTGGAACAACGACGCATCATCGATCACTATGCTTAATCTATTCATGTCTAGAATCAACCTGTATATATCGGACATAAACCTCGCCGTCCTGTTTATGATGATAAATTAAATCCGCGTCTAGGGTAAAACGATAAGCTACGTCCGACAGCCATGCCTTTGATAAGGAGTTTTTGAGGAGCGTGGAACCACCTCTTAATTACTGGTTTCCCCAGGTCCACCCTGTCCCGACGTGGTAGCACCTGTTAGGGTCCCAGCTATGGACAAATAGTTGAACCCCAAACACGGTACAAAGCTCTATGAGAGTGTAAATGTAGGTTTTAATACCATCAATGCTTTTTTTGTAAAAAAACTATTCCCAGCAATGTATTTCTAAAGAAAATAATTATTACCAGTTATACATTTTTGGGAAAAAATATTACCAGCAATAAAAATCTTGTTTGCATTAAATAACACACTGAGTTTGATATGCCATAAACCACACCAAACCAAGCCATAAACCTCGTTCTTCCTCCTTTTAAGCTCTTTCATTTAGTAGCTCTTTACCTTGAGTAGTTATTCGGCCTTGTATTTAGTGGAGAATAACATTGATATCCAGTTTTCTACTAACAGTGTACGACAAGAAAGGTAATATCAATAATAAAAAAATAATTCTAATGGAACTGCTTTAGAAGCTTGATAGTTTGTTGAGCAGCAAGTAATATGACTGGTCGTGACTAATATTAATAGTCAATCTTCAGTCGCAGCAGCACAAGTTAAAAATTAACTATACAATTCGATTAACTTTTCCAATTTTATTGTACTGTGTTTTATCTATTCATTGGCCCTTAGTCATGGTTCCAAAGAAAGCTAGCAGTGATACAGGTAAAGAGAAAAGAGAGTTTGATTTTATTCAAGTTATATACCTGACGCATAACACAGCTCCTCTAATACAACCAATAGACCAACAGATCATTGCTAACTTTAAGTAACTTTATACAAAATATAGTGTTTTCAATAACTAATCACTCTCAATTAACTCTCAGAGTATTTTAGAAAATATCCTGAATTGTGTTAATGTTATTGATCACCACATCGCAACCCAAAAGGTACGTACATAATACATCGTTGTTATGTTAAATTTACTTTGATTGTTTTTTCATTTACACTTTTGCGTGTTATTCCCTGTTTGAATAAACGTCTTTATACTAAAATATATAGCGTAAACATGTATATATACATTCATCTGTTGCCCTGAAACGAATTAATCTCGTTTACATTAATTGTAATGAGAAAAATGATTCAGTTCTCGATTTTAGAACAGACTTTCAGAACAAATTATGGTCGAGAACTGAGTTTGCTCTGTACCTGTTTAGTATACGACAGCCCTCAGTTTCGTCGAATTATGAGGATGAAAGCTTAAACATGGGTCGAGATTCGTTTATTTGCATTCGTTGGGGTTAAATAATGGCCACCATAAACGAAAATCCAAGTCGTCTAAACATCTCCAGTAATGTGATTGCAGTTCCTCAACTATCATTTCCAAGGGGCTGGCCATTGGATATACAAAACAAAAATGAATGCCCTGCAAATGAATGTCTTTTTTGTTGTTACTACGTATGCTTAAATACTGCTATATACCGTACCTATGAACACTAATGCCTATGTCCCAATAATCATAAATACGTTGGAAACTATTGTAAGCGGGAGTAATATGGTGTCTAAGTAGTCTACCACTAGCAGTGGTTTACCTACTTCAGCTGCTGGCGAGTATTTTATTTTGTTGATGTTATAAAGATCACCATTTCATTTCCAGACTCCAATTTGGTTATTCCTCATTCAGTAACCCTTTCTAGGTTACAACAAATATATTCAAGATTAATGATTTAAAGTATTTACTTAGACCAATAATCCTATTTATGACGATAAAGTACATCCGGCAGTAATGACTCTGATCGGGAGATTGGAGGTTTTGAAGTGTGTGAAATCATCTCTTAATTGCTGTTGTTCGCAGGTTCACCCTGACCCCAGGTTGGTAGCACCTGTTAGTGTCTCAGATATGGGCAAATAATTGACTCTCAAACACTTTGAAACCAAAAAATAAATAGTAAAATTACTAGCAATATATTTTATATAAAAAATACGAACGATACATATTTATAGTAAATTACCAAAAATGCATTTTTAAAGCAGTATTGACAAAAATAAATTTTATAGAAAATGACCAACAATAAATTTTATAGAAAATGACTAACAATGAATTTTATAGAAAAATGACGAACAATAAATTTTATCTGTATTGAAGCCATAAAACTATTAAACATATTTATATTTCGGCATTGAAACATCTGTAGAGGTTGATATACCGCTAAACAAAATCAACCAAACCAAAACATAGCATAACTGTGAATATCCTTCAAATTTCGTTCCAAGATTATCCCTTTAATGAACTTTGGCAGGACACGTAAAATAGGAAATTTTAAGATCGTATCATCCGACCCCCTGTTGCTGTAGATGAAATCTCTCCTCATTTCTAGCCTTTGAACAAAATCAAACAACCAACATGAAAGAACAGTTTCATGATATTAATCCGGATAATATCCTAACATTTCTTAAATCGTATTCCAAAATATAACTTCAACAAAACTACAGCATACCGGGTGTAACAGCAAAATTGTTAAAACCGTGTAACAGCATAAATGTCCATCCCTTCAAATGATTACTATCTAAAAAACCACGAAATTAAATGAGTTTCTTTTTGCCAGGTTTTCAGCTGCCTCTTCTTGATGTTAAGTATAAGCCTTCTCCTTTTTTTCATCGTCTCTAAGACATCATAGTTGCTCACGCGCTCGGTTCATGATATCCTTAGCATCCTTCTGTAGAAACACATCTCCGTCGCCTCGAGTCTCTTCTTCATCTTTGAGGAAATAGTCTAACTTTCGCTGCCGTAAAGAAGGACAGTTATCACATAACAGCTCTGTAATTCTTTTCTTCGTTACCAAAGAAAATCATTCTGTCTCGCAATTCTCTGCCCGGCTTTTGGAATGTGTCCTTGGCCATCCCAATACGTGAACGCATCTCAGTGTGGCATTTACCGTCCGCTTCCCAGATATTTAAAATTCCGCGTCTGCTTGATTCTAATGTTCCCGACCTGCAAATCGCATTTCGGGCTCTTCCTCTTACTGATGACCATGCATTCTGTCTTCTTGCAGTTTATGCTTAGTCCTTTC